>CM022301.1:485959473-486302676 GCA_011799875.1 Thinopyrum elongatum | reverse complement strand
TCCGGCTACGTTCTCCGTCTGATGAAATACATATTTCATGGACTACCTCGACAAGTTACGTCATGGTATATCTGGCGATATCTGAGTTTGATTCAAAGGAATAGGCAGAACATGCCGAAACATCTTCACCGTTGTTATGAGAGGCTGCGAGAGCACAAGTTATATGCCAAGTACTCCAAATGTGAATTCTGGCTTTCTGAAGTGACCTACCTTGGACATGTGATTTCCAAAGGACGGTATTGCCGTTAACCCGGGCGTGTTCAGGACTAGTCTTGACAGGACTCCTCGAAGAGACAAAAAGCAAGTGTGCTGAAGCTTGGCTCGGTTTAGCCAGTTATGGCCGTCGATTCGTCGAGAACTTTCCAAGATCGCCAAGCCCTTGATAATTGCTCCACAAAGGCGTTAAGTTTGAGTGGACAGACATGTAGGTCAGGAAAATGTTTTTCGAGACCCCCAAAGGACAAAGTTACTTCTGCTCCATGCTTGCTCCTCTGACTTCTCGGCAAGGACTTTGTGCATATACTGCGACGCCTTCGTCGGGGGATTAGGCGTGTCCTAATGACAAGAGCGAGGAGGGTATGCGTATGCTTCACGTCAATTGCTGGACCGCATGGAAAAGGAAGAAAATTATCCGGGCATGATCTGAACTAAGTGCGTGCAGTGATCTATGCTAAAGGTATGGCGACATTACCTCTTTGGTAATCGCTTTGTGAAGATGTTATTATACCGACATCAGAGTCTTGAAATTAGATTCACTCAAACCGGATCTCTAAGTCTCCATCAGAGCACACGGATGGTTAGAAACATTACGGCCTATGATTGCGGTATTCATATACCCCGGGCAAGGCTTACGTGATGGCTGAGCCCTAAGCCGCAGTATATTTGCAACAATCTCATGGTTTAGGCGAGCTAACCTCGTCTTTATGCAGAACTGACAGCGAATATGCGAATTGTTTCCCCTAGGTTACTCTTTAATAACCTTGTGGTACAGCCAGACCTTCAAAAGGTTGTTAAGGAAGCGCAAGCCAAAGAGTGGCTGATAAACGACTTGATGAAGAAAGAGCTTCACCCTTGAGAGTACCGGATTTCTCAGTTGCTGAAGATGGAAAGTATATTTCAGAGACTGCATCGTCAGAGTACCTCATTCTGCGAGCTTATGGACTCACAAGGGTCATGAAGGAGGTCTGATACACATGTATCCATCCGGGGTGTTTATGAGCACCAAGAACTATATCGCGATTCTCGACGGGCAGAGGTAAGGTGGTCAGATGAAGCAGACATTGTCGATACGGTGATGAATGTGACGGTACGGTCGCGTGAAAGAGAACATCAGAAGCCTGCTGGGGATTCTTCACCACTATCCTATTCCTCTATGGGAAGTGGGGGATAAAGTGCAGATGGATTTCATTACTGGATTTCCAAGTCTCAGAAAAGGTCACGTTGCTATTCTTGTCCGTCGTACGATCAACTTTCAAGGTTGCATCATTTCCTACCTGGTTAAGGAGACTATCCTGTGAAGCCCAATAACTCGCGAAGGACGATGTATATCTCAGAAATCGTTCATCCACGGCATTCGAAGGAGATCAGTTACGGACCGGGGCGGTCTTTTCACGTCCAAGTTCTGGGAAAGGTTTTCAAGAAGCTATGGGAACTACACATACATGGGTTCAGTATTATCCCCAAATCCAAGGCCAGTCGAACGAGTAAATCAAGTGCTGTGAAGCTTATGCTTCGCGCTGTGTTATATCCTTCGGTTAAGAAGTGGGAGGAAATCTCTCCCGTATGCCGAGTTCTCTTATAACAAAAGGTTATCAAGCCAGCTTGAGGAATGGCCCCTTCGATGAGGCTCTATGGACGTAAGTGTGGAAACACATCTGAACTGGTCAGAAATGGGGAACAGACTCTCGTGTCTCAGGGGGGGGCCGACATTATTCAACACGCTGAAGAACCAAGTCCAGAATTGTCCGGGAGAACTCAAGCAGCTCAAGACGCCAGAAGAGGCAATTTGATAGCAAGCGATGGGGTCTGACATATCAACGGGTGGTGCAAGGTTATCTGCGTGTGTCACTCCTTGAAAGGGCACGTCGTTTCGGAATTAAGGGCAAGCTAGCTCCGCTAATTGGTCCCTTTCGCATCGTTGGCTGACGTGGACTAATGGGTCTTATAATTGGCAGTTACCGCCACAATATCTCCATAGCGCGATGTTGTCTTCCATGTGTGTCGCAACTTCGCAAATGACTTCAAGGAAGATCTCCGCACCGTGCAGTGAGCTCACGACGATAGCTTCAACTGCAAGGTTTTGGTGTCTTAGTAAGGAGCATCGATCCCATCCTTGACGATTCAGCTGAAGCCGACCGATCGTCAGAAAGACGACCCAACAGTTCTTGAAAAATGCAGTGGGAATCATACTGAAGTGACGCCACTGGAGAACGCGAGGAGAGATCATCTGTGGAAGAATCTATCCCGACCTCTTTCCTTCTACCTCCTAAACTTCTGGGACGAGAATTTTTTTTGAGGAGTGAGAACTGTAACCCCGTGTGTAACTACCATCGTGACAGCGTGCTTAATATTGCCAACGTCATATCTTTGGCACGGTGCCTACTGACCATAGTGGTTATCAAAGCAAAATCAACTCAAATTACAAAGGCAAAATAGGAAACTTGTGCACGTCAAACACCTTTGGAAAAATGTTCACTAATTAGCAAAAATATTCCAAGAGCACACATAAAATATCACAGAATGTCATACTTGGATTAAATTAGTGACTTAAAACAAATTGAAACAGCCCCAAAACAGAATTAAATAATCCATTTAAAAATCTTATTAAATTCAAAATGAAGCCACTTTGCTCAAACAATTTTGGTGGATGCTACATGCATATTAAATCTGGCCAAGTTACATATTTACCCAAAAGTGCCCAACAAGGGAGCTTACTAATACAAAACAGAAAACAAATAAAAGAAAAAACGTTAAAACGAGAAACAGAAAATAAGACGAGGGCACTGTGCACTGGGCCTAGGCACTGGGCCCGATAGCCGGCCATCTGGCCCAACCCTCTTCTCCTCGGGCATGTAGTCCTCCCCCTGGTCGAGCGTCACGCGCGTCGGCGCGGACCGAACGTCGGCGCCACCGACGGAACAGGGACAGGGACGGGGAAGGATAAGGTTCGAGCTCCTCCATCCCCCTGAGTCACCGCTCACATTCCCCCCTCTTCTCCTCGCAAACGCTCGCTCGCTCCCTTCTTTTTCCCCTCTCTGCTTTCCAACAGAGCAACGGGTCGCCGGCGCGCAGCCGCGGATCCCGCGGCCCCGAGCCCTCATGCCACGCATCAAGCTTTGGCCCCACAGCTCAGCCTCGATTTTCTACCACTCCACGCCAAGCACGCGAGCCGGAAGGAGCTCCACGACGTCAGCATGAGCTCATCTGTACCGTGGGGGCCAAACCGCCGGTCTGCCGCCGTCGATCTCGTGTCCCGCGGCTAAGCCAGCGAGGGACTCCGTGCGTCCGCACGGTGAGCACCACCCCTCCTCTCCCCGTCGTTTTCCATTTCCACAGCGTAGCTAGCTACCGATAGCTGGCGCGCCATTGCCGCTATCTGCACCCGCCGGCGAGCTTTGCGCCGTCGCGTTCGTCCATGACAAGGACCGAGCATGACAACGCTGGGGATTGAGCTGCGGTAGAACCTGCCAGCGTTGTACCGTTTGGCCGAGCTCGTTCCCGTGCCGCCAGGTCGTGGCTTTGCCGGGAAAACCACCGCACCGTCATGTCACGGCGCCGGTTCCAGACCACCCTGCTTACGAAACCGCCGCGATTGGATGCGCCTCGCTAGCCGTCTGTTCGAATGGCGTAAACGCGCGGCCAAACGGCCCTGTGCACGAATTCGGCAAAACTCGGCGTTCGGCCACAGCGAGGAGCCTCCCCGGAGTTGCCGCCAGTGTGGCGCCGAGGTTGGGCCCACCCCTAACGTTGCAGTGGGGCCCTGGCCTCTTTTGACTAAGTTGACCCCGGTCAACCGTAAACACTGTTCACTTTGACCGACAGGTGGGTCCCGTAGTCAGTATGATTAGGAGTGACACATCATGTTTAGTTAAGTAACCTGCTAATTAGTTCAGTCGCGGACAGGTTGGGCCCACTGCCTAAAAACCCCTGCTAATCACAAATTAAAGCCACTGTTAGCACTGTGATTGACAGGTAGGGCTCTGGTCAGTTTGACATAGGTCCGGCCATAGTTGACTCGATGACATCACGTGACACACTGCTGGCGCATTAACAATTTCAGCTGATTTAAATAATTCCAGAAATCAAATAAACTTTTTTAAAAATGCATATCTTTTAAACCGTTGATCAGATCGAAAAAGTTAAAACACGAAAGTTGCTCAGAACGACGAGAAGAGTCTGATCGTGCCGTCTGTTTCCTTGCCGGAACCTCCTTCGTAGACGAACTCGTAACTCCGGGCCCGAATCTTGGTAGATGAATAGTGGCACATACACCGGTTAATAAAATCCCAGATTAATTCTAAAAATAACTAAATGACTTAGAGGCATATTTAGGCAACCCTGCATGCATCATAGCATCGCACGCACTGTGTTGCATCTGTTTGCATTATATTACTGTTTCTTCCCCCTCTTCTCTTTCGGTAGACCCCGACGTTGCCATAGCTCCTGAGGCAAGTACGCACACTCGGAGTACGACTACGTCCCGCGATCAGGCCCTTGCCGTCGAGCAGAAAGGCAAGCACACCATTTTGAGCATTCGATATCGCCCACTCTCTTCTCTCTTATGTGCGCATTAGAAACATTACTGCCTGCTACTGTTGTCCTACATTGCTGCATAGCGCTGTTATTGTAACCTACTTTATTGACCTGCCTGCTCTCCTAAACTGTTTAGATAGGTGGGTACAGCCTATCAGTAGACCACTTGCCGAATGACGCCCGCGGGACTCTCAGAAGACTCGAGCAACGGGGATCGAAGAATAGAACCGGCACCGGCACGTCACTTCCCCTAAGATGCTCGACTTGCTGGGTTACTAGCGAGTGCGAGGGTGATACTCGTCAGCACTTCTGATGATAACCTTGTTAGGTTAGTTATTCGGGTCGTGGTAAGGAGGTGTGATTCCTCCTACCACCACCCGATAACGACGTCGTCGTGCAACTTCTCAAGTTGTGACCTCGAGGGTGGATCCTATTCGTTCACCTTGACGATAGCATCGAGCGGGAATCCAGCGAGGGTGATTCTCAGGGTTCCCCTTGGTGTCAGAACACGGGAGACTTGGTTACTATTGACTGCACACTAAACCATGAACTATGATACTAAAGACGGGTCGGCCCTAAGGGGTACCCGCGCGAGCATGAGGCGAAGTGATGTGAGTAGGGTTGACCTGAGAGGTGCCGCGGATAACTACGAGGCTGGGCGGGCATTCTGCCTTGCCGCAAGTCCTCGAGACGAGGCAGGGGGTCACATCGATCAGAGTCTCTGCTCGTTTTCCGCGCGCTCTAAACCACTAACGGTTTGGATATTTGATCCCGGGGCCTTGGCCCGATGATAGCACTAACCATACGTGGGCATAGTATGGGCGTTCTGCGTGTAACTTCGCCGGAGCTTAATTGACGTCAGCAAGGAGCGGCGAGCGCTGAATTGGACTGGGAACGCAACCGCGTTGTATAAGGGGTTGCTAGGTCTGCTTTCAGCCGCGTTCGCAACGCATAGGAGCATCGGGGTGATGGTCCAAGACCGTGGGGGTCATAGGTTAGTCCGGAGTGTGACCTCTCATTAAGTATTGTGGGTTTGCGGCGTGCTGCTTAGCCGAGCCGGGCAGGTGTGACCCCGAAAAAGTGTGTTGGCCGGAGTTAAGCGAGCGTGTGTGGTGGTAGTTGGTGCACCCCGCGGGAAGGAGAGAAACTTCTATCGTAGCTGTCTACAGTCGAACTAGGACGGACACTCGGAGTTGTTCCCGATCGGTACAACTAGAACTGACTTGAGATGATAACTGGATAGTACGGCTCTGGGATTGCTTTCTCGTAGAGAGTCAGGAGGAATCTCTGGCCGAGGTTTGACAATGCCCTATACTTTACATTATGTTATCTGCTCTCTTCTAATGCTGCAAGACTTATGAAGATGCTGGAATGCTAGTCTTCGATTAGGACTAGGTTCCCCTCTATTCTGGCATTTCTGCAGCCCAGTCCACATATACAGCCCCCTTGAAAATATGCATATGTAGTGTAGATCCTTGCTTGCTGAGTACTTCGGATGAGTACTCACGTTTGCTTTATTTTCCTTTTTCCCCTTTATCCCTTGTCGCATCCAGACGACGGAGCCGGAGCAGTTGTCCCACCGATAGATGACCACTACTACTACCAGCCCGGAAGAGTACTACTACTACGAGGAGCCGTCTGACGACCAGGGAGTAGGATCGGCGGGTCGGGCAAGGAGGCCCACGCCTTTGATCGTAGTTGTTTTTTTTATTTTGCCCGCCTCTGTGAAGGCTTAACTTTTCTCTTTGTAATATATCTGTACCCAGATATGCTGCTTCGCTGACCACTGTATGCCATCGAGCTAGTATTCGAGCCCTCGAGGCCCTGGCTTGTAATATTAAGCTTGTATGAATTTATTTATGTTTAGAGTTGTGTTGTGATATCTTTAAGTGAGTCTTAGGCTGATCGTGTGCATTTGCGTGGTATGATTAGGCACGATTAAGCCGAGGTGCGTCACATCCGACACCTAGGTGTTTATTCTTGGTAGCTCTCTTATGGGAAATGTCCTAGTGATTCCACTGAGCCATGTAGCTTGCTACTACTCCGGAACACATGGGATGATCGGCATATGTCCTCTTTGCTCCTGTGCCTGTCCCTACGGGGAAATGTCACGCGATGTTTGCCGGAGTCCTGATAGCTTGCTACAGCCGGTTACACTCGCTGCCGACACAACAAGTGCATTGCGGGTCCTGTTGCCTCATGTCCAGGTGGTTGTGGCCACTTGGGTTACGGACTAGTCATGTTGGCCCGGGTTCTTTGTCATATGGATGCTAGCGACACAATCATATAAGTGAGCCAAAAGGCGCAAAACAGTCCCGGCCAATGGTAAGTTGCAGCGTGGGAAAAACCGTGGTGAGGCCGCAAAGTGATTTATGGTTGTTACATGCTAGATCGTGTTGTGACTTAGGATCAGGGTCCTGACAATTTTGTTTGATTCACACAAGTTGGCAAGATCTAAATGGGAGCACCAAATTTGGGCAAACACTTACCCTTACAACCCCCTTCGTTGTATTATCGGACGGTGTGTATTAGCGAGGTAGAGATGGCGCAAAGAGAGACCTCTATTCCAATGAACATCACTACCACTACCTCGGCGATATGACCGGAAGAACCAAGACGGCATGACCTAACGGAAACAATTAAACACATAGATAGCAGTGAGAACAATGAAATGGCGGGTCCCATGCCTCTGGTCATAGTCGAACTGTGGACAGAAGAAAGGGGGGAATCAAGGCGGGCGGCGTTGAGGAGACTTGGGTGGCGACTAATGTTTAAAAAGCCCCAACCTAAACATACCAAGACATTGCCTGGCCTGAAACAATAAGACATAGTCTTTCCCTTAAAAGTCATATTTTTTTGAAACTAGTTTAATGCCGGTGCGTTGCTATGGGAACATAAAAAAAACATTAATATCTACAAAAGGAACACACTGTATAATTTTGACTTGCACTACCACCCACTATGTCCTGGACGCATTGTTTCATCATGTCAGATTGATGGCTACAAAATCCCAATTATCAAAAGGAGAATTCAAGAAGGAAGTGATATATAAGTATAAGAAGTAATCAGAATAGGGAGATTGACAATCCATAAAGCCCATAACTTGTATACTCATACCCTATGAACAAAGAATACATTTCCAATTATCTGAAGGGGTTACATTTGCATAGAAATCCATTGCAATTACCCAAAGGGATACAGAGGAATTAAAATCTAGCACCTTGTAACTTCAAATAGACACTGAACATATTTGAGACCTGTTATCGCTACTTGGAAAGTTGAAACAATGCTGTAGTCTAGTGCAACATATGCATATTCGAAGATGATAGCCTATGCATGCAACGTTTGCTTTGGCATAGGGTATCACAGTTCATTTTCAGTTTCTGAATAAGGCAAGGAAGGTAAGTAAGGATTCAATTTGCCCCCTTGACTTTACATGTTGTTGAATGAATGGAAGAACAAAAGAAAAGCTTTAAACTGATTAAATAGACATGATCCAAGAAAAGGGCCCTCTAACCAACATACTACAGGCATAGTCAGATGTGTACAATCAAAAGTTCCCTTTTGAATCCTTCTGGATTAATATTTATTAAGTGCAGACCATCCCTAAACTTGTTGAGCATGTGGGATAATTTGGATCCAAGTACCAGCACACACATCTTACGACTATGACGACCTCAAGCAAAGATGAGAAATCTGAACTGGAAACTTGAATCTTAATTGTTATCCACAGGTCAAGACCTATAAAACAATTAAAGAAGAAAACAACAATGATGACAATAGGAGGACATTTTTTAAAATCACAGTCAAACAATAGCAGCGGTGCCGGAGACTGGATGATGAAAAATCACAGTCCCATTGATGTAATTATTTTTGAAATGACTAAAACTCAACAGTCCCATTGATATATGATTGTATTTGATGCAGTTCTTCATTTGTTTTATGAATTTTTAAATTTTAGAATAAAATTTAAAGCATATAGTATATGTTTGTGCATATACATTTTTCAGGTTCCGAACGAGACTCCGGGCATAAAATAGGAACTCAAGCATGGCACGGTTGGGCTCGAATCCGAATCCCATGGCCACATTTAGTTCCACAAGTAAACTGGAGTTAAGTCTATATACCAGTTGAAAGGGATCGAGAGGTCAACTAGAGTAGGCGTGAATGCAGATTAAGCATAGCCTAGTTGTGGAGAGGTGATGCCTCCCCACCCACCCAGATTCAAAATGCATGGTACTTGCAATTTGGATTTGTTGCACCAATTATATTATAGGGGGTTTCCTTATAGTATTCCGTCAAAAAAAGTAGGATGAATAATGAACTACCAAACTTAATCATAAACTTCCAAATTTGGACTAGTGGATAACGGTCCCTCCTAGTGGCAGCAGCAGCCTAGCAGATGGCTTCGCAGACTTGGCGATGGGCATTCATTCTATTTTTTGCTGTGTGGACTGAGTAGGGAACCCCGACCAATTTTTTATATGTTGTTGAAAGAAATTCATTCAATCAGTTTTGTAATGGATTTTTAAAAAGATCATGAATTTGTAAAAAAGTTTCGCGGTTTCACAAAAGTTCACGAATTAAAAAAATTACGAATTTGAAAAAGAAAATTCACGGAATCGATAAAAGTTACGACAAATTTGGAAAATAGATTGCGAATTTGAAAAAGGTTCACATTTCAAAATAATCATGGATTTTAAAAATGTTCCTGAGTTTTAAAAAATGCTTGCAGATTTAAAATATCAAGATTTTTTTTTGCACAATTTGGAAATAAAACACGAAATTGAAAGAGGAACAAAAAAATAAAATGAAAAAAAAAACTAAATAGAAAACAAGCCAAAAATAGAATTAAAAGCAGCCATAAAACCTGGCCAGGAAGAAAACCAAGGGAACTTCTAGAAGGTTCCCAAAAACTGTAATGTCAAAAGAAACAAACAATCAAGCGGTAAAAAACTGTTCATGTAACTTGTAAATAATGTAGTGTCATTAAAAAACTGTTCATAACATCTAAAAATATTCACACATTTAAAATATGTTCATGAAATTTTCGAAAAATGTTCCAACCTGTGTCTAAAAATGTGTCATTTGTATGTCTAAAAAGTGTTCATGTGCATTTCAGAAATGTGTTGACATGTATTCGGTAAATGTTATAAAGTATTTTATAAAATGTTCAAATGTATCTAGAAAATATTCAACTTCTGTACGAGAAAAAAAATGCTCATTGTGTATTTTTATAAATTCAACATGTATCTAAAAAAGAAGAAGAATGGAATGGAAAATAGAAAAAGAAAAAATAAATTAGGTTCAAAAACATAGTCCCAATCTTCTAAAAATAAGTCTTTTTAAAGATTTTAATATGGACTACATACGAAGCAAAAATGAATGAATCTACACTCTAAAATACGTCTATATACATCGTATGTAGTTTAAATTAAAATTTATAAAAAAACATTATTAGGAACGGACGGGATAGTAAAAAGTATCAACGGTTGCAAATGTGAAAGAAAACAAAAGGCCTTAACAATGTCTCACGGACTGTTGTCGCATGTAGCTAACAACACAAAGCGAATACACCATAGCATGGTATAAATTACATGTGGCAACTGAGTACCCTCAGGATATCTCCCGAAGATCAAATCCAGGCAAGTAAGTCTTGATCATCCTAAAAGTCATTTTCATCCGCAATTTTCAAAGCATCGGTTTTTGTCCATAGCTTTTTATATTTTGTGTCCTCTTCATTTTCTCTAGCTCTACCCACCTTCAATCGCAGAGTTTGCTCCTTCCCTTTCCACATCCATCTTCGTGAGCTGCCAAACAAGCCTCCTTTGCAACGTGTAAGCTCCTTGTTCTAGCGCCATTCGTATCATCTTCAGAGTGTTAGACATGTCTAATATCGCATAAAGGAGCATGAGATTATTAAGTAGAGGATCTAACCGTTTACGAACAAAAACATACATTGCGCAACTTTCAAGCAACCCACACAATCGTAGCGAGCCCAAAAAAACCATAGTTTTAAACTATAGCCCGCTATAGCCTTTTCAGCAGGGATGCCGCTAAATGATCGCTTCACAAATAGCCACGTATAGCCCGCTTTAGCTGCTATAGCTGATTGGAGGCCAGCGCCGCTTTTTTTATAGCCCGCTATTTAAAAATTGCAAAAAACCCACCACACGCATGCACGAAACAGTCACACGATTTCACGGGTGTCGTTCGCCAATGACCCCCGTCGGCCTGATCGAGCCGAGGCTCCGGGACTATCATGACACCTACAATGAAGATCGCCAGATCGGTTGTGTCCGCCTCAAACGACCATCTTAGAGCATCCAATAGCAACCTTATTTTACGATCTACAGGTTTTAGGGCTTTTGGACCAAACAAATTGTCTTAACAGCTACCCTAAATACAAAGTTTGCACCAAAAAAGAACCTGATCAGCCCAAAAAATGGCACGGTAGGCTGCGTATTGTGGACGGGGGCTGCTGGCGCAAACCCCAAAGCCAACCACGTGAGCGCAAATGTCTGCCTGCGGAACATTCCACATCCCACCCCACAACCGATTCCCCTCCGCGTTGTCGTCGTCCCAACTGAATGTGGCGAATATCAACTGATCGCGCCACTCTCCGCCACCAGCACCGCAGCCAAGCACAGCCACACGAGCATCTGCCGTCGCGCACGCACCACCGATTTCTATCGTTTGTCGTGCCACCACCATCGGATGGAGCGGAAACTGTGAAGGACTAGGCCGGCTACCGCGGCGTTCGGCCACGGCCATCCGGCCACTTCGGCATCGAATTTCAGTGCAACAGCCGATTAGTCTGGCTGGGTGCCTTCGAGACGGCGAGACGCGCGCCTACGAATGCCATTTGGGAGGCTTGGCCGGGGCCGCGGCACGAGTTGAACTTCCCAAAGTAGTTTGTCAACTTTTAGAAAAAGGAGGTTCAAGTGTTGGTGCCTATTTTAGGAGGAGCTGTTGGAGACGCTCATTTTGCCTGTGCCTAACAAAGTAGCTTTATGCCCTATATTTTACTTAGAGCATCTCCAACAACAGACGCGCAAAAACTGCTCCGCGCGTTAAAATTTGGGTTTTTTGGGCGCGGACAGCTCCAGCAGAGCTGTAAAATAGTGCACAGCGCAAAAAAGGATTGGGCACGCGCTAAAAAGCGCTAAGAACCTGCAAATTTGGGGCGCCGGATTGCGCGCGCTTCACAATTTGCATTACGTGTTTTTTTGGTGCGCGCGGTTTTTGAGCATCTGCTAAACCTATGTTAGGTCCGGCGCGCTAAAAGTGATACAGTGGCACGCTAAAACTATTTTAGCGCGCGAAAGTTTTATGCGGCTGTTGGAGATGCTCTTACTCCAAAGCATTTTTTTGACTGCCCTAAAATGGTGCTGCTGTTGGAGATGCGAGGAGTCCATTCCTCCGCCCACCATTTCTTTCAATGTACACGGCTCTCCACGGCGGACTGTCAGGGGAGTGACTCTCGATCCCCATTCAGTCCGTCAGGTTTCTCAAAATCTCCCCCTTTTTTCCTCGGCCATGTTTCACAGATGCACCACACGACACACACCACGTATGCTGCCAGAAGGACGAAACCACGTAGTACGAACCCACAAACAAGTCGTCCAACCACTAGATTCCAGGTTTTCACACGTTCAAGCCAAACATCAAGCTCATCTCTCGCTGAACATACTGAAATCCAGTCGTCACAAGCCATTAATTGACCATGGTTAGCAGAGTGAAATTAACCGGAAAGGAAAGGAAGAAAGATGAGAAGAAGATTGTTTGTTTTTCACAGGTTTCAGGCTCAGTTCTTCGGGTGCTCCATGCCCGTAGTCGTGCCTCAAGCGATATCTCCAGGTTGGGCAGCGAAGGTGTCGTCCGCGAGCAGCTCGAAGCTTGCAAGAGATGGAGACGAGCTCGCAGGGCTTGAACAGTAGTTCCCAGAGATAGATCGCCCCTCCACTATTGTACCATGTACCCAATAGCAGGTGACCGGACACCTCCTTTAGATCCCTGGTTCCCATTAAGCAATGCAAATCTCATCAAATAATACATGCATGGAGCTTAGCTGTCTGGTTTACCAGTACTAATATACACTTTGCATTCTTATTAGAAAAATGAAATGTGTTTTATTCGAGGGACCTATGAATGATAATTTACCCTCAAGAAAAGAAGAAGATGAACGGTGTTCCGTAGAGGAAAGTAGATCTCACACAGATGTACGTACGTACGTGCAGATCATAGTTGTAGGCCACATAAATACTCAGTACTCGGAAGTCCAAAAGAGGATCAACAGAAGCGATCGATGTCACATATATGTGGCCTGGTGGAATAATATGGGAGGGGGTACTGCGCCCTTTTCATTTATGCCGTGATCTCACACATAGATGCATGCGCGGTACGTACCTGGAGTATCTTGAAGCGCTGCTGAGTAATCAAGTTCTGACACCGGTTTGCAATGGGTTCAACAATGGCGAGGCCGACGCCTTTCTCGAGCGCCACTGCTGCGAGGTCAGCTTCTCTGTAGTCGAGAAATTAAGGGCGCCCTTGTCATTGAATGCAGGACGTATGTGTACATGGATCAGAAATGCAGGGAGATACCAGTACTGCAGGAGCCGCGAGTACAGCCCGCATAAATAACAAGAACAAAGGGTTAATTAGCTTGGTGGACCTCTACGTATGTGATGGTGTTCCCCTTTCAGTTTCAGAAAACATTCAGCAACAACACAAAAATCATTAAAATTCATTGTATTTAGTGTGATTTGGTCTGCATTTCGGCCAAGGGGCCAAAAACATTCACTTGAATTAGTAAAAATAAATTGTTAAAAAAACATAGGATATAAATTCATTTGTACTACTGAAAGTACTGATATATTTGACAAAGATAAGATTTCAGTGTCTACTGAACTTATCGAAATTCAGTGAGCTCATCGACATCTCACTAAAAGTGAAGACCGTCGGTATGTCTGAAATCATAAACTTTTACTTCTACATCGAGCAAAGGTCGTAGTGAGTTCATAACCCATCCCATGTCTAAATCATTGCTGATCGACACGCACGAACACCCTCCAGTCTCGTTGTAGCTTGCCGACGATGTTCAATCTGTGATCAACGCACAGTGACGCGGTTGGGGCGTTGCCCTGTACACGGGAACACATCCTTGTCCCTACGCCACGTACATGCATACCGAGTAGCAAGACACGGACAAGCTGGAACCCCAAAGCTGACTTCAACGGATCCATGCATGCATGCACCAGCAAAAACATCCAAAAACACAGAGCCCCAGCGCCCTTATTCGCAAGCGGGATCACCTCCGTTCCATATTACGCATGCATGCATGCACCGATCGAGACACACACACCACCCCGCAGATCGGTTAATCATGATGGCGTCGACGACCAGAGAAGCTGTCGATCGATGAGGAGAGGGGGATTTGAGCAGTGGATCATCGTCAGGGCCGGCCGGCAGAGCATTATTACGAGTGGAGCGGGCGAGGACAAGGGGAAGCGTGCTCCGTGCATGGGCTGCATGAGAGGACAACGGGAAGGAGCCGATCGGCGCAGGGACACGGCGGCTACAGAGAAAACGCTTAGTTGTCGCCGCTTCAGAACAACAAACAAAAGAAAAGAAAAGAGGCACATGTTGCCGCCCTCAGTTCATCGCGAGCTAGCTAATGCTGCTCTGGATTTTATCACGAAGGGATGGTGAGTGGAAAGATCTGGGGTTGTACAGGATGGAGGTAGTGGGGGGGAGTTCAACATGGGCGGCTGTTTTCCTCCAAAAATCCTCATTATTGGCTAACTGCAGTAGGTGGTGTTCTGGTCTGTGCTCTACGTGTTGCCTGGTGGCAATGAGCCAATGAGCTATAGAAACTTGTGAATTAGGTTGCAATCAGCTATAGTATCAGTTTCAAGATTGGTCTAAGGTTAGACATAATACAGTACCAAGTTTTAATGAATATATATAGCAGACGGCAAAAACTGATCAATGTGTGTTTTAGTCTATAGCTGGCCCACCAGCTAAATAGTACTTCTCCATTTCATAATGTAGTGCATATGTGTTTTAGTCAAACTTAGAAAAATTGACCAAGTTAAAGAGAAAAACATGTCTTTTTCTCTTTAAAAAATAAAGGATAAATTCATCCAGTTTCAGAAAACAGGACGTTTATACATACTCCCCCTGTCCCCAAATATATGGCGCATAAAATCCAGTCAAAAAGTTAATCCTTTCTGAGTATGACCAAAATCTAGAAGAAAAATATCAACACTACAATATTGAATAAATAGATTATGATAATATATCTATGGTGAAATATGATATTATTTATCTTAATATTTTTGTATTTATACTTGGTCAAACTTAGAAAGCATTAAAATTTTGAGAATTATATTGCCATCTATTTTGGGACGGAGGAAGTAGTTAGCATAAAAAATATAAAGTTTTCTCTATCAATATTTTCCGAAAAAAATTGGATCATGACATTTGTGCATAAGTTGCGTCAAATGTTTTTAAACTTTGACCAAACCATATTTTCCAACTGATTAGATTCGATCGATGGAAATTATATGTACATTTTAATCTTGAAATTGATTTCATAATAAGTTTATTGTCGGAATTTAATATTATTACAGTAGTAGATATTCATTGTCAAAATTTACACTTCGGAGACTTTACATATCAAATTCAAAAATGCCGGCCTTTAGACCGGAAGGAGTACAAATTTGTCTTAATATAAGAAAGTGTAACCACCAATATCTTTTGTGGTCTTAGGTTCACCCAAAACAATATTCTAAGTAGATTAATGCAAGATAGCCCATACTGTTATTAAAATAGCACAGCGCATGCAGTTGTCCTTATGTAGTAGCCATAATAAATTTTAAATCCCCACAAAAAAATTGTAAATAATAGGAACAAGATATGCATGTTTATATTGACAGCAGGATATGCCTGTTATCTGAACCAAACTTTTTTGAACTGAACTCAATAAATTTTGTTGTGTGCTAAAGATGCACGTAGGCGCCAGCAGGCTTACACTAATCAACCGGCTAACATGTACGGAATAAGGTCATTAGTCTATTCATATTTTATCAGGTCCATTGCTAATACATTTGGTGAACTCTTCTGTCGTTTTACAAATAATTAACAGATAAAATTAGTGTTTTTATGGCTGCCATAATTTGTGCAGAAAAATACTGGACATGTACGCACATTCATGGCATGGGTCCTTTAATTCCCATTGTAAGTAGTACCCACATAGGTTAGTCATCCCAAAAAAACTAGCCAGCCGCTCTATGCGTAGATAATTGCGATGCACCGCTGAAATACATACCTTAATTCGCAAATGAAAAAGAACTAACAAATGCCCAATTTTATAATGATGTGTGCATCCAACATTTGCAAAAAAATTGAAGTCCAAACGCATCGATCAATGATAATTTGAAATCCTTAAGATAGTCATTTACTTGCAAAAACGCCCAAAGGTACAGAAATTTGCATAGTAGAAACGAAGGTTCAGAAGAAAGAAGAAGGAAATTAGCATTAGAAACGGAGTGTAAAGCACCGACGGAAAAGCAACGGAACAGATTAATGTGATGTTTGGGACATCCGGGCATACCTCGGGGGGATGGGTGGAGGAGGAGGCGATGGTACCAGCGCCACCAGTGGAGCCGCTGCAGCTGCTGCCGCTCCTGTAGCTGACGCACAGAGGAAATGCGCAGCGGAACTAGTCGTCGCGGCAGGCGGCGCAGATGCCGCGGCTGCCGAGCAGGCGCGCCGCAGAGACACGCCAACTTCGACGTCAAGCAGGCAGCGTCGGCCACCACCCCACCAGCACGCCACCACATCCTCTTCCTCCGCGTCCACCACCACCATTTCTTGCTCGCCTGCGAAACCATCCATCCATCCATCGATCCGGTCAATCATTCCACGGCATGGAATTAACAGGACGGCCGCGTCGGCCGTGTTCTATCTGCCTTGTACTTGGCAATGGCGAGACGAATGCAGGGGAAGATTAAAGCTGCGTGTTTGTACCTGGCGAGTGGCGACGATCTGTCTGTGCCCTTCACCGTCCTATACATCTGCAGATTTGACCCCAGGGGAACAGATAGATATCAGGTGCTAATTTGTAGTACTAGTAAGGTGGTTTATATTACCTTGCAAAAGTGAAGGTGGGTGAAATTAAGCAGCTAAGCTAGAATGATAAGAGCTAGTAGCTAATGTCTGTTTGTTTGTCACGTAGTACTTGAACGGGGACAAAGTACATTTGTAGTTACCAATAGTAAAACACCCCACACATGTACAAGTGGTGAAGAGAAAAAACAAAAGGAGGCCATCATGCACACAGATTGCGGCACCGTTTTCTTGCCTTGCTGCATGCATGGCGCGCGGGTAGCTTCTCTCTAGTATTCCCCACTTTTTTAAAAACATTTTTTCTCCTGGCGCACGCACGTACGTACCTGAGGTGACTCTGACGTGCGCCAGCGTCAATCCTTGACGTTCATCAGCTCCAGCACCGACTTCGGCGTCGCTCCTGCCGGGGACAAGACAGAGCGCTGGGGGTCACGGCAAGCTCGCCGGAAGGAGAGGGACATGGCTTAATGCCATGGTCAACTCAGGCAAAAGGAATGGATATAGTCCAGTATATCTGTGCGCACGTGAGGGGGCTAAGCTTACTCTCGTGGCCGCCGAGGAGCTGGACGGCGTGATGAACCGCGCGTGGAGCGGCGGTGGTCCACCGCATCCGGGCGCCCGGACGCTCCTCTTCGAGCCGCCGGGCTGCGAAGCCCTGCCGGCGGCCGCGCGCTTGAACGCGCATCCCTGCGGCGCCTGCGGGTGGCCATGGCGGCCGGCGTCGGCGCGCGGCGTCGAGTCCCGAGCCCCAGGCTCAGGCCCGGGGAGTCGCCCCGGAGCTAGGGTTTGCAAAGAACCTACTTCGCGCTTCCCTCCGCGTCAGTCCCCGCGGCTGGTTCCGTGAGCCTCAGAGGCTTCCCCACCGGTGCAGGTGGGCCGGAGGATGCCGTCGACGAGCCGGCGGCGGGGCTTATCCGGAGGAGAGACTCGGCAGGTTCCTTTGCAACATTGAAAGTGAACCAGACTACAGGTCAATGATCAAACGGGATACCGCAGAGCCAGGCACGCCACTACTTTCTACTCCTAGATCCAAGTGATTGTGTGATAGCTTCTTTGACTAAAGAGGCCATGGCCATGGATCGAGGGGGAGTTAATTTACAGCAGAGGCGATCGAGGAAGAGAAGAGGAAAGAAGAGGGAAAGGAGATGAGGAGAGAGAGGGGATGGAGATGGCAAAAGGCGGGACAGTGGGGACAGTCACTGAGAAGAGAGGGCCGGGTCGAGAGGTGAGGTGGGGGTGGTGGATTTGAGCAAAAGTGGCAGCGGTGAAAAGGAGTGCGGGTGAGCGAGTGGTGACAAGGGAGGGAAAAAGGAGGGGCTTGGAGCCTGGGGCGGGCTAGCTGGGGGGCAGTGAGAGGGGAGTGAAAAGATGTGGTGATTAGGTCATGAGTGGTTTATGATTGGTCGCCCTGGGAATGCCGCTTAAAGAGGAGAGGAGTGTGGTGTAGGGGTACGTGAACCTTTTAGAGGGCAGGGTGTATAGGCCCAAGGTACTGGTACTTTGAAGGCCATAATGGAGGTACAGTTGCTGTTCCTGGTCTTATGGGCAAGCTGAAGTAAACGTATATAGTCACTATAACACGATGGTATTTCGAATGCGGTCAAGATCTAAACGTTCAAATCCTACCTAGTTCATGTGTATGGTGGTACACTTTCATGCAGATAAAATGTCATCAGTTATTATTTATTTTGACGGAACCTCGTTAGAGGGGGAGCACCGCATTGCCCTAAGAAGAAGAGAGATGGTCCAGTTTATAAGGAAAACCAGACCCAAACTAAAAAGGCACCGTTAATTAAGAAAAAACAGCCAAAAACCACGCACGCAAACTTTCTATCAGGCACGTCATCGAGCCTCAGTTATTATCATGTACCGATCTCGGTGGCCTTGTATATGGAAGAGATGAAGTTTTGTGCGCATGCATCAAAAAGTTTACATGCAACAATAATTTGCGATGCAAATTTTACCGACAATAAGAAAGGGTAACAAGGAGCCAATACTTTCTCTGGTCCAAAATATAGGTCTTTTTGGGAAACCGGCATCGTTTCAAGATGGTATTTTCACCATAGATTATTTGCAAACATGTTACTTCACCCAAAAACGATTATACGTTATAAAGTATATTTAACAATTTTGAGCTGAAGTATTTTTTTTTTGGATGAACCGGCAGGAGCAATGCCTTTTCATATAAGAAGGAGAATAAGATTTATGTACAAGAGTGTTCCGGTTTTTTGGAGAGAAAACCGGACAAAAACCCCTAGAAAAGCCCACACGCTGGCACTAATCAACCAATAACCGGCTGCCAACTGTGCCCGGCCAAAGGCCAAAGTCCTTTGCTTGATGTCGTCGAAGGCAATAGTGCTACCTCTAGGTGCGTGAGGCGAGTTCATTGAAGATGTGTCGGTTTCGCTCTTCCAGATGTTCCAGGTGGTTGTAAGAAGCGGCCGCTCCGCCTTCTTCTGTCAATGTCCTTGTGATGATAGGATATGGATTGTCGAGTGATGTCCCACCAGTCCGAAATCCCCATCGAAGGGGCAAACGTGGGCTGGTGGCCCCAGAGTCCTCTCCGTCCCACCGGATGTGAGACCAAACTGCGGCGGACAAACGGGCAGTCCTTGCAGAGATGAGTGCCGTCTCCGGTGCCCCAAGGGCAAAGGGGACAAGCGAGGGTCGTGGCGGCCAGCCACGAACGGCTAACATGTCGGCCGTGAGGATTTTGCAGTGGGAGCAAAGCCAGGCAGAAGAACTTGCATTTTGGCTCAGCGTGTGCCCCCCAAATCTTGGCTGGGGAGAACCTGGGATAGGATCCAGAGAAATGGGCCGCGTAGGGAAGCAGAGCGAGAGTATGCCATTGGGGGTCCACCCCAAGTGATGGAGTCCTCTGGTCCGGGTTCAACGCAACCTGAGTGATAGCTGATGCGAGGACAATGAACTCCTGCAGGTGGGTAGGCGTGAAAGACGGGCCACCGATCTGATCCAGTTCTCCTCCTGGAGCTCCTTCATCACAGTTCTCCGCTCTGAGTGGCAATTTTGTACAGCTCCGGGAAGGCCTGGGACAGAGGGCCTCGTCTGTCCAGTCGTCGTGCCAGAATAAGGATTTTCTCCCATTGCAAGGAGATGGTGTATAGAAGCCCTGAAGAGCGCCATATCCGTTCGTCGCAGGGCACTGCAGAGCCCACCCATTGGCGGTCAGGATCAGTCACATAACAAGGCCAGCGAAGTCGGAGGGCCACAAAATCTCTCGATATTTATATTAATATATAGAGGGCTTCATTAGTGATGGAAAAAACAATGTGCAGCAAATACTAAAAACCACCATAGTTGGGACAAAATTCTAGGAAAACCCTAGCTTTGGGATGAGTTCACTAGTAGAAAACAGGCTTTGGTTGGGCCAACCCAGCCCATTAGTCCCGGTTCAGTCACGAACCGGACCCTGGGGGCATAACGTCCCGGTTCATGCGCCCAGGGGGCCGGCCGGGGCCTCGTGGGCATTGGTCCGGTTGTCTGGACCCATTGTCCGGTTCTGCAATGGGCTTGCTCCGGCCACATCCATTTGTCCGCGTTCGTGGCTGACCGGACAAAGGGGGGCCTTAGTCCACCACTACCCGTGCCTTCCCATACCTTCAGGTCGCCGGTCACGCACGACGGGACAATGAGGGGTGGCTATATATACCCATCGCCGGCGAGCAGAGCAGCAATACTGCTCTGTTTTTTCTGGCGTGCTTGGGGGAGAGCTTTGTGGTGCTTCTAGCTCACCTCTATGCACCTGAGCGTTGATGAATAGCCGAGCACACTAGTTAGCTCTCTCTCGAAGCTTGACACTTCAAGCTCCATTTCCTCAAGATGTTGTCTAGGGTTTAGCGGTCCGTGTCACGTCCGTTTCCTGTCCTTCACCGCCTGTCGACCGCGCCGCACGATCTCGTCGCCGGCAAACCGTGGGTGAGCCTTCTTGTTCTTATCTTCTTTCTAAAAGAAAAATTTTCCTCGTCGCGGTTTTTACACACTAATTAATATAATGCACGCAATGAACCGCGCAATGGACTGTACGGTGACAGACGCAGCTCGAGTAAGTCATTAAGGTGCGTGCATAATTTTCTCAAGTGGCTGAGGCAACAAGCAAGAATGGTTTATGTGTTGTCATGCCTATATTGGGAATACGAAGTCTTACTCTGACGGAAAATCTTCACACCCACTGCTTGAGAAGGTTTCAGCCACACTATAATGTTTGGACAGGGCACGGAGAAATAGGGGGTATGATGGAGAAGCGAAGAAGAAGAGGCGATGACAAAGCTATGTGCCCCTGAATACGGTGATGCTTGCAAAGGGGGAATGTGAAGATCAGAGGAACTAGACGATGTGCTCCGATGAGATCTCGCCAGGGTCATTGATGAGGAAAACAGCGTTGTGTTGTGTTACATTTGAGATTGCAGAACCAAGAGAGGAAAGGACACATATGATGGTTACATAGTGTACAATGGGAACTTGACTACGGCATGATTTTAAGGTCCCTTTGTTAAGTGCCAAATGGGTCAATCTGTCAGGAGGCGGGTACAGGTTTAGAGCCACATTACGGAAATGACAACAGTGGATCTAAACATCTTGGGTGCAACAGACGAACCATTCGTCCTAACCAAGATGTGGCGCAGGTTTTCTATGTGCAAGGACATTTACCCAAACCGAGAAAAAGAAAAGATAAGGAAGCGAATACATCATACGATGAGCCAAAGCGCCACATGTTCTTTCAGGGAAAAGAGATCGTGGAGTGGAGGGTAAGACAGAATGTCTGAAGATTCTGAAAAGTTTCTTGACAATCCTCCTTCAAAGTCAGGCTGACCAAGCCCTGTTAAGTATGAGATATCCATGTTTAGCGCAAAAAAGGACAAGCGCAAGAAAAGAAAAGTGAAGACAGATGAAGTCAGAAAGAGTTTGAAAATTGATGATATGGCTTTGAATTGTTCATTTTGAGCACACAAAAAGTCTGGAGTTCAAATAAGTTCAAAAGAAATCCTTTGTAACAGATGAGTTTTTGTCCGAAACCCTGATACTTCGAAAGAGATTGTCCATTTTGTACACGAAGTGCCTCCAGTTTTTGCCGTAACCCTCTCAACTTTTTAGCACATGCTATGTGGGTGAAATGATGATATCATGCCAATTTTCAACCCTTCAGAGTTCATGTGATGTGCTCAATTCCGGTCATTTAGCTCAAAACTCGCGTAATGCATGAACAGTGAAGTCGGAAAGGGTTAAAAATTGTGATGTGCTTTGAATGGTTCATTTGAACACACAAAAGTCTGGAGTTCAATAAGTTTAAAAAAAGAAATCCCTTTGTAACAGATGAGTTTTGTCCGAAACCCTGATACTTCGAGAGATTATCCATTTGTACACGAGTGCATCCCGTTTTTGCCGTAACCTCTCAACTTTTTAGCACATGCTATGTGGGTGAATGATGATGATATCATGCCAATTTTCAACCTCTTCAGAGTTCCTGGGCGGTCTTTCAATTTCAGGCATTTAGCTCAAATAATAGAATGCGCATGAAAAATAACGAGATGAAGTCAGAAAGGGTTGATTGTTAAAATTGATTGTGGCTTTGAATGGTTCATATTTGAGCACACAAAAAGTCTGGAGTTCAATAAGTTTAAAAAAAAGAAATCCCTTTGTAACAGATGAGTTTTTGTCCGAAACCCCTGATACTTCGAAAGAGATTGTCCATTTGTACAGAAGTGGCATCCAGTTTTTGCTCGTACCCCTCTCACTTTTAGCACATGCTATGTGGGTGAAATGATGATTCATGCCAATTTTCAAACCTCTTCAGAGTTCATGTGAAGTGCTTTTCAATTTCAGGGTCATTTAGCTCAAAAAAATAGTAAATGCATGAAAAATACAGATGAAGTCAGAAAGGTGTTGAAAATTGATGATGTGGCTTTGAATGGTTCATTTTGAACACACAAAAAGTCTGGAGTTCAAATAAGTTTAAAAAAATGAAATCCTTGTAACAGATGAGTTTTTGTCCGAAACCGAGTACTTCGAAAGAGATTGTCCATTTTGTACACGAAGTGCATCCAGTTTTTGGCGTAACCTCTTAACTTTTAGCACATGCTATGTGGGTGAAATGATGATATCATGCCAATTTTCACCCCTCTTCAGAGTTCATGTGAAGTGCTTTTCAATTTCAGGGTCATTTAGCTCAAAAAAAATCAGTGAAAAATTAAAAATAACAGATGAGTTGAGCAAGAAAGGGTTGAAAATTATGATGTGGCTGAATGGTTATTTGAACACACAAAAAGTTGGAGTTCAAATAAGTTTAAAAAAATGAAATCCCTTTGTAACAGATGAGTTTTGTCCGAAAACCTGATACTTCGAAAGAGATTGTCCATTGTACACGAAGTGCATCCAGTTTTTGCCGTACCCTCGTTAACTTTTTAGCACATGCGATGTGGTGTGAAATGATGATATATGCCAATTTCAACCTCTTCAGAGTTCCTGTGAAGTGCTTTTCAATTCAGGGGTCATTTAGCTCAAAAAAATCAGTAAATGCATGAAAAAATAACAGATGAAGTCAGAAGGGATAGGAGTTGAAAATGATGATGTGGCTTTGAATGGTTCATTTTGAGAACAAAAAAAGTCTGGAGTTAAATAAGTTTAAAAAAAAAATGAATCCCTTTGTAACAGATGAGTTGTTGTCCGAAACCCTGATATTTCGAAAGAGATTGCCATTTTGTACACGAAGTGCATCCAGTTTTTTGCCGTAACCCTCTAACTTTTAGCACATGCTATGTGGGTGAAATGATGTATCATGCCAAGTTTCAACTCTTCAGAGTTCAGTTGAACTGCTTTTCAATTCAGGGTCATTTAGCTCAAAAAAATCAGTAGACATGAATGAAAAATAACAGATGAGTCAGAAAGGGTTGATGAAAATTGATGATGTGGCTTGAATGGTTTCATTTTGAACCACACAAAAAAGTCTGGAGTTCAAATAGTTTAAAAAAATGAAAAAATCCCCTTTGTAACAGATGAGTTTTGTCCGAAACCCTGATACTTCGAAAGAGATTGTCCATTTGTACACGAAGTGCATCAGTTTTTGCCGTAACCCTCTAACTTTTTAGCACATGCTCATGTGGGTGAAATGATGATTCATGCCAATTTTCAACTCTTCCGAGTTCATGTGAATTGGCTTTCAATTCAGGGTTCATTAGCTAAAAAATCAGTAAAATGCATGAAAAATAAACGCTGAAGTCAGATAAAGTCCAGAAAGGGTTGAAAATTGATGATGTGGCTTTGAATGGTTCATTTTGAGCACACAAAAAGTCTGGAGTTCAAATAAGTTTAAAAAAATGAAATCCCTTTGTAACAGATGAGTTTTTGTCCGAAACACTGATACTTCGAAAGAGATTGTCCATTTTGTACACGAAGTGCATCCAGTTTTTGCCGTAACCCTCTCAACTTTTTAGCACATGCTATGTGGGTGAAATGATGATATCATGCCAATTTTCAACCTCTTCAGAGTTCATGTGAAGTGCTTTTCAATTTCAGGGTCATTTAGCTCAAAAAAATCAGTAAATGCAAGAAAAATAACAGATGAAGTCAGAAAGGGTTGAAAATTGATGATGTGGCTTTGAATGTTTCATTTTGAGCACACAAAAAGTCTGGAGTTCAAATAAGTTTAAAAAATGAAATCCCTTTGTAACAGATGAGTTTTTGTCCGAAACCCTGATACTTCGAAAGAGATTCTCCATTTTGTACACGAAGTGCATCCAGTTTTTGCCGTAACCCTCTCAACTTTTTAGCACATGCTATGTGGGTGAAATGATGATATCATGCCAAGTTTCAACCTCTTCAGAGTTCATGTGAAGTGCTTTTCAATTTCAGGGTCATTTAGCTCAAAAAATCAGTAAATGCATGAAAAATAACAGATGAAGTCAGAAAGGGTTGAAAATTGATGATGTGGCTTTGAATGGTTCATTTTGAGCACACAAAAAGTCTGGAGTTCAAATAAGTGTAAAAAAATGAAATCCCTTTGTAACAGATGAGTTTTTGTCCGAAACACGGATACTTCGAAAGAGATTGTCCATTTTGTACACGAAGTGCATCCAGTTTTTGCCGTAACCCTCTCAACTTTTTAGCACATGCTATGTGGGTGAAATGATGGTATCATGCCAATTTTCAACCTCTTCAGAGTTCATGTGAAGTGCTTTTCAATTTCAGGGTCATTTAGCTCAAAAAAATCAGAACTGCATATAAAAAAAAAAGATGAAGGCAGAAAGGGTTTGAAAATTGATGAATGTGCTTTGAATGGTCATTTTGAGCACACAAAAACTCTGGAGTTCAAATAAGTTTAAAAAAATGAAATCCCTTTGTAACAAGATGAGTTTTTTCCGAAACCCTGATACTTCGAAAGAGATTGTCCATTTTGTACATGAAGTGCATCCAGTTTTTGCCGTAACCCCTCTCAACTTTTAGCACATGCTATGTGGGTGAAATGATATATCATGCCAAGTTCAACTCTTCAAGAGTTCATGTGAAGTGCTTTTCAATTAGGGTCATTTAGCTCAAAAAAATCAGTAACATGCAATGAAAAATAACAGATGAAGTCAGAAGGGTTGAAAATGATGATGTGGCTTGAATGGTTCATTTTGAACACCCAAAAAGTTGGAGTTCAAATAAGTTAAAAAAAATAAAATCCCTTTGTAACAGATGAGTTTTTGTCCGAAACCTGATATTTAAAAGAGATATCCATTTTGTTACACGAAGTGCATCCAGTTTTTGCCGTAACCCTCTCAAACTTTTTAGCACATGCTATGTGGGTGAAATGATGATATCATGCCAATTTTCAACTCTCCAGAGTTCATGTGAAGTGATTTTCAATTTCAGGGTCATTTAGCTCAAAAAAATCAGTAAATGCATGAAAAATAACAGATGAAGTCAGAAAGGGTGAAAATTGATGATGTGGCTAAATAGCAAAAATAATAAACTAAAAAATGAACTAGAAAACTTTAATGAAACTCTAATAGAAAAAGAAGGAACTAGAAAACTTTAATGAAACTCTAATAGCAAAGGAATCAACTAAAATTATGCAACTAAAATTATCAAAGTATTTTTGTTTCAAAAACATAAAAGCAAAACAAATTTTTCATAAAAAGAACTTTTTTTGTTAGAAACTTTTATAGCAAAAGGAATTATCATAAAGATTTTTTTTGTTAGAAACTAAAATAACAAAAACTGTTTTTTAATATAATGATAAAACACAGTAATATTAAATAGCAGGAAAAAGAATCACTCCAAAATCTATTTTTATAGTAAAGTTAATCACAAACTAGTGATTCACACAAATTTCAAAGAATTCAAATTTAAACTATTCAAATTGGAAAACTAATGGCACTAACAGCAAGTTTATAATTTTTATTACCTAAAAGCAAAAAGAATCACTGAAAAACAGTTTGTATTTTGTTGTAAGTAGAAACAAAATAAAATAAATAAAGCAAAAAAGAAAACAAAAAAACTAGAAAAAAATAAAAAAATGCCACCTACTGGGCCACCACGGCCTGAATACGACTAGAAACCCATCCATGGGCCAGGATTCAGGCCCGCAGAGGCCCAGCAGGCCCACGGCAAAGAGTAGCAGAGAAGGCCCGAAAGCTTGCAGTTGAGAGGAGCTCGAGAGGGTCGGCGCAGCAGCGCTTATAAACCACTCTCGAGCTCTCTCAACTAGCGAGGTGGGACTAAACATTCCACCACACCGCGCCAACGCAAGGCCTTTGGTCCCGGTTCGTGCCACCAACCGGGACCAAAGGTCTCTGTTTCCCGCCCATTGGGCTGCTGAAAAGAGCCCTTTGGTCCCGGTTGGTGGCACGAACCGGGACCAAAGGGTGGCATTCGTCCCGGTGATTGCCACGAACCGGGACCAATGCTCTGTGTATATAAGCAGGACTTACGAATTTTTCAGTTTTCATCGACCATTTGCCCCCCGACGACGCCGAGCTCATCGACGCCGCCAGGCTGCCCGTGCTCACCGTCGCCGCCCCGAGGTCGCCGTCGCCGCCCGCTCCTCGTCGCTATCGCCCCGCGCCCCTGCCCTGCCCCGACGCCGACGCCGTGCGCCCCTGCCTCGACCTTGAAGCCAACGCCGCCGCGCCCCTGCCCTGCCCCGACGCCCCGCCACGCCCCTACCCTGCCGTCAACGCCGCCGCACCAGTGCCCGCCGGCCAGGCCGGTACTCCCTCCTCCCTCCCACCCCTCTCCTCTATCCTTCCTCCATGTATGTGATGATGGTGAAGTTGGTTCAGTGCAAAAATTCAGCCATGTCCACAAGGTGTTTGATGAAATGCTAGGGTTTGCTAGGGAACTTTGTTTTATGTGAAACTTGGCAGGATGATGTCTCCTTGGATGTTAGTGAAGATGGTTAAGTTGGTTTGATAAAAGGAAAAACTTCTTAGTGCAAGTTTTATTAAAATTTAGTGCTGGACAGAAACTATATGAATTTTTTTGGTGGACTTGCTAGATGAAATTGGGGCTGCCCTTCTGGACTTAAGGGTTTAGTTGGAAGGACTACAAGATGTAAAAAATTCAGAATTTTTTTAGAAAGGAAAAATTGGGTTGTAGTTCAATGCCAAGATTGGACCAAAATTGATGTTTTTGTTCATAGCATTTTTTTGTCCATGTATGTATGTATGTATGGATGGATGGATATGGATGTATATACAAAATGTTCATATATGATGTTTTTTTTGTTCATAGCATTTTTTTTCCATGTATGTATAATTTATGTATGTATGTTCATATATGCAAAAGTTACATTTAAGAAAAAATAAGAAAATGTATGTATGTTCATATGCAAAGAATATGCAAAAGTTTAGAATTTGTATGTTCATAGAATTTTTATGAATTTTTTTGTTCATAGAATTTTCTTTGTCAATTTATGTATATGTATAGGAAAATTGTGCATGATCAAAGCATTTATGTCAAAGTTTGCGATATACCCCCTCCCCGATAACATTTTTTTATATGATGAATTTTTTTAATAGCCATATATGTATGTGGCTAATGTATGTATGGATGTTCATAGATTTTTTTTATATGTAGTGGCTATATGTATTGTCATTGGCGATATAGCCCCTCCCCGATAACTTCGACATGAGGGGGGGGGGGGTCGATTATACCCCTCCCCGATAACATTTTTTTTCTAAGTTACTAAGGTAAAATGTTCACCCCCCTCTCGATATACCGGGCGACCAACTCTCGAGGCCACCCAAACCCTAGAAAAAAAGCGTTGTCGATCTCCTACCCCCTTCCGCCCCTACCCGACAAACTCTCGAGGCCACCCAAACCACTAGAAGATAACTCCGGTAACTTCGACATGAGGGGGGACGTCGATCAACCCCCTCTCGCCCGAACAAGTCTATGTATTATTTTATATCGCGGTGGACATATATCAAAGTTTGATCATATGTCAAAGTTTGAATTTTGATATATGCAACATTTGATCATATATCAAAGTTTGATCATATGTCAAAGTTTGAATTTTGACATATGCAACATTTGATCATATGTCAAAGTTTGATCATATGTCAAAGTTTGAATTTTGACATATATAGATTTATCAAGAATGCCCCCATTATGGATGTGCACAAGTTGATCCAATTTTTTTCTGATCTCATCTATATATATATTCTTCTATATGTCACGTTGTCTGTCAAAGTATTGAAGAAATCCATGGCTTCATCATTAGTCGGAAGTAACAGGCGTATGATGCTACGAAGCTCTTCAAAGTTGTTTTGGAACGGAGTTCCGGATAGAATAATTCTCCTTTTGGTACGAATTTCAGCAAAGGCCTTCCAAATAGCGATATTCGAAAGGCTCTTGCTGAACTTTGTACCAAAAAGCGAATTATTCTATCGGGAACTCCGTTCCAAAACAACTTTGAAGAGCTTCGTACCATTATACGCCTGTCATTTCCGGCTAATGATGAAGTCGTGGTTTTCTTGAATTCTTTGACACTAGACAACGTGACATATAGAAGGGTAGATGAGATCAGGAAAAATATGGACCATTTTCTGCACATCCAGAATGGCGTCATTTTGTTAAATCCCTTGTCGGTCCGGACGTCGGACATTCATGAGAGAGGCGGTCCGGCCCAAACCCTAGAAGCGTTGTCGAGGCCACCCCAAACCCTAGAAGCGTTGCCTAGGCCACCCCAAACCCTAGAAGCGTTGTCGAGGCCACCCCAAACCGTAGAAGCGTCGAGCTAGCTAGGTCTACGTTTGCACTGATATATCCATCTGTCATGTTTGTATATTAATTGCCATGTTGTAATATTTGCAGAAACTATGGAGCACCGAGACATCGAAGCAGAACAGTTGTTGGGGGACATAATCCTTGGCGGAGGTGATGTCTTGTCGTATCTCAACGACACCGATGGTCTGGAAGGAGAGGGTGAAGCAGGCTCCGGTGATCGAACAATGGAGGTGGAAGGACATGATTATGATGGCTCCGGTGACGGAATGCCGGTGGAAGGAGACCGTGATGACTGCTCCGGTGAGCGAACGGAGGAAGGAGCTGTTGCAAAGTCTGGCGAGGTATATATATTAATTAAGCCTGTGCTGACTAGCTAATTCATGCATTAATTGTTTTGGTATGTACACATATTAACTCTCTTCTTTCTTCTTTTCTAGCCCTCCGGATCGAGCCAAACTTCGGTAACGAGACGAGGCCCGAAGAAAAGGTTGCGCCAGGATGAAAGGTTCACAATCACAGCAATCAAGGGCGATGGCCAACCGATTGAACCCAGCCGGACCAAGGAAGCATTTTCTGCTCAGTGCGGGGTTCTTGTTAGGGACATGATCTCGATCAGCATCCACCAATGGAATAAGCCTAAGAGCGAAGACCCTCAAGTGTCTTTTGTCAACGATAGACAGAAAGATGATCTTTGGACCGCGCTAAAGGCAAATTTCACCCTACCGCCAGAGGAGGATCCGAATAAGCCAGTTATAGAGCCATTGGTCAAGGCTCATACTCTTAAGAAGATGGCAGATCTATTCAGGAGGTGGAAGAATGAGTTGAAATCAGCGTTTGTCGACAAAGGGAAGACTCCAGAATTCACCGGCCGATTTGAGAAGATAAGAGATCACTGGCCCGCATTTGTGGCCCACAAGACATCGGAGAAGAGTAAGAAGATGTCAGCGACAAACAAGAAAAATGCTGCAAAGAAGGAGTATCACCATCGCACGGGGTCAGGTGGCTACCTCAAAGCCCGGCCGTTGTGGGACAAGGCTGAGAAGGACCTGCTTGATAAAGGGGTCGAACCAGAGACATTGAACTGGCCAGACCGTTCAAGGACTTGGTTCTTCGGGGTTGGGGGAACCTTGGACCCTGAAACAAGGAAGTGCCGTTGGACGAAGGAGCAACTTGAAATACCCGTCAAGAAGCTTCAGAAGTATATCGCCGCAGCGCAGCAAGGGACGTTCGTTCTCGATAGAGAGAACGACGAGCTTACACAGGCCCTCGGGAATCCTGAGCACCCAGGACGAACACGAGGCACGGCAGGCTCCGTTGCGTGGAAGGAAGGGTTTCCCAGCGCAGGCGGTTACAAAACCCGGGAGAGGAGGAGGAAAGTGGAGCAGACCGAACTGCAGAAGCTGAATGCAAGGGTACGAGCGCTAGAGGAACAAGCACTAGTTCAGAGGCAGCGACCTGCCGAAGCTACCCCGCCATCTCAGCGGAGAAGCAGCGTGGCTTCCACCGAGCTCCTTCAGCAGCCTCACTTCACGGCTCCCAGCTACCCCGTGGATGCTATCACGGAGGCTCAAGATTGCCACCTTATGGCGCAATGGCAGCACCTCAAAGTCAAGGCGGCTGTCGGCTCTGTTGCACCTTCTGGACCCGGCGCAACTTTTCACTGCCTTCCGATTCCAGAAGGCTATGCTGTTGTGATGGTCGATGAAATAAAGGAGGGATTTGAGGAGCTCGAGCTTGACCACCCTACCGGTGAAGAGGAGACTCAGCTGGGTCTTGCTCTGAAGACTCCATGTCTATGGCGGAAGGAGCTCATCAACCTTCCGAACTGGACGCCTTCGCCTCCTCCTCCAGCGAGTCAGGGCACTCCGCCTCCTTCTCCGGCTGCTCCGGCGCATGGCGGCACTCCGCCTCCTTCTCTAGCTGCTCCGGTGCGTGGCGGCACTCCGCCTGCGCCGGCGCGTCCGAGCAGCCCACCTCCTTCTCCGCCTCGTCAACAACAGCGGAAGACAGCCGCCGCCGCTCCAGCTGCTCCGGCGCGTCGTAGCACTCCGCCTCCTTCTCCGCCTCGTAAGCAACAAAGGAAGACAGCCGCAGCTGCTCCGGCTGCTCGGCCAGCGTCTAGCAGTACAGCCAGAGGCGGGAGGCAATACAAATTCGGTCCATCTATCAAGCCTCTAGATAGATTATCATACGAGATGACCGAGGAGGAAAACGAGGAGATCTGTCAAGCCCAAGTGAAGGACTTTTTTGCAAATAAAAATCCACCTCCGGAGGAGAAGATGAATCCGGTGAAATTGAAGCGCACTTTGAAGAACCTGAAGCGACCACCACCGCCTCCGCCGGATGACAACCATGTCCGCGCTCTGAAAAAGGCAGTGGAAGGAGCGCGCCGGTCGGGAACTACTTCAAGTGACAAAAGGTTACAACAACGAAGAAGAGGGAAAAAAATTGAACAACTCGGCGAACAGGCAAACCAATCGTGCCCCCCGCTCAAGGTGTCTAGCGATATCGTCGCAAATCTGCCGGGGATGCTGCCCGGTACCAATCCTGGTGATTACCTGCCCGACGATGCACATTTTGATACAATGGAGATGGACGAACACAAATACCAGTACGGGAAGCCTCTCGTCAGACCTGGTGATCCTCCTCTAACAACGATGATGCGAAGATTCCATAAGTGGTACATGGACACCTGCAAGTCCGGGAAGGATATTTTGACGCTGAGAGTTAAAGAGGAGCACGACCTCGTTGGAATTGATCTGTTGTCTGTTCCATTTGAGGAGTTCTTTCAGTTTTTCAATCAAAAGGACCTCGAAAAATAATCATCACTTGCTACTGTCTGTAGGTACTATACTTCTGTAATTAAGTCTCTATATATAGCTCAGTTCTTTCATTGCATGTATATATAATTATCCTTACTATATTATGCAGATTGAAGATCGTCGAATGCAGAAATGCACAAATCTATGATATTGGGTTCATTAACACAAATCTCATAGATGAATGGACGGTTACATATCATGCGAAAGAAACCGAGGCCAACTTGCTACAATCGTTGCTTAAAAATCAAAACAAAGATAAAATACTCTTTCCTTACAACTTCAAGTGAGTGTTATTGTCTTCTGCATATTCGGTTTCCCTTATTACTCGAGGTTATAGTAATGTAATTGATGAGTTATGCATGCGTGCGCAGCTTCCACTTTATTCTCCTAGAGATTAAGCTTGAGCAGGGACTAGTAACCATCTTAGACTCAAGACGAAAAGATCCCAAGGAGTATGCGGCCATGACTGAAATGCTCCAGAAGTAAGTTCAATCGATCATTATCGCACCATATCGGCAACTTTGGTCATTTCCTGATATCAAGTAATTATTTTCTTTGTCTCGCAAGGTTTGGAAAGTGTTCACCACAGAAGCTCCGGGACTGCCGGGGGAGCTGCGATTTACACACCCGAAAGTAAGTACTACTAGCTAGTTCCGCGCATCTCCCATTGATTCTAGCTAGTTTCATCAATACCATTTATAATGTTTGATTGACATTTATTTCTCGTAAAGTGGTTGTGGCAGGAAGGCGGGAATAATTTTTGTGGATACTACATTTGCGAGTACATCTACAACGCGACGACCTCTAAGCGGGGCTACTCTGAAAAACAATATGAAGTGCGTAAGCAATAATATTCATAATTTTATTTTATTACCATCATTTGTGTTGAGTTTCATTCATATATATGTATTGACCCCCTTCTTCAAATTAGATTTGACAGATGCGGGATGAACTCCTACCACAAGATCGCATAAAAGCAATTCAAGAGGAATTGGAGGGATTCTTTCTTGACCACGTCATCAATCCAGCCGGAGAATACTATGTGGAACTTGACATCAAATGTTAGGGATTGTAAGAAATCTTATATTGTATATATGTAGTTAGTAGCGTCGGATAGATATAAGAAAACTTGTTGTTCGACCAATCTCTCGGAGAAGGAGGAGGTCGATCACTTCTCTCTGTATATGTTCATGACGATCTTGTGTACTTAACGGTTTCCTTCATTTGCTTACTAGCTAGCGTGTCGAGTCCTCTCTATACGTATAGTACGTAGCGTCGACCAAGCACGGAGATAAGAGAGGACACTTCTCTCTAGCTATTAGCTAGCTAACACAATATATGAAACCCCTAAATTAACCCTACAAAACCCCCAAAACCCCCAAACCCCCCCCCCTTCAAAAAAAAAACAAAAACCCCAGCTCCTGAGCTGCTGACACGTGGATGATCTTTGGTCCCGGTTGGTGTTACCAACCGGGACTAAAGGCCCTCCTCTCTGGGCTCGCCGCAGCGGCCACGTGGAGCCCCATCTGTCCCGGTTCGTATAAGAACCGGGACTAGAGGTGTTGGGCTTTAGTCCCGACCCTTTAGTCCCGGTTCCCGAACCGAGACAAATGGGCCTTATGAACCGGGACAAATGGGCCTTTTTTTACTAGTGGTTGTTTTAAAACATCACCAATTGTCGATTATTGAGTTTTAACATGAAAAGTGACGGCGTGGTAACATGGTCCATGTTAACTAGGTGGCATGCACGTCAACCCGTTAGGTACGAGTACGCTAGCTACCCCCCCCCCCCCCCCCCCCCCCCTTCCTTCCGCCGTCATTCTGACCATTAGACCCCAACACATGGGCAACACCTTCCTTGGTCTCGACACAAACCTCCCATGGATTTACCGCCGCTTGTTGCACAACTGACTTGCGTTGCCGCCAACTTGGAAATAACAACCTAGAGCAAATTACTCAAAACTAACACTTTTGGGGGGAAACTTCAAATAAAACCACAACTTTCAAAAATATAATGCAAACCCACCACTCTTGGGACGAGTTGTTTAAAGATATCGCCGATTTCTCGGTTGATCGAGTTTTAACATGAAAAATGAATTCTCGGTCCCATAGTCCATGCCGACTAGCTGCCACCCAAGGCATGCACATCTGACGAGGCAACCATTTAGGTACGACAATGCGAGCTAGCTTTCCAAGCTCTCTTCTTTCCGCTTCAAGACAATTGGGTCAGGGCACGACACTGCCTCCCTTGAACTAGCCGTTGACCTTCCGCAGACTTCCCACAACTTGTTGCACGGACGGATTGCACTGTCTCCGTTGGCAGTATCCTACCACGATTGCCTCCTTCACCTGGTTTTCGTGCTCGCCAGCACTGATCTTAACCCTCCACCGTCTTGCCCCCCTCCACCGTCCTCCTGCCTGGACGCCCCACAGCGACCACTTGAAGCTCCTTTAGTCTCAGTTCGTAACACATCCGGAACTAAAAGTGGGGGCCTTTAGTACCAATTGCTTAGTCCCGGTTGCAGAACCGGGACTAAAGGCCCTTACGAACCGGGACTGATGCCCTGTTTTCTACTAGTGTAGTGCTACCATGTACTTAAGCATGGGGTGGCCACTCAAATGTATGTGTGCTTCATAGAAAGGTGTGGTGCTTGCTCCGGTGCACCGAGCTCTAGCCTGATTCCTCCATGAGGGCGCGCTTCCACCATAATGTTGTGTTCCGCTAGGGACTCTTGTAACCATATCTGGGTGTGTGTCGTGCATAGGGTTGCGCTGAGGATGTGTTTGATGCGACGGAGTAGCAACAGAGAATCTAGCCCTCTCCGAGTAACGCACCGGGATCCCCATGCAAGGTGGTCGCTGACTCACACTGAGGTAGCTATGAGATTTGCTCATGCCAACAACAAGATCTACACACCATTGGTTGTGCGTGCCAATGCTCAGTTACAACTTTCTCCAATGGGCTGCCCTAAATGTGGTTATTTTTAGTAATTTACTCACAATATGATGTTTCTATGCTATAATCTTGTTTTATCGCTCACACTTCAAAATATTTTATTAACAAAAATAATTTAAAGACTTACATTTCGGACTAGGCAGTATGAATTTTTCGCACGTGGGCAGTCACATATTTCGCTTCACACCCACGTAATATTGGGAATGCAATAATTGAACGCACAACTATTTAAGGAGAAGAGAGTGACATTCTATGATGCGTACAAGGAAACTGTGTGAAATTAAGCCTAAAATATCAATTACACTTTTAGTTTGGATACATAAAGAAATGGTGTTCCGTCACTTTTCGGAAATGATGCTTTAAACTAAGAATCACAAAAAACATATACATGTAACATCTCTTGACATGTTGCATGTTTCCAAACCACGGATGGTTTCATAGGAGACACACATGACATAGTTGTTCCTAGAGTGTTGACCCAAACTTTTGGCTTTCAGCTCTACTACCTCCGTCCAGGTTTATTAGTCCCCGTTGTATTTCGTGCTAAATTTTGACCACAGATTGAACTAACAAAATGTTCATGCATGTCACCAAAAGTTATATCATTGAAAACTATGTTCAAATATGAATCCAACAATATAATTTTTGTTGACATGCATTAACATTTCGTTAGTTAAATCTTTCATCAAAATTTGGTACAAACTACAAAGGGGACCTATAAACCAGGACGGAGGTAGTACAATGTAACAACAATAAAAAAAACTCTACAATTTAAGACCTAGTAGTAGTACCAAGTACAAACCTTTTACAATGGTTTTAAGGATCTCCTTCTAACTAATCCCCCTCCCCCCCCCCCCCCCCCCCCCCCCCCCCCCCCCCCAAAATTTTAGCCGTTGCGGGCCCCTCGCCCTAATTTCTATCGAATCAAAAAAATCCCAGCTAAGCATCTCTGTTAATCCCGTAATATGTCACCCGTATGTGTAGCATTGCTCAGATCTGGGTGGGTGGCGTCCATAGAGTTGTGTCGATGGTGTGTTTGGTGCAGCAGAGTAGTAATTTAACTGGCCCTCCCCAAGTGGTGCACCAGGATGCGCATGAAAGGTGGTCACTGAGGTAGCCATGGGATTTACTCATGCCCAACAAGGAGACCTACACACCATTGGTTTTGTGTGCCAACGCCCGGTCACAACTTTCTCTAATGGGCTGCCCTAAATGTGGTTGTTTTTAGTAATTCTTGTTGTATCGATGCTCACACCTAACAATATTTATTAATAAAAGTAATTAAGAGACTTACATTTTGGACCGGGGTAGCATTGATTTTTCACACGTGGATCGTCCCATGGCAATGCAATAATTGAAGGCACGATTATTTAAGAAAAAGAGAGCGACATTCTATGATGCGTACAAGGAAACTGTCCAAAGTTAAGCCTAAAATATTAATTACACCTTTTAGTTTGGACACATAAAGAAATGGTGTTCATTCACTCTTCGAAAAATGACGTTTTAAAGTAACAATCACAAAAACATCTCCATGTAACATCGGTTGACATGTTGCATCTCCGTGTAACATCTGTTGGCATGTTGCATGTTTCCAAACGCCGGACGGTTTCAAGGAGACACATGAGACATGACATAGTTATTCCTAGAGCGTTGACCCAAACTTTTCTAATGTAAAAAAAATAAGATCCATGGGCACTAGCACCCAGGACATATTTTTATAGAAGAATCCCACCCAGGTGAGGAACCAGAAATTCGCTCCCGACGGGATTTGAATTCTGGCCGCAGGGTGGATAAGATCCATGGGCACTAGCACCCAGGACATATTTTTATAGAAGAATCCCACCCAGGCGAGGAACCAGAAATTCGCTCCCGACGGGATTTGAATTCTGGCCGCAGGGTGCACCACCGTGACCCTTTGCCACTAGGCTACAGCCTAGTTCTCAAACTTTTCTAGTGTACAATTTAAGATTTTGGAGTACCAAGTACCGCATAACGCCACCACTAAAATATGTTTGCAAGAGCTAGTCTCTAAACACAATGATAAAAACTGAGATTTTAGAAACTGGCCAGCACTACGTACTCGGCATCTTTCCTGTGCTTCCTTGTGGGTGAGTGAGTGAGTGAGTGAGTGGCCCAATATCGAAGCACGGTAGGAACTGACTACGGGGTTGCACTAGCTGCAAAGCTACCTAGCTTTTGATCCACAGGCCAGTCAGCAGGCCTGCCGCTGGCAGGGGCAGGACCAAGGGGCTGTGAGACGGGGCTGACAGTGCACATTTTCAGCAAAGCAGAGGTATAACGCCCCCGGGCGAGGGCGCCCGGGATCTTTCCATATTCATGAAAGGGTGGTGAAGCGGGTTCGTGCATCGATCGGGCTCGTGTCACGCAACGGTGGAGGGTGAAGGACGCCGCAGGTCGCCATTGAATGCGGTGGAATGCGACAACACGGCATGGGGCGCTCGCTGGTACGTGGTACGTGGGAGAGAGACTGAGGGAGTGAGAGTGACACGATCCGCCAGGAGGCTCAGGACATGGTCGACTGACGAGATGAATCGGGACCGGAGCGGCTGGCTGGCTAGCTGAGGAGCTCAGCCGTTGATCGTGATTGATTCAGTTGGCTAGGCCGCTAGCTAGCATGCACGATCACCCGTTTATTCTTGCAGCTGAATAATTGATGGCCACCGTAGTGTTGCATCTGGTAGTCCTAATAATCCACATACGAGGCCGATCGAACCAGCACGCACGTGTGGGCGTCACGTGATCCGCGAGGAGAGGCCGGGCTAGCTGATCGAGAGGAGCGGTGAAATTTGACAGATCTCCTAGGAGGGAGGGAGGGAGGGAGGGAGTAGTAAAACAAAGGAGAGAGGGGGGCAAAGGTACGAGCCCTACATTCCGATCTCGTCGTCTTGGGTTGGGGCGACACGATCTCCATAATCTAATCGCCGATCAAGGCCTCGAGAAGCACGGAGCCCTGCCTGCCGTGCGTGCCGTGAGGTCGCAACAAAAACAAAAACCTCGCGCGCGACGAAGAGGGGCAAAAGGCGTCCGCGGCGCGTACGGCGGCCAATTTCCGACCGGGCTCCATCTGCTTGTTTGTACCAGCAGCTAGCGTGTGCATGCAGCTGGCCGGGGGGATGCGAACAATGGAGAAGAACTTCTCGAGGCGCTAAACAAGTGCCCCCGGTCAGCGCCCAACGCGGCGGGTTCTCCTCGCGCAGCACGCGACGCCCTCTTGCTCCCGATCGCTAGCTCGCGAGTTTAATGCGTTGATGGCAGTGTCTGAGTCTGATCGACGAGCCTGTGCGTATGTGCCGCGTGGTCTGGTCGAACGAATGCTACGTTGGTTTTGGTGATCGTTTGGGTCCGGTTCTGCTTTGTTTAGTCGACGTTGTGGGAGTTGGTAGCTGCCCCTGTCTGTCTTTGTTGCTGTGTAGTTAGTAGCAGCACTGTCGTCCATGGTTACTGCATCTGCCATTGTCTATTCATTAGTGCATATATAATCCTTCGTTTGTGGAGATCACTCTCTCTCACACGCACACATTATATATCTGCCTCCCCTGGGAAGAGACCTGATATGATGCGTACGTCCGGTGCAAATGGCATCATTCACATGTCTTGGCTAGACCAAAAGTCGCCACTGAAAAGCACGGCAGAATTGCGGGGCCAATGGGCCGGCCGGGGCTAGCTGCGCGCCAAATAGCATCTTCAGCCACGCCCCCAACAGGCACCGCCAGGCCCCTTTTTCGACGCCGGCGCTCAAAAAATGGTCCAATCGCGTCTCAGGAGCCCAGTTTTCGCCGGTTAGGGCCGAAATTGGCGCCGGCGCACCCAGGCCGAACCCGGCGCGCTGGGGGCGCCGGGGCGATCGTTTTTGGAGCGAAAGAAAGGCGGGCCCGCCGAGTCAGCGACCCGCGCCTCGTTGTCCTCACATCGCCTTGGTTTCCCGCGGGGAATCAATGCCAAGGCTGCCGCCGGTCAGCCTTCCATTGATTCCTCACGGGCGGCGTTGTGCAGCGACGCGCCCCCTCCCCGCCACGCGTACCCACGGCGCCACCCCCCCGGCCGCTATATAAAGCGGCGCCTCCCTCGCCGGTGGACAGACCCGCCCGCAGCCCCTCTCTCCCCGTGCACTGCCGTCGCCGACGAGCCCTTTTTCCTCTCCCTCCCTCCCCGTTCACAGACACCGTCGACGATGGGCGAAAGGTTCCCCGGCGATGGGGCGGCGGCGAACGTCTTCGGCCGCCGTTCTCTGCACGAGTGGGAAGCCCATCTCCTACACGAGGCCAACTACCCGGCGCCTCCCGACATGCGCGCGCCGGGACGGTGGAGGCTCAGCGCCGGGGGCGTCCCCGTGCCCCCGCTGCCCGACGTCACGCGCCCCGACTACTTCAACGGCGAGGTCGAGCGCGTGCGGGCGTTGCTGACGGAGGAGCAGCGGGCCCGCCCGGAGTACGCCGCCGGCAACCACGAGGCGTGGGCGGCCTACTTCGAGCGCCGGCAGGCGGAGCGGCTGGCCTCCACCAACAACGCACCAGTGGTGCGGGGGACGAAGAACAGCGACGGCCGCCGCCTGTGGTGGGGCGCCCCCGGCCGCACGCTTCAGGCCGTCCTCGAGCACCTCGAGGGCGGCAACGAGCCGCCGTTCACGTACCCTGCCGCCCTGGTCCCCCGCCACAGTGGCGGGCAATGGATGCCGAGGAGGACCGGCTCCTCTTCCTCCTCCTCCCACTCCTCCGGGTCGCCGGCGATCTTCGGAGTCAAGGCCGAGCCCGCAGCTCGGCCGACGCACCCGCAGCGCCGGCATCATCATCAACGAGGGCGGGCGTGCCTCCTCCTCGGCTCCTCCCCGCTTCGTCAAGCCGAAGACGGAGCCGGGGCTCGCCGCCGTGAAGACGGAGCCGGAGCTCGACGACGAAGCGGCCATGAAGTGGGCGCGGCTGGAGATGGAGCGCCAGCGCCGCGCCCTGGCAGAGATCGCCGCGCGCCGCCGTGGGCGCGAGGAAGGGGGCGTCATCATGCTCGAAGACAGCGACGACGACACGCCGCCCCCGGCCCCTGTCCGCCAGGGCGACCCCGGGCAGGGCTCCAGCCCCGTGAAGAAGGAGAAGGACGACGGCGGTGACAGCGGCGACGGCGGCGCAGACGGCGACTACGTCGCGCTCAGCGAGCTTTTTATTAAGTAACTTTTAGGTTTTCTATGTAAAAAAAAATGAAGAACGCCGAAATTTGTGTCCTGTTTGCCGAATTTTAGCCGAATTTATTTTCAAAAATATTTTAAAAAGGCGACTGGGGCCGACCCTGGGGCCGACGGCTAGGAACCCGATCGGCCCCACGCATATTTTTATCGCCGGTTCGCCCCCAGGTAGCGATTTTCCGCGCCCCCTGGGGGGCCAACGGCTGGAGATGCTCTAACAGCGAAATAGCTTTTGTCATGGGGACTGTAAGAGCATCCACAATGTATGCCATAGCTAAATCTGACACACAGCCGTATATGGCATTGGTTCCAAATTTACTTGTAAGATGGGACCCACTGCAGAGTAAAAAAATCCATTTCTCTCTCTTTAAAATGCATGCATCTGATTCTCTCTCTTCCGCATGCACACAAATAGTGAGCCTTTTCAGCCAGGAAGTGGAGGTAGCATGCAAAGAAAATATTTGTTTATTGTCACTTTGGATTTAGCATCGGCCCTCCTAGCGTCTCTGGTTCCCTCTTTTCTCTGATTTGGCATTCTTTTCATTGATTTGGCAACACCTCCACAATGTTGAAAACCAATGCCTGGCACTGCCATTTGGCCACACATTATGAATGCCCTAATAAGTAACAAGGACACACTACACCAGCATGTCATCTCACACGCGACCCTGATCGACGTGCTAGCTACACAAAGTGAGGGACGACCCTGCCACGTCCAACTCGCCAATAGCCCGTGTCAGGCGCACAGTACGTTGGCTGTCCGGAGCCAGGGCATGTCTCTTGTGCCGGATAGGCTGCTACCTAGCTCATAATCAGAGAGACGAGAAAAGCAGTTTGTTTGCATGGAGTAAATTGCACCAAACCATCATTTTGAAGGTTAGGTTTGCAAAAAACACTACGTTACATTTTTTTCTTCAGAAAACACCACGTCTTGTGTAATCATTTTGCAAAAACCACTGATCGGCGGATCAGCCTCTGTTAACTGAGATTATGACAGATGGGGCCCGCCAGTCAGGCTGACGTGGCACAAAATTTTCACACCGTTACATTGAATAGTTTTGCTCCACATGGCCCCGCTTGTCAGTGTAACACTCCTCTCTTAAGCATTTCATCAAACAGCTGGCGTGCAGCACACAGGTCGACGGTGGGGCGGGGCGAGCGGCGGCCTCTGCCTCGGCCAAGGGCGGGACGAGGCCATGACGGCTCGAGCAGCATCAACAGCACGCGCGGCGAGCAGCGGCAGTGAGCAGCAAGGCCGGCGAGCAGCAGGCAGCGGGCGCGGCAGGCTCGGCCGGCGGTGGCCTTTGCCTAGGCCAGGGGCGGGACGAGGCCATGGCGGCTCGAGCTGCAGCAACAGCACGCGCGGTGAGCAGCGGCAGTGAGCAGCAGGGCCGGCGAGCAGCAGGCAGCGGGTGCGGCAGGCTCGGCCGGCGGCGGCCTTGTCCTCGGCCAGGGGCGGGACGAGGCCATGGCGGCTCGAGCCGCAGCAGCAGCACGCACGGCGAGCAGCAGGTGTCGCAGGCGGCGGGCGCGGCGAGCAGCAGGGCCGGCTAGCACCAGGCGGCGGGCGCGGCGAGCGGCGAGGCGCGGCAGTAGCGGACGCGGCGAGTAGCGAGGCACGACGCAGGACGGGCGCGGCGAGCAGCGAGGCACGGTGAGGGACGGCCATGGCAAGCAGCGGCGCGACAGCAGCGGGCGCGGCGAGCGGTGGGTGCGGCGAGCGGCGGACGCGGCGAGCAGCGACGGGAGGTTGACGAGCACCAGATTTTTTCTTCTTTTTTCTTTCAATGACAGGTGGACCCCACAGGGCCACACATGATGATAACGATAGTCAACATCGCCGTTACTTAGGCGGTGCCACGTCAGCCTGACTAGCGGGCCCAATCTGTCATAAACATGCTTAAACCAGCCAAATCCGCTAATCAGTGTTTTTTGCAAAAAGATTACGCAAGACGTGGTGTTTTTTGTCGAAAAAATGTATTGTAGTGTTTTCTGCAAACCTAACCTTAAAAGTGATGGTTTTCTGCAATTTACTCGTTTGCATGACTAGGTGCATCCCCGATTAATGGTCACTGGTCATTCTCTTGTTGGAGAAAAAAGAATTGGTCCGTCTATGTAGTAGTAGAAATACAAAGCCTGCAACTCTACATTGATACTACTATATGTAACTCATGTTGACCCTCGAATAATGACATGGGAGATCGAGCTGGGCAGAATGTCTTTGCGTGCAACCTTGAAATTCCATGCACGTACGTACGTACGATGTGCCATCTTTGTCCTAGAACATTTTATGCGCGCATTGACGTGGAAGACTTGCTCTTTGCATGCATTGACGCGGAACACTAGCTCGAGATGAACATTGCACAATCACATTTCCTGTTTGTGATATCCCACGGCGTAAGCTCGCCACGCACGGCACGGTGCCGCTCCACTACGTACGTACGTACGTATATGTTCTGCATGCATGCCTACCTTCGTCGATCTCCGCGCCCGTGGTCCGTGCACAGGAGCAGCGCGCTACTCGATACGGTCGATGCATGGACGATGGATGGCGTGTGTGGACCTCGGAACATTGTGGTGGTCTCTCCGACTGAGTGCCCCCGACCCTGTTCTTTCTTCCTTTCTTCCAAAGGCGTGTGCGTGTCAGTGGTCGGTGCCGGGGAGTGGGCACGCCATCGGCGATCGGGATCCACCGCGCCGTGGCCCGCTGGCTAGCCTAAAGCTGCAGCGCGGCCATGCATGTGCAACACGCAGCGGCATCGGCGAGGTCACCAGCGCACCATGATTGAGCCAGCCCCGGCCCGGTCTTCTGGCGCGCGGCCTAGGCCTCCGGCGATGGCCCAACCCGGCTGGCCGTATACCGGGCGGCGGAAGCGTCCAAAGACGACGCGGCCACCTTTCGGGTGGGCGCCGGTGCCTTTTCCGCGCGATTATTGCCCGGTTTCCCTACCTTTTGCCGGCTCCCGTCCGGCTTGCGGTTGCGGTGGGGCGATCGACCTGACCCCGACTGACGGTGACGGGGGCGGTGCATGCATGGGCGACACGGATATCCAAGGGGATCTCGTCGCTGCCAGCTCCGTTAGCATCCAGTCAGCTCGTTGATCATAATGAAGGCGGAAGTAGCTGGTGTGACGAGGCCACGGAGCCTCGTTGCGTCTTCTTCAAACACGCGGTGGGCTGTAGATGCGGCGTTTACGCGAGAACGCACTCTGAATTAGTAGAAGCCATGCCAACTGCGTGACAGTGGCGCAGCTCGCCAGGTGTTAAAAAACGAGTCATCTGCTGGTCCGCGCTTCGGTTAAGTGCATGAGTGCATCCAGGTGCAGGACACTGGCCACGTTGTGCTGCTAAGCATCGATACACCAACCAGCGTAACTGTACAAGCGTCTACATTTTCCCCGGAATAGCAGATGCTCTGCCTTTTTTCGTTAGAAAAGAAAAGAATTACAGGCCACTCGATCGGTCATTGCTAATTAACACTAAGCTGCTCTTCTTAGTGTTTAGGGTTTAGGGCCATATCGAATCTCCGCTTCCTTCTAATTTTCCGACACCGGGGAGAAGGGGGAGATTTTCATCTCTTTTTGGGGAAAAAAAAGTCTTCGGTTAGGTTTCGGTATCATGGTGACATCACCCCTATGGTGATGACATTGTTATCTTGCACAAAAGTCCTCTGGCTCTGATCCCATCTCGACAACACTTGGTATGGCGGTGTTGCCGAGGAGCTTGATATTTTGTCCCCTCGATGTTCATGGATGATTGGTTGATTCTTTGATGCCCGTCGGCATGACTTTGTGGCCATCATCAACTACATCACCTTCCTGAACAATCTCCTCTTTCAAGCATTTTTTTAGCAATATCGTCGGCTTGGCCTAACGACACTGGCGCAGTTGTCTGTCTAGATCGGTGTGGTGCCCCCGCTAACATGCTTCGTGTGATTGCCAATCTTCATTGTATGCAATGATCTAATGTTGTGGTGAGTCAGCAAGTTAGTCCTCTACATGTCTTTTGCAAGTGCTTCCTAGTTGAATTTCTTAATGTTGCCCATCATTGGCGAGAGTTATGGTGGCACAACGACAACGAGTACAATTGTGGCTTTGCGAGAATTTTAAGGCTTAAGAATCTTAGTTGTTTTCCCTCTTTCTTTAGTTTTTTTTTGTATATTTGTGGATTCAAACTACCCCTTATCTGCTTGTACTCGGTGTTCATTTTACCTAAATAGGCAGGATTAATAGAAACCAATTACATGCTAGGCTGGGTAACAATTGGAACAAAAACAGAAGGGCAAAAACGAAATAGGAATCCGATGTTGCAGTATGCAACTCGGCCGTCGCCTCGCCCAAGAGGCATAGATATTTGTCAATGATGCTTTGTCTGACTATATACAGTCAGTCACCTTGACAAGCTTTATGTGCCTTGCAGCATGCAATGTAAAGGTCCATATAATTAAGACGAGGCCTTCCGTGACTCTCTCATGGCAGATGCACTAATCATTATGACCATGCTAGGATGGGAGTAGAGGCATAAGACTTCATTTGTATGACATCAACGGCGAGATTATCGCCAACAATATATTAATATGACATAAAAGGACTAAAACTACCCCCCAATGTTAATACATATGATTTCCCTCACTTCCTGGTGTTTGAGAGACCCCCGAAGATGAGGGAAACCATTAGAAACATACGATAATGGAGCTCCCCTTCTGTGGCGGCTAGGGTCTATGCCTTGGCTGATTCTCATAACCGGTTCGGTCCTAACTAGCTTGTTTCTTCGTACGAAGATAAGCCACTTCTATCGATATGATTTGTGAAACAAGAGGACACTATGACACATATAGTTCTATTTTCTTCGGAGTAGGGTGAGGGTTCCATTGCGGAGCGCCCGTCAGATGCCTCACCGCTCGCTGTGTAGACAACAGATGGTATCTTGTGTGTCCAATGTTTTTTAAACTCTTTCCACCCTACTAGGAAAACTATTACTTTTACCTTCATCTTTTTTTTCTATGGATCGGTGATCTTTCTATCGATTTTTCTCTCCGATGGTAGTAGTTTGTCAAACACGAGGTGCTTCACAACTCCTATACTGGCTTACATCAAGTCAAAACATCTTTGGCATTTAATTTTCATATAGACAGTAAAGGGAACCCCAGATGAGGGTTCTCCTGTCAAAGGCGACACATGTCATACGTGCAGTGCAGTTTCACCGAGGGTCCAAGTCACTGTGTCCTCAACCTAGAAAATAGACCATGAAAAAGTGACATGAAAAAACCATAAAAAATCAGCAAAAGTAAAGCTGAGTCTTTAACATCTCGCCATGAGAAGTACAATACTAAGAACGAATCAAGACTTGGGATGCTCGGTCGAAAGTTATTGTACTTTATGTAACTGTCTCTTAAAGAAGCAAAACAAGACAACATCTGCAAGATGCCCATTGTGGAGGAAATATCACATGAAAACCACTCACTCAGTGGAAACATGGAAACTCATACGTGGTCATTGGATATGAAAATGAGAAAATCTAGGGGTGCTTCACCCACCAACACATTCCGTATATTTCACAAAAGCTTAGATCCTTTGTGCAAAATAATAACTAGCACTGTGGGTGCTTGTATGCAAAAATGCAACATTCAATAAGCTACCAACCTTTTAGATCTGACGGCTCATGTTTGGGTTTCGATGTTTCCACTGAGTTATTGGTTTCCACGGGATACTTTCTTGCCCATTGCGTTTCTTCTACATCTCTCACCTAGCATAAGCGAGCGAGCAACACGCAAGTTTCCTGTACTTTGGAGCTTAGTATCTCTTCAGTTATTTTAGAACATTAGCATTTTCTTAGGGTACTTGGCATTTCTTTGTTTTAGCATACCGTAAAAAAGCATTTAGTACCCCCCGTACCAAAATGTAAGAAGTTTTTTGGTTTTGTATAGGGCATAAAAAACGTGTTATATTTTGTTACGGAGGGAGTATTTTTATAGGTTTTTTTAGCATTTCTCGATTGACTCTCTCTTCAGGATTTTCTAACATTTTTTTAGGGGTAGAATTTTTTTGTTTGAGGGGAGGGTTAGGATTTTCTAACATAAGGGGGGTGCACTTCATTTAGGCCCATCTGCCTGTCGACTGGAGCGAAGCCCACGAACCAATCCACGTGCGCCGAGCGTATTTGTTACTTAGAGCTCGACCGGATCCATCTCGAGCCCATTACCCACCTGCATCTCGAAATCATCGCGCAGCATCAGGCGATTCGACCTCGCCGTTGCTCAGGCGCCGGAGACGCCGACGCCGACGAGGAGGGCGAGATGACGGTGTTCCACTTCCTCAACTGCGCGGTCCTCACCTTCGGCCCCCACGTCGTCTACTACTCCGCCACCCCCCTGTAAGTTAACTCCCTCCCCGCCCCCCGTCTCTGCCCACGAGATCCGTATCCCAAACGTGGTAGATCTGTGTCCGTCAAGCGGTCTGGTCCTTGCTTGGTTGCGTGATCCGGGCACGGCGGAGTAGGAATGCCGGGCACTGTTGGTTCCGAGTGCGATTTTGGCTTGTCGGATGGGGTTTTGGTTAGTGTACTTCCAGTGAATTTTGCTCAGTTGAGGTTGCGTTAGGAAGGTATTGGTTTAGTGCGTGGTGTAGACGAGTTCATACTGAAATGTTCGCTTGGATTCGGGCTTTTTCGGGTGAACTGTGCTGGTCGAATTGAATCTGATTCGCTTAGTCATAATCAGTGTGGTTTATGTCTCCTCTAGTGTCAAGTAAGTTCAGAGCATCGTAGCTCATTTTGTAAGTTGGATGGGAAGATGATATAGTAGAAGATTTGCCTCTGTGAGTTGCACGCTAACAATATGAAGTGCTACGAGTAATGAACTTGAACCTTGTCAAGAACTTGATGTTAGTTAAACAAGAGAATACATGATAATTCTATCCGTGTGCTGAGTAAAGTGTTACTATGTGATTGTCTGATAGTGATATGAAGCTGTAAAACATTCTAGCTGCGGTGAAGACATTTTGGAGTAATGATAATAATTCTAGGAAGGTAGTAACTGTATTTAAGTAGACACTGTTATTTGTAATTGGTGTAACGCCCAACTAATACTAAGCTAATCAGATTTGATTTGAAACAAAAATATGATTATTTCCTTTATTTTTTCACTTTTACTTTGTAAGACAGAGGTACTAATTCCACACAACGAGCAACCAAGGGTTACAAAGATGTGGAAGAAGACTTCGCTTTAATTTTGGGCTCAGTCTAGAAGGCACTTTCTTCTTTCAATCTGTATTCTTTTCCCTTATGGAAATGTTGTTTAGTTGCGTCAATCATAGACAAGGCATACACCCGGATAATTTTTACTCTTAGGTCTGACTCCTAGCGCTGCCGCTGTGACTACAGCAAGTAGACGTTCTATTAAAGCACCTTCACAGAATTTCGAAGTTCGCATTGTACTAAAGCACAGTTATGAAGCTCCAAAGCTGCCTAATTGATTAGTCATGCATGACAATTAGCCAGTCCCTGGAATGTTACACGTGTGAGTTATGTAAGACATTCTACAAGTCCTGTGCAAATTCAGTTCAACAAAGTTTCTGACCACAACCAATCAGAACACTACAAACAACAAACAGCAAACCATTGTGGCATGACCTTCATATGTGAACAACGTCCTTCGGCACACATCTATTGAAAAAGCATCAGCAGAAACAACCTTTGACATATATCTACTACACTCATCTTGCCATCTCCCCATCATCCAAGAATTACTTAGCAAATATCAAAATAAACCTTACATTATATGATCTCTAACTTATCCGGACTCCAGCAGATAGTTTTTTAAACGGCAAGACCTAGCCTGGCCTGCACAAATGCTAGTCCACCTATTTTATAAACACTTAAATAGGTCCATGATCAATCATCAGCCCGTCACTCGCACCCATATTATCTACACCATCTTGCAATCTTGTTAAGCATCTGAAGTATCATCAATGGCAGCATACACCATTAAGATCTTTCCCTCTTTGCGCGCATTGCTCTTTTTGCCCGTGCTTCTATGGCAACTACCAGTCTACAGTACTTCCCACCAATTATGATAGTGGGTGCTATGGATCTGTGTAGGCAGTATATGATGTAGGCATTCAGCACAGGTGGCTCCACAGCCATGACCATATGGAAACCCATGTCTTTCCTGCGGAAGCAGTGTTGCATGCAGCTCCAGGGCATGCTGCCGCAGTGATAGTATGGTGCCAGCTGCCAGATGTTGCTGAACATGCATCGGGTTCTTGATGCATACCATGACGGCGATGAGGCTGCTGTATATGGGAAGCATGCTGCCAACCTACTTCCATATGTCCCTTCTGGTGGTTGATGAGCGGGTTATATACTCCAGTAATAAGAGTTGCACACTATAGTGTGTGACTGTTAAAAGATAAGTACCAAGGATTAAGGGCTGTAGTCCAGTAATAACTTTGACATACTATAGTGTATGACTCGTCGAAATAAGGACCATAAATGAGGTATTGATCTGCTGCATTAAACACTGGTGTAAAAGCAGTAATAAGTTTCCCATACTACCTTTTGCAGGTCAGAGTATGACACGATTGGCACTAGTGTAAAAGCAGCTGTTGTTTATCTTGGAGCAGCACTTGTAAAGGTGAGTAACTAGTCGTGGATTCTTAGCACCATGATTGACATGCCCAAACAATCCACCATTCATTGATCTGTCATTGCTTGAGAAACTTTTTAGTTCTTCAATCAATGTGCTCTTGCCATCTACGTGACTTATACAATTAACATGTTCTTTGGAATGACCACTCAACTAGTCCTTTTACTTTTACATCCATGTACCAGTTTTGAGAGCAAACTGGTTGTCCGAGGGTTGTATGCCACTCAGCAGGTTGATTTTTTTTTGTCTTCGAAATTCCCATGAGTTATTAAAAGGTTGTAAATGGCATCTCAATTTTGCATGGTTTGTACTGGTTATCTTCCCTGTTATGCAGTTCTGTTTGTCCAGAAATCACAGTACAAGTTGAAGCTTGTCATCCTGATATTGTCAGCTTAGCCTGTTTGTTATTCTTGGTTCTTTTTATTGTTATCACATGACGATTTACATTGCCTAGTTTATGTTTTAGTTTTTGCATACTACACCAGTATAGCTTTCTATGCTTACTTATCACGAGTTGCATGGAAGAGATTTGTGGGATTGCTAACCATTGCTATTTATAATGGCAGCTTGTTTGTTTAGCAACATTCCTCAAAGTACCTGATGCGAATGATAGCTTTGATCCCTACCAGGTACATTTTATGCAGTTTAACAAAACATGCCTGGATTTACCCTGTTTGCCAGTGTATCTAATCTTCCTATTATTTTCAAACCTGCAGGAATTAATGAAAATTCTAATTGGGTTTATAGATGTTGCTGGCCTTTATTTTGCTTTGACACAGTTGACCCACAGAAACATCTCCCAGAACCATAAGTTCCAGGCTGTTGGTCTTGGTGAGTTCGTAGTTGTGCTTGTTCACTTTCTGACTTAATTTAGCTGAAGTGTGTCTCGTCAAATTATAACATTTCATATGTTTGTTTTAATCTTATTTCCCATCTCCATTCTGTATGTTCACCTGCCTTACCACACGTTTAAATTGCTATACTTTTCCTTCCATACTGTGCTGGTCAACCTTTTTATGAACAGATGCATTTCTGATGTTGATCTTTGTATGAATTGCTGCTTGCCCTTTTAGCTGTACTGAAGTTTGTTTTCGTGCTCATGCTTTTGTCATTCATACAATTGAAAGAATAGCGACATGCTTATTTTGGCTACTGATATCGTTTCTCAGGAAATTGAATGCTCTTACTTCACTTTATTTGGACCTCCTTAAGTTTGTTACTCCAGATAAATTTGGAAGCGATGCAATACTTCGACCTATTTCCAGCTGCAATTTAACCGTATCTTGACTATCATTGATCTATTGGACATTTTTGGGGTTCCAGGCTGGGCTTTTGCTGATTCAGTTCTGCACAGGCTGGCACCTCTCTGGATTGGGGCACGAGGGCTTGAATTTACTTGGGAGTACATATTCCAAGGACTTGAAGCAAATGCCAATCTTGTAATGCTACTATATAGTGTGAAAAATATAATGTCAGGTTCCTTTTTTTGATTATCCTAATTTCAGAAGACTTACTTTTGTACTTCTGCAGGTGATGACCCTCTCCCTTGCTGCATTAGGATCCTTGATGTGGCTGAGGAAGAACAAACCTAGGACTTTAATCCCAATAATTTATGCATGTGCTCTGCTTCTGGCAACAATGCCATCTATCACCAGGTAATCCCGTTTCTATAATGCTGCAGTAATCCTCAAAAGAATAATTATCATGCTTCAACATATGTTGATGTTCTTATTTCCTTTTTTTTGAGAAACTGTTCTTGGTTATGAAGTAGCAAGTAGATGTTGGTAAATCTAGCAGGATTTGTGTCAATCTATGTATATTGGCTACCTACCTCCTACACGTGCTCAATAGGGATCTGAGAAAAATATATCCATCCACAAACATGTCTGCTGTATTCCATATCACTTTTGACCTACTGCCATTCTTGTCCAAAATTTCATTAAATTCCTATCATGTTAACTCTAAAGTCGGTGCATCTCTCCTATCCATGGAATATCCTTAGTTACAAGCCAGTAATGATTGTCTTAGAACTTTATCTCTCCTTGTGGACCACTGAAAATTTTAGGACACACAGAAAGTTCAGTTAACAGTATCCGAAGTAAAGCCCTATCGTGTGCTGCACAATAGCATGTGTATGAAACATCACAAGCCATTGCAACTTGAGTAAATATTATCTTGGAAGTAATTGCCAAGTTTACTAGGGCAGTTTCTTTCAAATCAGGCATGCTCATGTTGACATTTGTAGTGGACATGTACTTTTTTTTTTTTTGCGGGAGTGTAGTGGACATGTACTAAAATATTTAGAATGATCAAATTATTTTGTACCTGTTTTCAGTTGAAACATTGTTCTGTATTCATCACCATTTGGTCCATTTGTTTGTGTGCTGCACTTTCACGGCCATGTTATTCAATTATTTTTTGTTCATGCTGCTAAACATGCTAAAACGATGTTGCAGTTACCTGCGGAGATCATTGGAGTGGCAGACTCCCAAGGTTGTCGGCTTCGAGCTCTTCTCCTCTCTGGTTATGGCTTTCATCAGCTGGCAGCTGTTCTCGGCTTGTCAGAGACCAATGTAATCAACGAAACAAAGCCCTGCTGGATTTACCGGAGATCTGGCGCTCTCAAGATGTCTCTTGTTGTACTTGGGCAAAATTAGAATGCTGCTTAGAGCCTTGCCACTACCATAACTATTTTTTGAGGGTTCTTTTGCAGAACGTTTTACTTTATTTGTCGTCTATAGTGCAGAAACACATGATCTATTGAGCGCCACTGTAACAGGTGCTCTTGTAGGAATCGAGCTAAATCGTAGCACCTTTATTCCTTGTTGTGTGTATCACATATTCTGCTCAATAGCATTGCTTCTTTTAGACTGAAGCCAGGATATTCACTTACGTCGACATATTAGGAGAAAATACAGTCGTTTCATATTTACGCCAGGGTATGATGTCAGACAATGTTGCATTATGACTTCTGAATGTTGTGCTATAACTCTTGAGGAACATTTTCCCTTTCGAAGTGTATTCCTCCTAAGAATTCTAAGAAATTAGGCCAATATGGACATATTATCATCCCAAGGAATCTAGCACTTCTATTCTTGTGAATCAAATGCTACAATAGAGGGGAAACTATCCCGCGGGTGAAAAATTCTGTAGGAATTCTCCAAACTGAATTAAGCCTGAAGAGAGAATACACTGCTGTTCCTCGTTTCCATGTGTATATGATTTTGGTCTTCAAGATGTCAGACAATGTTGCATTATGACTTCTGAACATTGCGTTATTAGTCTCGAAGAACATTTTCCCTTTGGAACTGTAATCCTCCTAGAAGAATCATACAAGCAGCGAACAATCGAGACAAATTTGCAGGGCTGAGCCTCCAAAAATGTGTTTCCGGGGTATTCATCAATCAATTGTCATTGATACAAAACCAAATGTAAAACAGCATACATCACGTTTTATATATCACGGCTTACGCGCCAGCCAACCAGCAGCCTGAACTGAACTGAAACGGCTGGTCAGGGCAGGCACACGGCGTTGGGTTGGGTTTCACTCACTCCTCCGACTCCTCGTAGGCCGCCTCGGCCCGGAGCAGCACGAAGCCGACGGCGACGCCGACGAGCGTGAGCGCGTTCATGACGACGGCGATCTGGAAGATCTCCCCGGCGGCGTTGCACTGCGCGCCGAACGAGCCCCCGCGCCTCTTGCCCGCGGGGCTCAGCGACGCCACGATCCTGGCGAACTTGTAGTCGGCGCTCTTGCGCACGCCCAGCATGGTCACCTTGTTGAGCCCCTTGAGGCCGCTGTAGGCGTTCATGCCCTCCACGTACGTCACGCCGGACCTCTTCTTGGCCGCCGCCGCCGGCGCGGCGGCCAGCTGCGGGAGCGTGGCCACGGAGAGCGACGCCATCGATCGAGCTCGGCTGAACCTGCACGCGAACCCACAGAAACAGGCAAGGACTGAGTAATCCGCAGCAATTGGCCGCGAGCTGCGATCTGGTACGGGAATGTGGCTTGGATTGCTTACCTTTTGGAGTTCTTGGAGCTGGAGGAGGAAGAGGGAGTGTGGCCGGCTGCGGTGCTTGGGGTTGGGTGGGTCACATGGAGGGAAAGGAAGGAGTGGTTTTGTACGGGGGATCAGGGGAGGATAAGGTGCGGGAGGCAACGGGCGGTGGCCGGAGGGCAGTTTATCCTTGCTCCTCGAAAGGAGAAGGTCCAATTGGTGGCTAGATGGATCCCCATTGGCCGGACCTGGTCCACATGTGCATGCTTCGCCCTTTGTTGTTTCGAGAGTCGTCCGTGGAATCCACACGCTGGTTTTGTACTGCTTTTGTGAATCAGGAAATTCCTCTTATACAGCATATACAGTCGGACTTGGTAAATCCGATCCCTAAACATCTGTGAACGCACTCGGACAGCGTCGCCCCTCACCCAAGAATTACATTTCCGCTTCAGCTTCCCCGGTTTAGTTGGTTTGGAGGATCAACAGATTGGATACCCAATCCGCATAATCTTTCAAAGTCACTGCTTCTACGATGATAGGCGTAAAGGCATGAAGCCTTATCAGAAACTCTCAAAAAATATCCCAATCCCTAGGATGACGAAAAGGCCCGCGAAGAAGTTTTGAATTTCATTTATTATGGAAAAAATTGGTTGTATAGGGAGCTCTTAGGCAACTTGCAGCCCCGTAACACTGGCAACATCTCCGACATAAATGCAAGGAGGATGTATAGCTGATATAGGATCTTGTGGAACTGTATTTGATTCTGCAAGCGGTTCGATACGAACAAAGAAATTTTGAACCAAGAAATATAGGCCTGCTTGCCATCCGCACCAGAATAGATAGAGTTTTCCGAAGACACCTGCTAGTGGGATAAGATAGATAGGGCTAAAGAGAGAGAGCCAAAAAAGATCTTCCGTGTATATGTCGAATGTTATCAATTCCAGTATGTAGACTAAATAATACAATGCAAGCAAAAGTTCCTAGATCCATGGAGATATAGAACAGCATATAAGGACGACCCCTCATATGTCCTGTCGGATAACCACACTCCTCATATTTAAACCCTCAAATTCATACAATCCATGCATGTGGATCATATACCATAAATTCATCACAATTTAACAATTCAGCAATGTAACAAAGCAAAATAAATCATAATTCAACAATCTAGACATACCAAAATTGAAAGGATCGATATGGTTGACTAGAAGGGGGGGGAGTGAATAGTCAACTACCAATTTTTAGTTTTCTTTAACAAATTATGTTTAGCAATGAATAGGTTGTCTAGATATGCAACTAGGTGAACAACCTATATGATGCTAATAACAACAACAACACAAGCAAGCAAGCAAGCAAGAGATACAACACAATAAAGCTTGCACAAAGTAAAGGTAAGAAATAACCGCGAGTGGAGCCGGTGAAGACGAGGATGTGTTACCGAAATTCCTTCCCTTTGAGGGGAAGTACGTCTTCGTTGGAGCGGTGTGGAGGCACAATGCTCCCCAAGAAGCCAGTAGGGCCACTGTATTCTCCTCACATCCTCGCACAATGTAAGATGTCGTGATTCCACTAGTGGTGCCCTTGAAGGAGACAACCGAACCTTTACAAATAAGGTTGGGGCAATCTCCACAGCCGAATTGGAGGCTCCCAACACCACCACGGAATTTCACCACAATGGATTGTGGCTCTGAGGTGACCTCAACCGTCTAGGGTGCTCAAACACCCAAGAGTAACAAGATCCACAAGGGATTACTGGGGGGAATTAAATTTCTCTTGGTGGAAGTGTAGATCGGGGCCCTCTCAACCAAACCCTAGAGAATCAACAAGTTTTGTTGGGTAGGGAGAGAGATTGGGCGAAAATGAAGCTTTTAGCAACAATGGAGTTTGGGGGAGGAAGAGGCAAGTCTTCTTGGGGAAGAAGACCGCCTATTTATAGTGGGAAGGAATCCAACCGTTATCTTGCTCATAGCCCGCACATAAGCGATACTACCACTCTGGCGAAAGTACTCGCAGAGCAGTGCAATGGCATAGAGGTGGTAGTGCCATCGCAGCGGTACTACCGCTCTACCGCTCGCCCCAGCGGTAGTACCGCTGGGGTTGCAGCTCAGGAGCCCACAGAGGCAGGGCGGGAACAGGGGATTGTGGCAGTACCGCAACAGCGGTACTACCTCTCAAAGAGAGCGGTACTACGGCTTATAAGCCGTAGTGCTGCGCACCCACTACTGCCCTACCACCACTGAGAGCGCGATGGGTCTAGAAGGAAGAAGAAGTGGAGTGGTAGTGTGCGGGCGGTACTACAGCTTGTAAGTGATACTACCGCTCGTACTACCATTCCACTGCCGTGCAAACCTGACACGAAAAGTCGAGTCCCCAGAAACAGCGGTAGTACACGCGTTACTGGACAACGGTACTACCGCTTTGCCCAGAGCGGTACTGCCGCTTGAGGCCTTCAGGACACATGCATAGAAAACAGAGGAGCAAACTCCATCAACGCGGGAAAGGAACGAGGGTGCAAATGTAAATGTGTACGTGTTGATTCCACCCAATCCTTTCCGAAGCGGACCCCTCTTAATAGTATGGTTCTCCTACGACTCAAGCCCGCCGAAAAAGAAACACAGGAAAATTAACCGTATTCACTTTATATCTCCGAGGGGCACGAATCGCCTTGTGTCATATGATCGTTTATCTGAAGTGCTCAATGCACACGATTAGTCCGAAAATGCATTGTCATCAATCACCAAAACCACGAAGGGAGAAATATGCCCTACCAATCTCCCCCTTTTTGGTGGATTGATGACAAAACAGGATTTGCACAAAAGATATACCAAGATAATAATCAAACCCAACATCTATAAAATATAGACGGGCTCCCCCTAGATGTGTGCAATATTTAGGTATGCTTTTGGAATGCAAAGCACACACTAGGATCAACACTCCCCCTATATTTTATAGACACGACAACACTTGCATAAACATAATATGAGAGATAAGCATGGGTGCAAGAGATAGCATGTGAGCATAAAGATAGGGCACAAGATAAGTGTTGGTGCAATAATTTGCCTCCTTATGATTTGGAGGTTGTTGACATAAATAGTATGGGACTTATGTGTTTGCTAGTGCACACAGAGTAACAGGTCACTGGAATCAAGAGGAGTTTCGTTCAAACGACAAAGATAATCCCCTGCGTGGCAGTGAAGATTATCATCGGAGATTATGATAACAAGAGTGACCCCTCAAAAATTGCTGACTTGAAGCAACTGGTTCGGTGCTCGTCCGAAGGAAGTGACTGCGACCAAGAAGATTGAAGACGTAGCATTTATTTCGTTGTTTCTCTTCACTTTATTGAGTCACAGGACCACCGTACTATTAACAGGGGTGTAGCATTCGAAGCTTTGATTCTCTGATGCTAAACCCAAGTCCTATGAAAGTTGCGAGAGAAATCTCTTTGTGTTCCGAGCAAATACTTGCCAGCAAGAGACTGTGATCTTCTTCGCTGCGGGAGATTTGTCTCTGACTGAGGAGTTAGCATTACTTGGTCCTCAAGTAATGTTACCGTTGCTCTTTGAAATCCGACCGTTGTGAACGTGTCGGTTGGCCATTGGCTGGGCCGCGTGTCCAAAATGGTCATTTCCCACCAGGGAAGGCTGCTGCTATAAATAGCCATCCCGCACCGGCGTTGTCCGGTGGCTGCTCCGTTTGATTGTGAGAAGATTGTTGAGCAACCCCCTCTCCTGAGTGATTTGAGTTTAAAATCCATCGAGAGAAAACCCCTAGAGCCGAAAAATTAGATAGTGGTTCGGCATCACTCGAATCTAAGTCCAGTACGCTCCGCCTATTACTCTTGAGAGCTGCAAACTCTCTAAACGGTTAGGTGTCAATTTCTTCAGAGACCAAGAGTAATTATGGTTCTCGAAGAAGAAGTCTGTAAAGGTTCAGAGATCGCCTCAAGTATCTACCATGAGTGATCGACATTGGTTGACGAACCAATTGTCGAGGAGAATAGGGCGAAGAGAGTTTATCTTCCGTGTTAAGTCACAACCCCTCCAACCAGATGTAGTCCTTGTGTAGAAGGATGAACTGGTCTACCAAATTCCTTGTCGCCATCGAGCATCACTGGTTACATCTACTCCTCTTTACATTCGAACAGTTTCAATCATGCGATTTGTCTTGATGCATGCTTTTAGTTTCCATTCGTTAGTTCGTACTCACTCGCTGTACTTTGTTTACATTCGCTCCGCTGCTGGGTTCCGAGAGTGTTGACATTTCCGAAGAAATTTTAAAACTCCCATTCACCCCCCTCTGGTAGACATACTTCGTTCCTATAATTGGTATCAGAGCAAGGTACTCCTTGACTCTGCTCATTTTGGTCTAACCACCTTGGAGTTTAAGTATGTCTTCAGTGAGCTACAAGTCACATCTCAAGATTCCCCTCTTCGATGGGACGGACTATCCCTTTTGGAAATAGAAGATGAAGATCCGTCTTCGAGCCATTGATGATGATATGTGGAACGTGGTGCAGTTCGGATTCACGGTTCAAGTACCTCAGGCTCCCACTGACCTCTAAAAGAAACTCATTCAGATGGACGCTCAAGCCAAAGATGAAATTGGTGGCCATCTCTCTCGGGCTCAATTTCTTCGCTATCGTCAGTGTGAAACTGCAAAGGATTTGTGGGACATTCTCGAAAAGATAAATGAGGGTGTTTCAACTCAGAAAGAAGCTCGCATTGATACTCTTCGGGCGAAGTTCAATCGGTTCAAGCGAATCGGAAATGAAAGCTGTCAGCAAACCTTTGATCGTATGAGTGACATCGCAAACGAGTTGCAAGGTCTCGGCACCAAAGACATCACTGACCACGAAGTTGTGAAGAAACTGCTCCGATGTCTTGACTGTTCATTCGACACACTAGTTCTGATGATTAGGGGACGAGCTGATTTCAAAGTTCTCGACTCTGCTGATATCATGGAAAGGCTAAACACCCACGAGGAACAAGAATAAGAAAAGAGAGATCTCTATGGCTCAAGTCACCGCAAAAGTCATGCTCTCAAGGCTGTGGCCGATTCTTCCTCAGAAGGAAGTGCCGAAGAAGATTCACATGACCCAGAAAGGATCAGTGAAGATCTCGCATTAATCATGAAAAGATTCCAGCGCCTTCACAGGAAGAACCAGTTTCAGACGAAGGGATCCAGCAACTCTGGCGGTTCAAAATCTTCATCAAAACCTACTGGAGATTACACCTGCTTCAAGTGCAAAAAGCCAAGACATTTCATTTCGGACTACCCTCTCTGGGAAGCTGAAATCCGTGCCAGTGGAAGATATGATTCAGGAAACTACCATGGCAAAGGCAAGAGCAAGAACTACGACTTCGATTATGAGAAGAAAACGAAGAAATTCTTCAAGAAGAAGGATAGCTCCGCCTCCAAGTCTTCGTCAAGATCTTCCTCAAGGAATCCCTGCAAGTCCTCCTCCAACCGCAAGAATACCTCTCGCAAGGCCAAGGCATACATTGGCAAGGAGATGGACTCCGATGAAGAAGAGCCATTTGACTCTGAAGAAGCTGATGAGGATTCTGATTCCGGCATGGCTGGTATAGCATGTGCCTCAACCCCTGCATCAAGCTTCTTCAAGAATCATTCAAGCGACGACGAATCTCCTGCTTACTGCTTCATGGTCAAAGCTTTGAAAGAAAAGGTATCCTCTAAACATCACAAGGTTCACTCCAGTGATCAATATTCTTCGGATGAGGATGACCATGCTAAACTGATCAAAATTGCTAATATACAACAAAACTCTCTTGAGAAAATTGAGAAAACCCTCAGGAAATCTGAAGGGTTGTTGGTTGAGGAGATGGAGAAAAATTCATTCGTTGACAGAAGAGTATTCCGCTTTCAAGTCACGAATGGAAGAACTATCAACTCGTCATGATTTTCTCTAGGCTGACCATGAGAGATTGACTTATGATTACCTGAAAAGGAAACATGAACTCGAGTCGCTGAGAGAGGCTCATGATGACTTGATCAGAGAAAATTCTCTTCTCACCAAACAACTCAAAGAGAAACCTGAAGTGTTTATACCACCTTGCTTAAAATGCCTTGAACGCAACAATGCTGAATCTTCTATGAATGCTAACCCCTCTGTTGAGGAAAATGATTCTGTGTCTAATGAGAATGCTAGGTTGAAGGATCTTATTCAGACAGGAATGTTCAAGTCTCTCAAAGGGCATCAAACCCTTTGTGATGTTCTGAAGAAATCCATTCTTCACAAAAATCCCAGGAAAGAAGGTATCAGTTTTGAAAGGAAACTGAATGAAAATGGCTCCTACTAGGAACCTGATCAATATCCTCGCACTGTGTGGGTGCCTGCCAAGAGCAAAATGCTCGATCCAGATCTACTTTCGGGATATGACTCTCCTGTCCCTGAATATTCTCATGATGATTCTCTGGACAACTATAAGCTGTTCAAAAACCAATGTGGTGAGACTGTTGCTCGCTATGTTGGACCTAACAGAAGGAATGGCCCCCCAAAGAAAGCTATTTGTGCGCCAAGGAAAACTATCGAAGCATTGCCTATTACTACTGTACTAACCATGCAGGCAGAAAATGCTCGTTACTTCCTTAAGGAAGTTCGACAGAATGAGTACATCCATACCTCATTCAACCACTATACTCATTCATCTAGAAAGAATTTCAATGCCCATTCCTTTGATTATGCTCGCACTTCTTTGAGTAACAATTATGGTTATCGAAAGAAATCATATCCTGCTCACTCTCTTGTTTCAAAGCCACATGCAAAGATGTGGGTGGTTAAGAAAGCCTAATTACTCTGCAGGACTATGTCTTTGGGTGTACCGAATGGATAATGGATAGTGGATGCACTAGTCATATGACCGGAGACAAGTCGTTGTTTGTCGACCTCAACTTAACTTCTTCATCTCAGAAGTATATTACTTTTGGCGACAACAACAAAGGAAAGGTAATTGGGTTAGGTAAAATTGCTATATCCAAAGACAAGAACATTGATGATGTTTTACTTGTTCAATCTCTTGGATTCAATCTCATGTCTGTTGGCAAGCTTTGTGACTTAGGCATGCTAGTTCTATTTTCTATATCCAAATGCATCGTCTTTATGGCCTCCGACAATTCCTTCGCCTTCGAGGGAAATAGAAAGGGTGATTTATATATTGTGGATTTCTCTAAGGGTCCCTCAGTCCAAACTTGTTTGCTTGCAAAAGCAACCGAAGGATGGCTATGGCACCGAAGACTTGGTCATGCAGGTATGAGAAATTTGCAGACTCTCATGAAGAAAAATCATCTCTGTGGCATTCTTGATGTGAAATTCGACAAGGACCGTCTCTGTGGTGCGTGTGAGGCCAGTAAATTGGCCAAGAAGCATCATTCATCAAAGACTGTCATGACCACAACAAGACCTCTGGAAATTCTTCATATGGATTTATTCGGACATCAAAACTATGCAAGTTTCGGAGGCAGTCATTATGGTCTGGTTATTGTTGATGATTTCTCTCGTTACACTTGGGTATTCTTTCTCGAAGACAAAACCTGCATCCAAGACATCTTCAAAAGATTTGCCAAGAAGGACCAAAATGAATATGATGTGCGAATTAAGCATGTCAGAAGCGACAATGGTACTGAGTTCAAAAATACTCATATCGAGGATTTTCTCGATGAAAATGGTATAACTCATGAGTTCTCTGCCGCATACACTCCCCAACAGAATGGAGTTGTTGAGCGAAAGAATAAAATTCTCATCGAAATGGCGAGAACAATGCATAGTGAGTATAAAACTCCTATTCGCTTCTGGGCTGATGCTATTAACACTGCTTGTCATGTTGTGAATCGTGTTTATCTTCACAAATTCCTTAAGAAAACTTCATATGAGCTCATCACTGGCAAGAAACGAAATGTTTCTTATTTACGTGTTTTTGGTGCACCTTGCTATATTCGTGACATGAATCATAATTCCAAATTTGCACCTAAGGCACATGAAGTTTTTCTTTTTGGTTATGGCTCAAACTCGCATACTTATCGTGTCTATAACTCTCACCACGGGAAAGTTATGGAAATGGTAAATGTGTGGTTTGATGAATCTAACGGCTCCCAAAAGGAGCACCTGCCTATTGTGATAGATGAACCACCGATTTCGGATGCTATTCGGCAAATGGCCATTGGGAGCGTCAGGCTAGTTGAAGGAAATGTACCCGACTCTTCTGATGATGATGCCCCCATGACTCGAAGCAGAACACGCCAAGCCACTGCCGAAGAAAATGTCATTCCGAACACAAATGGCAACCAGAATGCAAATGCCAATCAAAATGGCAATCCCGATGAAAATGGCGACACAAATACTCATCCCGATGCTGATGCTGAGGAAAATGAAAATGATCATCAAGATGAAAATCCTCTTCCATGAGTGGCTAATCGAGTTGACCCTGCATTAATTCTCGACGATCTCAAGAATCCAGGTTATCGACCCACGACTCATTCTCGCACTCGTTTGGCTAACTACTGTGACAGTTTCTCCTTTGTCTCATTGATAGAACCTGCCAAGTATGAGGAAGCCATGAATGATCCCGATTGAATGAATGCCATGCAAGAAGAGTTGGTGCAATTTGAATTGAATGATGTATGGGAATTGGTTGACAAACCGAATCCCAAGAAGCACAATATCATCGGCACAAAATGGATATTCCGGAATTAGCAAGATGAAAATGGCATTGTTGTGAGAAACAAAGCATGTCTTATCGCTCAAGGGTATACACAGGTAGAAGGTATTGATTTCGGTGAAACTTATGCTCCTGTTGCTCGCCTTGAGGCAATTCGTATTCTTCTCGCTTATGCAAACTACAATGATATCCTGCATTATCAAATGGATGTCAAAAGTGCTTTCCTTAATGGTGAAATTGATGAGGAAGTATATGTTAGGCAGCCACCTGGCTTTGAAAACCCATCAGTTTCCTAACAAAGTTTTCAGGTTGAAAAAGGCTCTATATGGGCTGAAGGAAGCCCCTCGAGCTTGGTATGATACCTTGAAGAGGTTTCTGCTTGGCAAAGGATTCAAGCCAGGATCCACTGATTCCACTCTTTTCACATGTGCTATTGATGGTGATCTATTCGTGTGTCAAATTTATGTGGATGATATTATTTTCAGCTGTACTAACAATGCTTGCAGCATGGAGTTTGGGCGAATGATGTCCGAGAAATATCAAATGTCTATGATGGGTGAAATTAAGTTCTTTCTCGGATTGCAAATACGTCAACATGACAACAAAATTTTCATATCTCAGGAGAAATATCTGAGAGACTGTCTGAAGAAGTTTAAAATGCAAGATTGCAAACTAAAGGGCTACAAAACTCCAATGCCCACGAATGGTTAGTTGGACACAGATGTGTACGGTAAAGATTGCGATCAGAAAGCTTATCGTTCGATGATTGGTTCTCTTCTCTACCTATATGCATCCAGACCTGATATTATGTTGAGTGTTTGTATGTGTGCTCATTTTCAAGCTGCACCGAAAGAATCGCATCACCAAGCGGTCAAGCGTATTCTGAGATATTTGGCTCACACCCCCACCTTAGGTTTATGGTATCCTAAGGGAGCATAGTTTGATCTCATTGGATATTCAGACTCAGATTATGCAGGTGACCGGGTTGACAGGAAATCTACTTCTGGGACATGCCATTTCCTCGGTAAATCTTTGGTATGTTGGTTGTCAAGGAAGCAGAATTGTGTCTCTCTCTCTACGGATGAGGCCGAATATATTGCTGCTGGCTCTTGTTGCACTTAGTTATTATGGATGAAGCAGACTCTGAAGGATTATGGCATCAAGGTCAAGAAGATTCCTCTATTCTGCGACAATGAGAGTGCGATCAAAATTGCACACAATCTAGTGCAGCATTCTCGCACCAAGCATATTGCCATCTGTCGGGGCACGACACCTATGGGATCCCGAGATACCCCTTTACGATTCGGCGGGGGGAGAGGTATACGCAAAGAGCAGAACCAACGATCGACGCGGGAAGTTTTTACCCAGGTTCGGGCCGCTGATCAGCGTAAAACCCTACTCCTGCTTTGTGTTCTTATTAATGTTCTTGAGCCCAGCCTTCAGGAGCGCTCGCTATGAACAGTACGTTCAAAGAGCAGCTACGCATGCAGAATGGGCCAGAAGTCCTTCCTCCTCTGTAGCAATTGCCTTGGGCCTCCTTTTATATGCTCAAAGGGGTCACCATAGTGGCAAAATGTACATACATTGAGGTGTAAAGTAGCTACAGGGTATCATACCTAACCCCTGATGGATTAGGACAAACGCATTTAATGCACCGTGAGGTGTCCGTTTAGGTGTCCTCACTTTCTTAGGGATGGAAAAAGGGGCCATCCCATCAGCACCGCTTAAGCTCTCATCCACTGGCGCGTTGCCACGCATCCAGAGAAGGACCCATAATGTCAGACTTGTTACTGTGCCAAAGCGGTGGCACAGTGGCAGAATCTTGCTGGGCGCCGAAGCCTGCCGGGCACCAAGCCTTGCCGGGCACCAAGCCTTGCCGGGCGCCAAGCCTTGCCGGGCTCTGCAGGCCATCCCGGCAAGGATCTTGCCGGGGAAGCTGGCCTTCGGATTCCAGCTCTGCTTATCTGCTGATCCCCAGATCTCTGACTTGATGATTTCTCCGATGGCTTGAATCGACCTCGAGCTGTTTCCCGGCAAGCCTTGCCGCGAGGATGGCTACAACTGCCCGTGCACAAGTACGGGGTACTAGTGGCCCAATACTTAGTACACCGACAGGAGCCCCCGGGCCTAGGCCATACACGAGTGCGAGGCGTTGTTGGGCTAGGCCCAAACAGTGCACGGGCACGCGTGGCAAGGGATTAACTGCTCGTAAATATCTCGTTTTACTATGCCCCCCACTACAAGCATCGAGCGCGCGACGTGGGAAGCGTGCCTGAAAGGCTGCAACTGCCTCGCGCCTATAGAGGCGCATTCACATTGGGGAATAAAAGAGGCGGCCCCGCTCCTTCCCCATAAAAAGGAGAAGCCGCAGAGGCACAAGCCTATTTACCCCCCTCTTCTTCTCAATCTGGCCATCGCCATCGCCTTCCTCCTCTCGAGCTCAGAGCGAAGCTTTTTCCTCTTCCGCCCGCTGCTTCCGTGCTCGCTCCACACCCGGCTTCCGCCCTCACAGCCGCCATGCCGCCCAAGGCCAGCAAAGGCAAGGGGAAGGAGGTGAAAGCCGACATTCCGGAGAGCGAACTGGTGAAGATGCGGAAGAGGCTTGTCGTCTTCCCCCCATCGCTCGATGCTGAAGCTCTGAAGGGGCGATACCAATGCATGTGGGCGAAAGAGACGCAAGCTCATCCCGCCACACGCGTAATCCCAGGTGCTTGTTCCAAAGGTGGATCGGACAGATACCCTTTCTTCACTGCATATTTCTATTGCGGGCTCTGTCCCCCCTTTTCCGACTTCTTCAATGATATAATGTACACATACGGCTTTCGTCTTCTCGATTTCACGCCGAATGCGGTACTTTGCATGTCCATCTTTGCCCATCTCTGTGAAAACTTTGTCTGCATGATTCCCAATTCTGCTCTTTTTCGCCATTACTTCTTCCCTCGCATCCAAAAAGGAGAGGCCCTCTCTGGTTCTATCGCCTGGATTCCAAGGGCTTGGAATAAGGAAATATACACAGAAGGAGTTTACCGCGAAAAGTGGGACGAGTGGCGGGCTGAATGGTGCTGGATCCAGGAAGCAGATCCCCATCCGTTTTGTCTTCCCCGGCAACAGAAGGTGGTCCGTGGCAAGGACTGGAGCGATCTCGCCGCGGAGGACGAGAGGCTCACAATCGCCACCACTAGGATCCTTCGCCTGAAGGATGCCGGGCTGACGATGGAGATGATTGGCTTCGACTTTCTCCGCCGCCGCATCGCCCCTTTGCAGAACAGGGGAAGGCCAGCTTGGGAATACAGGAACGCGGCAGATGTCGTGAGATTGCGCCCCGGGCTGAACAACAATGTAACACCCCCTGTCATTAACTACAGTGATCACCCTAGGTTAATGCCATGTCAGCAAGCTTAATAGTGCATAATCATCATTAGCATCAAATTGCATTTCAACTCCTAACTCAAATTCAAATTTAAATGAAAGTGAAATATAAAAGTTGTCCAACCTAAAAACTAAAATGCTCAGTAAATAACAAATATTGCAGAGGCTAGTCTAAAATTGAAACCAACAAATAATAAAATGTTTAGGTGGCACTAACATGATTAAAACAGCTAGGATTAATGCATATTAATTATTGTAAAAAAATGTGGGAGCTCCATTTGTCTCCAAACTAATTTTTGGTAGTGTTAGGGAATGCCTAGTAATTACTGGAACAATTGCCATGTTCTATAAAAATCATTTTGAGGCCTAACTTTTACTAAACAGAGAAATAGGAATAGATAAAAGGAGAAAGAACAAAACAGGAAAACAACAGAAAAGAAAAGGCCCCCCTGGCCAACTGGGCCACGCGGCCCAGCTGGCCGACCCACCTGGCCCAACCCCATCCCCCCTTATCCCCTCGGGCGACCAAACCCTAACCTCGACCGCACACTTCCCCCCCACTCCCCATGTCTCTCTCCTTCCCCCTCCTGATTCTGGATCGGGATCGGGGGGACCGAACCGCGCCGGCGCCGCCGCCGATCGGATCGCCACCTCGCCGGACGCCATCGCCGGACTGCCTCCCCGCCTCCGACGCGTCGTCTCCGACCTCCTCCCCGCGCCCCACTGCCCTTTCCCCTACGGCCACCGTGAGCGCCCCTTCTGCTCCTCTCTCCCTCGCGCCCGCACGCCGCTCGCTTCCGCCGTGGCTCGCTCGGCCGCCGCCCCTGCTGTCCGCTGCTGCTGCTCGGCTTCGCCTGCTGTCGCGCATGTGCGCCCGTGAGCACGCCGACTGCCTTCCCCTTCTCTTCCCCGGGGTCGCCACGGTCCCCGCCGATCTCGCCCGCGGTTGACGCGCTCCGGCCGCGTCCGATGCGCGCTCACCGCGCCGTGCCCGTGCCCGCGCCCGCACCCGCGCTCGGCCACTGCCCGACCTCGCCTGAGCCTCGCCGTGCCCTGGCTACGCGCGACTGCAGGCCCCGCTCGCTGCTCACTGCCGTTCTGCTGCTGCTGGCACCGCCCTCGCCGCGCGCACCTAGCCGCTGCCACCGTGGCCGGCGACAACGGTCGCCGACCGCGCCTCCCCACTCCGTCGCGGCCTCGCTGCGCCGTGCACCGGCCTGCGTCGTGGCGCCCGCTGCCGGCGTCGCACGCTGCGGCCTCGCGGCCCCGCCCGGGTTCGCCCCTGCTCCGGCCCCTTGCCCCGCCAGCTGCGGTGGCCTCACCGCGCTGGCCGCCCGCACCCGCGTCCCCTTGTTCGGGCGGATACGCCCGCCGAGATGCGCCCGCAACGCCCGAACCCGCTATGGCCCCCCTGACCCAATGACATGTGGGGCCTAGCCCCTGGAACATTTAAAAAAAAGGAGATTAAAAGAAAATAATAAAAATATTAATTAAATTAATTAATTAATTAGTTAACTAAATTAATTAACTCAATTAATCCTGATTAGATTAACCGAATTACTAATTAAACTAATTAATCTGTTTTAGTTAATCTCAGTCAGTGACAAACGGGACCCACACGTCAGTTGACCAGTCAACGCCTCTGTTGACTGCTGACGTCATGCTGACGTCAGCGTGCGCTGTTTCGGATAATGTTAATTTAGATAATTAATTAAATTCTAGAAATTAATAAAAACTTTAGAAAATCATATTAAATAATCCGTAACTCCGATGAAAATACTTTATACATGAAAGTTGCTCAGAACGACGAGACGGACCCGGATACGCCCTCCGTATTCCCGTCAGACGACCGCAACTATAAGAACATTGAACTTTTAGACCAGTTTCAGTAAATGAATAGTGCCCAACTTTAATTAAATAAATCCGAATAAATTCCCAAATTAACTAAATCATTTAGGCGTTAGAACACCCCGGCACTGCATATTGTCATGTCATACTTTGTGTAGCATTGTTTGCTTTGTATTTATTGTTTCTTCTCCCTCTTCTCTCCGGTAGACTACGAGACCGACGCTGCTGCTGCCCCGTTCGACTACGGAGTTGACGACCCCTCCTTCTTGCCAGAGCAACCAGGCAAGCCCCCCCCCTTGATCACCAGATATCGCCTATTCTCCTCTATACTGCTTGCATTAGAGTAGTGTAGCATGTTACTGCTTTCCGTTAATCCTATTCTGATGCATAGCCTGACATTGTTGCTACATCTGTTGATACCTTACCTGCAATCCTAAATACTTAGTATAGGATGCTAGTTTATCATCATTGGCCCTACATTCTTGTCAGTCTGCCTTGCTATACTATCGGGCCGTGATCACTCGGGAGGTGATCACGGGTATATACTATACATATATACATACTATACATATGGTGACTAAAGTCGGGTCGGCTCGAAGAGTACCCGCGAGTGATTCACGGATTGGGGGCTGAAAGGACCTTTGTCCCAACGGCCCTTTGTGTGGATCTTTGTGGCGGAGCGACAGGGCAGGTTGAGACCACCTAGGAGACAGGTGGGCCTGGCCCTGGTCGGCGTTCGCGTTTACTTCATAATAACACGCTTAACGAGATCTTGGTATTTGATCTGAGTCTGGCCACTGGCCTATACGCACTAACCAACTACGCGGGAACAGTTATGGGTACTCGACGTCGTGGTATCAGCCGAAGCCTCCTAGACGTCAGCGACTGAGCGGCGCGCGCCGGGTTGGACCGCGTAATGCAACTTCCTTTGTAATGGAGGTTGCTAGGTCTGCTCTCCGGCCGCCCACGCAACGTGCAGGTGTGCAATGGGCGACGGACCAAGACCCCTGCGCGCATAGGATTTAGACCGGCGTGCTGACCTCTCTGTTAGGCCTAGGTAGGGCTGCGACGTGTTGATCTTCCGAGGCCGGGTATGACCCAGGAAAGTGTGCCCGGCCAGAGGGATCGAGCGTGTTGGGTAATGTGGTGCACCCCTGCAGGGAAGTTTATCTATTCGAATAGCCGTGTCCCTCGGAAAAAGGACGACCCGGAGTTGTACCTCGACCTTATGACAACTAGAACCGGATACTTAATAAAACACACCCTTTCAAGTGCCAGTTACAACCCGGTGATCGCTCTCTCACAGGGCGACGAGGAGAGGATCATCGGGTAGGTTTATGCTATGCGATGCTACTTGGTGAACTTACCATCTACTCTCTTCTATATGCTGCAAGATGGAGGCTGCCAGAAGCGTAGTCTTCGACAGGATTAGATATCCCCCCTCTTATTCTGGCTTTCTGCAGTTCAGTCCACTGATATGGCCCTTTACACATATACCCATGCATATGTAGTGTAGCTCCTTGCTTGCGAGTACTTTGGATGAGTACTCACGGTTGCTTTGCTTCCCCCTTTTCCCCCCTTTCTTTTCTTTCTGGTTGTCACAACCAGATGCTGGAGTTCAGGAGCCAGACGCCACCGTCGACGACGACCCCCTACTCTGGAGGCGCCTACTACTGCGTGCAGGCTGCCGACGACGACCAGGAGTAGTTTAGGAGGATCCCAGGCAGGAGGCCTGCGCCTCTTTGGATATGTATCCTAGTTTGTGCTAGCCATCTTATGGCAACTTGTTTAACTTATGTCTGTACTCAGATAATGTTGCTCCCACTGACTCGTCTATGATCGAGCACTTGTATTCGAGCCCTCGAGGCCCCTGGCTTGTATTATGATGCTTGTATGACTTATTTTACTTTTAGAGTTGTGTTGTGATATCTTCCCGTGAGTCCCTGATCTTGATCGTACATGTTTGCGTGTATGATTAGTGTACGATTGAATTGGGGGCGTCACAAGTTGGTATCAGAGCCGACTGCCTGTAGGAACCCCCCTTCCACACTCCTTGGCCGAAGTTGAGTCTAGACAAAGAAAACTGTTTTACTAACATGGCTGTGTGTCTTACGGGCCCACATCACCAATTGGGTGGTATTAGGATCTTTTACTCCTCGTTCTTTACTCTAGGACTCTGAACTCTCTTCTACTCGGGTTAAACGAATTTACTAACACTAATAATGGGATCTCGTGACCACCTTCACCCCAAAGTTGGATAAGCCATAGTTAACCCTTAGAATAGTATTTTGGACAATATCCACACTGTCATATGACTCCTTTGAAACATCTTTGTTTTTAGATGGAACCCACGAGGCAGGTCGTGCGCCACACGGCGGCCATTGGTGTCCAGGGTTCACCTGCTGTGTTAGCTGAGATGATGACCTATCTGGGTTATCGCTGGCACCCTGAGTACACCGTGTACGAGCAGTACCAGGACTTTAACCAGGAGCAGTACCGTGCCATAGTCCACCTCTACTCTCGGGAGTATGACTCCACTACTGTGCTGCACACCGCTCATGGAGTTGGAGTGACCATCGATATGGTAGTCCACGATGCTGCTTATGCTGCTCTGACACGTCTTCGTGGAGAGTATCGGGCGTTGGACACTTCCCCTTTCAGGCATGTTGCTATCGCATCCGACGTTGGTGCGGAGGGATATTACACTGCTGCCTACTCCACCATCACCCGAGAGCCCTTCCACCATCAGAACCTGGTTCTGCATGCTGATGGGCTGGATCGAGCTAATCGAGCTCTTCGCCACGAGTTGTACACCACCCGTCAGCACCTTTACAGTGCATTGACGCTGTTGCACCCCTTTGTCCGATCTGGTGAGCTGCCGCGATCAGCGATCTACCCAGTCAGGACCGTGATGCCCCAGGGTGTCGGTTGGCCAGATGTGGGAGGCTACACTCCCGCACTTGGTCCTCTTTTGCCACCTGGACGTCGGGTTCTACACCAGAGTGTTCACGGACCGCAGGCTACTGACGCGGAGGACTTCCCGTCGCGTCACTACCAGCTGTCAGGCTACACCTACCTCCACAGTTCCTCCTGGGACTGATGTAGACTTGCTTATTAGCATTAGATGCATTCGCCGCGAGCCTGCGTGCCGCCTATGATGTCTTTAGTCTTATATACTGAACTCTATGCATGATCCCTTTTGTAAGATATGCCAACTACTATGTAGTATCTATCGTGCTCCTTTCATAACGCATGTTTCACCAAGAATGATTCTTGTCTTTGCAAATTTCTCAATGCTGAACTACCCCTGTTATATATTAGCAGGATGGTTAGACCAGGTGGTCGTGGTCGTGGTGGCAACGCCCCACCACCGCCTGAGTATATGGCTGGTATGATCCAACAGTTCGAGCTGAACCGCCAATTCATGGAGAATATGATGGCTCAGTTCCCGCGCCCCAATATGAACCAGCAGCCAGCCCCAATAACTCTGCAAGATTTCATACGCCTCAACCCAACCATGTACCGCAGCTCAACTCAGCCTCTGGATGCTGATGACTGGCTCCGTGACATCACCTATGAGATGGAGTCTGCTGATGTAGCCCCTGCCAGCTATGTCACCTTTGCTTCCTTCTTTCTGAAGGGACCTGCTGCTCAATGGTGGGACAGCCACAGGCGTACTCTGCCGGTTGGAGCGATCATCACCTGGCCAGACTTTCAAGCTGCTTTCCGTGCCCGCTTCATCCCACAGGGAATCATGGACCGGAAGAAGCGCGAATTCCGCAACCTCACCCAAGGCAACAAAACTGTGGAAGCTTATCAGCGGGAGTTTCTGGACTTATCCCGCTATGCTGAAGAAGACATAGCAACTGATGCACGCAGACAGGAGAAGTTCCGTGATGGCCTTCAAGCTGACATCAAGCTCGCACTGCTAGTGCATGACTTTCCCGATTTCGCCACCTTGGTGAACAAGGCCATCAATGTTGAAACTGGTCTGCAGGAACACCAGAGCTCTCACAGACGCAACCGTGACACGGGCTCATCTTCGGGCCCGCCCTCGCAGAAGCGTAAAATCTGGATCCCGAACAACATGTACCGTCCAAATGCACCTGCTCCAAGGCAGTCTTATGCTGCACCGCGTCTGCCTCCTCCACCGCCCAGGCAGCCAAGACTTCCAGCTGCACCACCCCAAGCTCCTGCTCCCACCCCCAATAATGGCCTGTGCTACAAGTGTGGTCAACCAGGTCACCTTGCCAGGAACTGCTATCAGAACTAGAATCAACTGGCCCTTCCTGCAGCTGGCCGTGGAAGCAACCAGTCCCGCAACAACAATGCCAAGTCTTATGGTCGTGTTCATGCCAACCACGTTGATCTCAATGAAGCTCGAGACCAGCCTGCTACTGTGATGGGTACACTCCTCGTAAATTCAGTACCAGCATCCGTTTTATTTGATACAGGTGCATCGCATTCATTCATGTCGGAAGATTTTGCATGCTTGCACGACATTAAATGTGAGGACATGAACGCTTCGCTATTAGTACACACCCCTGCGGGCCAATGTCGAACCTCCATGTTTTGCAAGGACGTCCCCGTTGAAATCGAAGGACTGGAATTCCTTGTCTCTCCCATCGCACTGAAGTCCTGTAGCATTGATCTCATTCTGGGAATGGAATGGTTGAAAGCGCATACTGCTTCTATAGTTTGCGCCACTAAGACCGTCCATCTGCTACACCCTTCCGATGAAATAATAAGCTACAATGCTCGTCTGGTTCAGAATGCCGAGGCAAGGCTTTATGCGTTGAACGCATTGAACGCTGCACCACTCGAGGGCATTGAAAACATTCCCGTTGTTCGTGAATTCCAAGACGTCTTTCCTGAAGAACTTCCAGGGATTCCCCCTGCTAGAGCTGTCGAATTCATCATCGACTTGAAACCAGGCACCACTCCTATAGCCAAACGACCCTACAAGATGCCGCCGCATGAACTCATTGCGCTTAAGGAGGAGATCGACACATCTCTTCGCAGTGGTTTCATTCGCCCAAGTTGCTCTCCTTGGGGAGCACCTTCCCTCTTTGTCAAGAAGAAGGATGGGACAAACCGATTGGTTCAAGACTACCGTCCTATTAACCAAGCTACCATTCAGAACAAATATCCTCTTCCTAGGATCAATGATCTGTATGATCAACTAGCTGGCTCATCAGTGTTCTCCAAACTGGACTTAAGGTTGGGATACCACCAGATCCGTGTTCGTGAAGAGGATATCCCAAAGACCGCATTCGTGACTCGATATGGTTCATATGAGTACACTGTCATGTCATTCGGCTTAACCAATGCTCCAGCCACTTTCTCTCGTTTGATGAACTATATCTTCATGGAATACCTCGACAAGTTCGTCGTGGTTTATCTGGATGATATCCTTGTGTACTCCAAGAATAAAGAAGAGCATGCTGAACATCTTCGTCTTGTCCTGGAGAAGCTTCGAGAGCATCAACTCTATGCTAAGTATTCCAAGTGTGAATTCTGGCTTCCCGAAGTAACTTATCTTGGGCATGTCATCTCCAAGGATGGTATTGCCGTCAACCCCGAGCGAGTTCAGGCTATTCTCGATTGGACTCCTCCGAAGAACGTCAAGCAAGTCAGGAGTTTTCTCGGTCTCGCCAGCTATTGCCGTCGATTCGTCGAGAATTTCTCCAAGATCGCCAGGCCTCTGACTAACCTATTGCATAAGGGCGTCAAGTATCAATGGATAGACAAATGTCAGGAAAGTTTCCAGGCACTCAAGGACAAGTTGACTTCTGCCCCAGTGCTTGCTCCACCTGATACTAAGATGGACTTCGTCATTTACTGCGACGCTTCCCGTCAAGGATTAGGCTGTGTCCTAATGCAAGAGCGCAAAGTGATTGCCTATGCATCCCGTCAATTGCGCCCTCACGAAGAGAACTACCCAGTTCACGACCTCGAGCTTGCTGCTGTCATACATGCACTGAAATAGTGGCGACATTACCTTCTCGGTAATCGTTGCGAGATCTTCACCGACCACCAAAGTCTAAAGTATTTGTTTACTCAGCCAGACCTGAACCTCCGTCAGCAAAGATGGATGGAGACTGTTGCAGACTTTGACTTGGGTATTTCCTATACACCAGGCAAGGCTAATGTGATGGCTGATGCCTTGAGCCGTAAGCCATATTGCAACCACCTCCAGGTTCACAAAGTTCAAACCTCGCTTGTTGAGGAATTTAGAAAGCTGAACCTCCATATTGTTCCTCCTAGAGCACTCGCTCCCCCTCCTCCAGAGTTCCGCAAGATGAACCTCCGTGTTGTTCCCCAGGGTTCCCTTAATACCCTGGCTATCGAACCAGATCTCTTGGGCAGCATCAAGACACTGCAGAAGTATGACTCTCAAGCCCACAAGATTAAGCGCTACCTCGCGGCAGGAAGGCCCTCGTGCTTCACCCTTGAAGATGATGACACCTTATTCTTTAAAGGTCGAATAGTGGTCCCTATGGAAGACAACCTGGATATGACTCAGAAGGTTATGAAAGAAGCTCATGAAACGCCTCTGTCTATTCATCCCGGTAGCACCAAGATGTACCAAGATGTCCGTCGAAAATCCTGGTGGTCTAATATGAAGCAAGACATTGCTCGTTATGTTGCTGAATGTGACGTTTGTTGTCGAATCAAAGCAAAACATCAAAGGCCTGCTGGAACTCTGCAACCTATCTCTATTCCTAAATGGAAATGGGACCATGTTGAAATGGACTTCGTCACTGGTTTTCCCAAATCGCAGAAAGGTAATGATGCTATCCTTGTCATCATTGATCGACTCTCTAAAGTTGCACATTTTCTGGCGGTCAAAGAAACAATCACTGCTAGTCAGCTTGCAACTCTCTACATGTCCAGAGTTGTTTCACTTCACGGTATTCCACTGGTAATCAGTTCGGACCGTGGCAGTTTATTCACTTCGAAATTCTGGGCAAGTTTCCAAGAAGCTATGGGTACTCATCTGTCATTCAGTACTGCATTTCATCCTCAGTCGCAAGGGCAAGTGGAACGTGTCAACCAAGTTCTCGAAGACATGCTTCGAGCTTGTGTTATCTCTTTCAGCAAGAAATGGGAGGAATCTCTCCCGTATGCGGAGTTCTCTTATAATAATAGCTATCAAGCTAGTCTAAAGATGGCCCCCTTCGAAGTGTTATATGGACGAAAGTGTCGAACCCCTCTGAACTGGTCAGAAACTGGGGAACGTCCACTTTTCGGTCCGGATATTATCCAACACGCCGAAGAACAAGTCCGCATCATTCGTGAGAATCTCAAGACTGCCCAGTCACGTCAGAAGAGTCAGTATGACCGTCATCATAAAGACATGGTCTATCAACCTGGCGAAAAGGCTTATCTTCGAGTTACACCAATGAAGGGTGCTCACCGCTTCGGGATCAAGGGCAAGCTAGCTCCTCGCTATATTGGTCCGTTCACTATTCTCGAAAAGCGTGGAAAAGTGGCATATCAACTGGAGCTTCCGCCGAACCTTTCTCAGGTTCACGATGTGTTCCACGTGTCACAACTCCGCCGCTGCTTCAAGGACCCAATCCGAGCAGTGGATCATAAAGTGCTCGAATTGCAGCAGGACCTCTCCTATAAAGAGCATCCGGTCCGCATTCTCGACCAAGCTGAACGCCGCACACGTCAGAAGGCAATCAAGTTCCTCAAGGTTCAGTGGTCAAATCATTCTGAAGATGAGGCCACTTGGGAACGCGAGGATCGTCTTCGTGAAGAATACCCCACCTTCTTTCAGTCTTCCTCTTAATTCTCGGGACGAGAATTCTTGTTAGATGAGGAGAATTGTAACATCCCCTGTCATTAACTACAGTGATCACCCTAGGTTAATGCCATGTCAGCAAGCTTAATAGTGCATAATCATCATTAGCATCAAATTGCATTTCAACTCCTAACTCAAATTCAAATTTAAATGAAAGTGAAATATAAAAGTTGTCCAACCTAAAAACTAAAATGCTCAGTAAATAACAAATATTGCAGAGGCTAGTCTAAAATTGAAACCAACAAATAATAAAATGTTTAGGTGGCACTAACATGATTAAAACAGCTAGGATTAATGCATATTAATTATTGTAAAAAAATGTGGGAGCTCCATTTGTCTCCAAACTAATTTTTGGTAGTGTTAGGGAATGCCTAGTAATTACTGGAACAATTGCCATGTTCTATAAAAATCATTTTGAGGCCTAACTTTTACTAAACAGGGAAAAAGGAATAGATAAAAGGAGAAAGAACAAAATAGGAAAACAACAGAAAAGAAAAGGCCCCCCTGGCCAACTGGGCCAGGCGGCCCAGCTGGCCGACCCACCTGGCCCAACTGGCCGGCCCAACCCCATCCCCCCTTATCCCCTCGGGCGACCAAACCCTAACCCCGACCGCACACTTCCCCCCCCACTCCCCACGTCTCTCTCCTTCCCCCTCCTGATTCTGGATCGGGATCGGGGGGAACGAACCGCGCCGGCGGCGCCGCCGATCGGATCGCCACCTCGCCGGACGCCATCGCCGGACTGCCTCCCCGCCTCCGACGCGTCGTCTCCGACCTCCTCCCCGCGCCCCACTGCCCTTTCCCCTACGGCCACCGTGAGCGCCCCTTCTGCTCCTCTCTCCCTCGCGCCCGCACGCCGCTCGCTTCCGCCGTGGCTCGCTCGGCCGCCGCCCCTGCTGTCCGCTGCTGCTACTCGGCTTCGCCTGCTGTCGCGCACGTGCGCCCATGAGCACGCCGACTGCCTTCCCCTTCTCTTCCCCGGGGTCGCCACGGTCCCCGCCGATCTCGCCCGCGGTTGACGCGCTCCGGCCGCGTCCGATGCGCGCTCACCGCGCCGTGCCCGCGCCCGCACCCGCGCTCGGCCACTGCCCGACCTCGCCTGAGCCTTGCCGTGCCCTGGCTACGCGTGACTGCAGGCCCCGCTCGCTGCTCACTGCCGTTCTGCTGCTGCTGGCACCGCCCTCGCCGCGCGCACCTAGCCGCTGCCACCGTGGCCGGCGACAACGGTCGCCGACCGCGCCTCCCCACTCCGTCGCGGCCTCGCTGCGCCGTGCACCGGCCTGCGTCGTGGCGCCCGCTGCCGGCGTCGCACGCTGCGGCCTCGCGGCCCCGCCCGGGTTCGCCCCCGCTCCGGCCCCTTGCCCCGCCAGCTGCGGTGGCCTCACCGCGCTGGCCGCCCGCACCCGTGTCCCCTTGTTCGGGCGGATACGCCCGCCGAGATGCGCCCGCAACGCCCGAACCCGCTATGGCCCCCCTGACCCAATGACATGTGGGGCCTAGCCCCTGGAACATTTAAAAAAAAGGAGATTAAAAGAAAATAATAAAAATATTAATTAAATTAATTAATTAATTAGCTAACTAAATTAATTAACTCAATTAATCCTGATTAGATTAACCTAATTACTAATTAAACTAATTAATCTGTTTTAGTTAATCTGAGTCAGTGACAAACGGGACCCACACGTCAGTTGACCAGTCAACGCCTCTGTTGACTGCTGACGTCATGCTGACGTCAGCGTGCGCTGTTTCGGATAATGTTAATTTAGATAATTAATTAAATTCCAGAAATTAATAAAAACTTTAGAAAATCATATTAAATAATCCGTAACTCCGATGAAAATACTTTATACATGAAAGTTGCTCAGAACAACGAGACGGACCCGGATACGCCCTCCGTATTCCCGTCAGACGCCCGCAGCTATAAGAACAGTGAACTTTTAGACCAGTTTCAGTAAATGAATAGTGCCCAACTTTAATTAAATAAATCCGAATAAATTCCCAAATTAACTAAATCATTTAGTTAGGCGTTAGAACACCCCGGCACTGCATATTGTCATGTCATACTTTGTGTAGCATTGTTTGCTTTGTATTTATTGTTTCTTCCCCCTCTTCTCTCCGGTAGACTACGAGACCGACGCTGCTGCTGCCCCGTTCGACTACGGAGTTGACGACCCCTCCTTCTTGCCAGAGCAACCAGGCAAGCCCCCCCCCTTGATCACCAGATATCGCCTATTCTCCTCTATACTGCTTGCATCAGAGTAGTGTAGCATGTTACTGCTTTCCGTTAATCCTATTCTGATGCATAGCCTGACATTGTTGCTACATCTGTTGATACCTTACCTGCAATCCTAAATACTTAGTATAGGATGCTAGTTTATCATCATTGGCCCTACATTCTTGTTAGTCTGCCTTGCTATACTATCGGGCCGTGATCACTCGGGAGGTGATCACGGGTATATACTATACATATATACATACTATACATATGGTGACTAAAGTCGGGTCGGCTCGAAGAGTACCCGCGAGTGATTCACGGATTGGGGGCTGAAAGGACCTTTGTCCCAACGGCCCTTTGTGTGGATCTTTGTGGCGGAGCGACAGGGCAGGTTGATACCACCTAGGAGACAGGTGGGCCTAGCCCTGGTCGGCGTTCGCGTTTACTTCATAATAACACGCTTAACGAGATCTTGGTATTTGATCTGAGTCTGGCCACTGGCCTATACGCACTAACCAACTACGCGGGAACAGTTATGGGTACTCGACGTCGTGGTATCAGCCGAAGCCTCCTAGACGTCAGTGACTGAGCGGCGCGCGCCGGGTTGGACCGCGTAATGCAACTTCCTTTGTAATGGAGGTTGCTAGGTCTGCTCTCCGGCTGCCCACGCAACGTGCAGGTGTGCAATGGGCGACGGGCCCAGACCCCTGCGCGCATAGGATTTAAACCGGCGTGCTGACCTCTCTGTTAGGCCTAGGTAGGGCTGCGACGTCTTGATCTTCCGAGGCCGGGTATGACCCAGGAAAGTGTGCCCGGCCAGAGGGATCGAGCGTGTTGGGTAATGTGGTGCACCCCTGCAGGGAAGTTTATCTATTCGAATAGCCGTGTCCCTCGGAAAAAGGACGACCCGGAGTTGTACCTCGACCTTATGACAACTAGAACCGGATACTTAATAAAACACACCCTTTCAAGTGCCAGTTACAACCCGGTGATCGCTCTCTCACAGGGCGACGAGGAGAGGATCATCGGGTAGGTTTATGCTATGCGATGCTACTTGGTGAACTTACCATCTACTCTCTTCTATATGCTGCAAGATGGAGGCTGCCAGAAGCGTAGTCTTCGACAGGATCAGATATCCCCCCTCTTATTCTGGCTTTCTGCAGTTCAGTCCACTGATATGGCCCTTTACACATATACCCATGCATATGTAGTGTAGCTCCTTGCTTGCGAGTACTTTGGATGAGTACTCACGGTTGCTTTGCTTCCCCCTTTTCCCCCCTTTCTTTTCTTTCTGGTTGTCACAACCAGATGCTGGAGTTCAGGAGCCAGACGCCATCGTCGACGACGACCCCTACTCTGGAGGCGCCTACTACTACGTGCAGGCTGCCGACGACGACCAGGAGTAGTTTAGGAGGATCCCAGGCAGGAGGCCTGCGCCTCTTTCGATATGTATCCCAGTTTGTGCTAGCCATCTTATGGCAACTTGTTTAACTTATGTCTGTACTCAGATAATGTTGCTCCCGCTGACTCGTCTATGATCGAGCACTTGTATTTGAGCCCTCGAGGCCCCTGGCTTGTATTATGATGCTTGTATGACTTATTTTACTTTTAGAGTTGTGTTGTGATATCTTCCCGTGAGTCCCTGATCTTGATCGTACACGTTTGCGTGTATGATTAGTGTACGATTGAATCGGGGGCGTCACAAACAATCTGACCGCTATGCAGCTTGGCGCTCTCCGTCAAAAATTATTCCAGCGCGAAGACAAGCACCGGCTGCCGGCAAGGATTGTCCCCTTGTGCAACAATTCTGCCTTGGGGTCAATCATCGCCTTCCTGCTGATGTTCAACGCCCACGGTCTTGACCCGACCTGGGCCGAGCCAACCGAGGAGGAAGCGCATAAGTTTTTTGACAACTTGACGGAGAGACCTGTCCGGCAAGAGTCAGATTTCATCCGAGCCACCACCGACCAAGAAGTAGCTTACATTGCTACTGGGGTGGAGGAGGCAAATCTTGCCGCGGAGGCCGGCAGCGTCGGCTTCACAGAGTGGGAAGCCAGCGACGCAGAGGTGGTAGTGGAGGTAAAACCTGCCGGGGAAGACAAAGTTGCCGGGGAACAGAGCAGCGCAGCCGCTGAGAGCTCGTCCGGCGAGGACACGGCCGAAGAGGAAACGCAAGAAGAGCTCCCAGCTCCGAAGAAGACGAAGCGTGTTCTTCGGAAGGCTGCATCTGGCATCCCGGCAAGTCAGCCTTCTTCGAGCGGCGAGGCTCCCGGCAAGAAAGCGGCTGGCAAGACTGGACCGCGGCAGGGGGCTCGTCAACAGCCTGCGCGGCGCGCGAGACCCACACCAGCGGCCACTGCTGGGGCGGCAGGGGGGTCTCGTACTACCGCACCGGAAGCTGCCCCGGCGCCTGCCACAGCCAAGCGGCCTAGGACTCCTCCTCTGCCTCCCCACTCAGACATCGCAGCGGAGGTCGACTTTGACATCTCCGGCTTTAGTCCGGAGCGAGAAGAAGAAGAGTGAGTACTTTGCCACAGCTTCTATATCCCAATCTTGGATCGATCTTACTAAGTTGCTCGGATTGTCTCTGCAGTGATGCAGAAACCTTGCTGGAGAGGATGGCGAAGAGGTCAAGGACTTCTACGGGCGACGAGCCCCCGGCAGGCTCCACGAGCGTGCCAGAAACCATCGTTGTCAGCCTGGAGCCCAGTCCTCAACGTAGCCCCCAGTACAGCCCCCAGCACAGCCCCCAGCGTAAGTTCACTGTTCTTTTTCCGCTGGCGGGTGCCGAGGCTTCCATTCTTGCCGCTGATATCTTTGGGCTCGCAAGAGAAGAACGGCAACAAGGAGAGATGTCGGAAGACATTCCCGTCGTGCCACCTCCATTGACCACGCCGCCCACAAGCACGTCCCCGGCAAGAGATCCTGCTGACGAGCCCGTCCTAATTGAGGAGGAGCCGGCAGGCGCGGACTCTGGCAACCCACCCCCGGCAACCGGAGTTGCCGGGAGGGGCGAAGCCACCTCCCAACAGCCCGACGCAGGTAATCAGTTGCCTCAGAGTGCTTGTTACTTTTTCCCTTATCTCTCTGTCTTTGAGTCGTTTCAAACTTTAATCTCGATCTTATTCTGTTTTCCTCCTTCGTCCTTCAGAGTTCCCTGTGATGGAACACATGGACGTCCACGTTGTCATCGAGGAGACCGCCAGGGACGCTGCTGTCGAAGCAGATAGGATCGCTACCAGTGAGGCCACCAAGGATGACACTGTTGAGGCTGGTGGTGCTCTCGACGGGGAGGCCGCCAAGATTGCACAAGAGGAACCCGCCAGGGAACCTACTGAAGGGGGCGACAGGGAGGCTGATGACCGCACTGACGGCATTCCTGCCGCAGGAGCGCCAGGCGCTGCACCGGCCACGGAGCCCCCCGCCACTGGTGAGGCGGTCACTGAAGACCAGCCGTCGACATCCGAAGGCCCCTCATCCAGCAAATACCTCAAGGTTGGCGAGAACCTGTTCGTCAACTTGCCGGGGACGGCAAGCACTAGGGCACCAGCCGAAGGAGAAGTTTTTGAAGAAATCATCGCTGCTGCCGGGCTCGAAGTTGTTGACGATCCCAGCGCTAGCAGCGGTAGATCTGAAGAGGATCAGCTCCTTCAGGCCATGGGCGAGAATTTCCGCAAGCTCCAGGCTCTCCACCGCGCCTGGAAAGATAAAGCGGACTCCAGAATGGCAGTTGTTGAGGCGGCCGAAGCGGATTTTCAAAGGCGCGTCGAACAGATGCAAGTCTGGCACGCCGAGGCCTTCCAAGAGTTGGTTGCCGGCCGGGAACAAGTGAGCCAGCAGTGGACAGAGATCCTCCTGAAGCAATCCGATATGGAGAAGGCGCATGATGAAGCTGCTCAAAGGATTGCTGCCGAAGATGCCCTCCTGACGGGGCGCCGCGTTGCTCTTGATGCTCATGAGGAAGATCTCACTGCACGTGAGCAGGCGCTCGCCGCCAAGCTTCGCAGCAAAGATGAAGATATCGAGAATCTTGTCACGCGGCGGACCCAGGAGCTGGAGCAAAAACATAAGGAGGCGCTCGAAGCTCTGACTGCAAGTCACGCCGGCAAGCTCAAGGAGGCTGTCGATGCTGCCGAAGCTGCAGAGGCCACCAAGAACGAGCTGAGCGACAAGGTGAAAAGGCTAGAAACAGATCTCGAAGAGCACGGCAAGGAGCTCTCGACGCTCAAGGCTGACAGGGAAAAAACCCTCCACTCCGTGGCGGAGATGCAAGTTGCCCTGTCCGACAAAACCAAGCAGCTCTCCTCTTCGGCTGATAACATTGCGGTTCTGGAGCTAAAGCTGACCACGCTGCAGAAGTCTCTCGAGGCCGGCAGGGCCCGTGAGAAGGCTCTACTCAAGGATCTCCAAGGAGAGAGGAACCTGCTCAAGAGCGCCGCCGAAGCCCAAGCTGATTACGAAAAGGGAGTGGATATCTAGACTGGACGTCTCATCGCCACCGCGGAGAAGCTTACGGCAGAACTGTCAACCATGGGCCTGTCGAACTTCAAGTATTCTTCCGAGGAAAGAATATCTCCAAGTGCTAGGTTGACGATGTTCTTTGAAAGCATCATCAACGCCTTGAGGGTGCTCCAGTCTAGCCGGGCGACCCAATTGGCCAACGAGACTCGCCGGCTTTGCTGGGCCGTCCTCCGCAAGGTGCTCATCAAGGTGGTGCACAGCAATCCCGGCATCGACCTCTCCAACGTGCTCGGCCATCTGCCAAGGGACGCAAATGTTGAGGCGCTTGAAGAGTGCATCGCGCCTATCCTTGAGAAGGTGGACTCCATCAAAAGGATCGAAGGCCAGCGCAGGGATTGAGTGCTCCTCCTTTTCTTGCCGTCGTCATTCCATGTAAAAGACAATCAAGTCTCAAGTTAGAATTGCGGCAACTCATGGATGTAATATAATTCGCCTATGTTTAGGTTCATGCTTGCTATTTTCCTTGTCTGATTCCCTTATGTATGGAGTTCACCCTACGTTTACTGAAAAACTTGCCGGCGCGCAACCTGCCGCGAGCGCTGGGTGCGGGACTTCAGCAGCCTGCTGGAGGCGCAGCGGTCGGCAAGACTCCTTGGTGTTCTCAGTGCAGCCACTTAAATTGTTGAGCGGGCTCGAAACAAAATAAGGGCGCGACCGATTACAACAAGGGTTCCTTCGCGTGCAGATTTTCCATACAAGAGTCAGAATTGTCCAAGGAAATAACTTTGTAATAAAAGAAAAACTTGCTCTGAGTTTTTAGGACTTAGCTTTCTGTCTTTGTCCTTCCTCCGGCAAGCGTCGATTCCGAACGTCGCCAACTGATATTCATATCTCCTTTCCCCCCGGCAAATGTGCTCGTGAGGAATCCTTCTGTCTTTTAAAAAGAAAGAAGAGAAAATAAAGACATGAAACCTTGGCGGTTCATTAGAACTTACCGGGAGTAGGTGTTATACAACATCTCAGACAAACATGCATATATAAATATGAACATGGGAATCAATAAGGGAATGTACAACACTTAAACATATTCATCTGCGCTCAGGGTCTGCGCCTGGCTTTGTACAAAGGATCACATGCCTTGCCGGCAAGACTTGTACAAAAAGGTGGTTGCCGGGAGCCCCCGGCAACCGCGCCTCATGGGTAGAACTTGCGAAGATGTTCGATATTCCAGGAATTGCTCACTGGAACGCCATCTTCGGTCTCCAGGCGGACAGCGCCGGGCCTGGTGACTCGTACTACCCGATAAGGGCCTTCCCACTTTGGCGTCAACTTGTTTGAATTCTTGGCGGACTGAATCCGCCGAAGAACAAGGTCGCCTTCCTCAAGGCTTCGGGCATGAACTTTGCGGCTATGATAGCGGTGCAAAGCTTGCTGGTAGCGTGCAGCTCGCACAGCAGCCTGAAGACGATTCTCCTCAAGGAGCACAACGTCATCTTGCCGCAGTTGCTCTTGCTCAAGCTCATCATAAGCGAGCACTCGAGGTGATCCGTATATGAGTTCCGTGGGGAGAACTGCTTCCGCTCCGTAGACCAGAGCGAAGGGCGTCTGGTCGATGGCTTGATTTGGTGTCGTTCTGATTGACCAAAGAACCGCCGGCAACTCATCAATCCAGCGTCTTCCGCACTTTTTCAGCCTGTCAAAGGTTCTGGTACTGAGACCGCGCAGCACTTCAGCATTGGCCCTCTCCGCTTGGCCGTTGCTTCTCGGGTGAGCAACAGAGGCAAAACAAATCTTGCCGCCAAGGTCTTGGACGTACTGCATGAAGGTGCGACTTGTGAACTGCGTGCCATTGTCGGTGATGATCCTGTTGGGCACACCGAAACGGCAAACAATTCCCTTAAAGAACTTGACGGCTGATTGTGTTGTCACCTTCCTCACTGCTTCCACCTCCGGCCACTTTGTGAACTTGTCAATAGCAACGTACAAGTACTCAAAGCCCCCGGTAGCACGGGGGAAAGGGCCCAGTATGTCGAGCCCCCAGACCTAAAATGGCCAGGAGAGAGGGATTGTCTGAAGAGCTTGGGCTGGCTGATGTAATTTCTTTGAATGAAACTGGCACGCTTCACACTTGGTGACTAGTGCAGTTGCATCCTGGAGAGCGGTGGGCCAAAAGAAACCTTGTCGGAATGCCTTTCCGACAAGCGCTCTTGACCCTATGTGAGAGCCACATATGCCTCCATGTATCTCTGCCAACAGCTCTAGTCCGTCCTCCCGAGGAATGCACTTCAATTTCACACCGTTCAGTCTCTTTCTGTACAGGACGTCATCGACGAACTTGTACATAACAGACCGACGGGCTACTCTCTCTGCTTCTTCCTGTTCCTCAGGGAGTTCTCCTGTCTGAAGGAAATGGACGATGTGCTGCGCCCACGCTGGAGCCTGAGGCTCGACAGCTAGGACTAAAGGCATCTCCTCCGCCGGGGGAACGTTTGTCTCGACAGCAAGGGCCTGAGGCCCTGCCGGAGCCTGTTGTTCCCCGGCAGGCATGTCGATCCCGGCAACTTCCTTGCCGGCGGCTCCGGGGAGCTCTGCCGGGAAGTACTTGCCAGAGTTCAACTTTCTTCTTTTTCCTTGCCGCATTGATGGCGCCACGGATGGTTGAGTCAATTGGAGCACAAAAATTCCTGGTTCCACAGGCAACTTGAGGGCGGCACACTTTGACAGGTCGTCAGCAACACTGTTCTCGACACGAGGAACGTGCTCCATTTGCAGACCGTCAAAGCGCTCTTCCATTTTCCTCACTTCATCTACGTAGGCTTGCATCAATGGACTTTGATAACTCTTGTTAACTTGCCTGACGACAAGTTGTGAATCACCTTTGATGCTGAGCTTTTTGATACCAAGGTCTGCCGTGATCCTGAGACCGGCAAGCAAACCCTCGTATTCTGCAGTGTTGTTGGTTGAACTCTCCCGGGGAAAGTGCATTTGGACTACGTACTTGAGGTGCTCTCCGGTGGGTGCGACAAGCAGCACGCCAGCACCGGCGCCTTGCAGCGAAAAAGCTCCATCAAAGTACATAACCCATTGCTGATCGGTTTCCTTGCCGAGGAGAGTTGTTTCCTGAGCTTCCTCGTCTGGCGTTGGGGTCCACTCCGCAATGAACTCTGCCAAGGCCCTGCTCTGAATCGTCGAAGTGCTTTCAAACTTGAGGCCAAAGCTGGACAACTCCAACGCCCACTCCACGATCCTGCCGGTTGCCTCTGGAGTTTGCAAAATCCGTTGCAACGGAAAGCGAGTGACGACGGTGATTTCATGTGCCTGAAAGTAATGGCGCAGCTTCCTCGAGGCCATAAGAAGGCCGAAAAGCAACTTCTGCACACCAGAATATCTTGACCTAGCTCCTTGTAAAAGAGAGCTAACAAAATAGACTGGGCGCTGCACCACCTTCTTCTTCTGCATGGGTTCTTCTGTTTGCGCAGATCCTGTCTTGCCGGGATCAACCCTTGCCGGGGAAGATCTTGCCGCGTCATCTGGTAGTCCTGCCGCTGGTGTTGCTTCCTCATCAGCCTCTCTGTGCGCCACTAGCGCAGCACTAACCACTTGATTTGTTGCTGCCAGATACAGCAGCAACGGCTCTTGTGGTTTAGGCGCGACTAGCGTCGGCGGAGAGGAAAGGTATTTCTTCAAATCCTGCAGCGCAGCCACCACCTCCGGAATCCATTTCATTGGACCTGCCTTCTTCAAAATTTTGAAGAAGGGCAGGGCGCGCTCAGAAGATTTGGAAATAAACCTGCTTAGAGCAGCAACACAGCCGGCAAGGCGACGCACATCCTTGACGCGCCTCGGCGCTTCAATTTGCTCAATAGCTTTGATCTTGTCGGGGTTCGCTTCGATTCCCCAGCAAGATACAAAGAATCCGAGGAGCTTGCCGGAAGGAACACCGAACACGCACTTCTCAGGATTGAGCTTCAAGTTGATCTTGCACAGATTTGCAAATGTTTCTTCTAAATCTTGGATGAGCGTTGCTTTGTCCTTGGTTTTGACCACTATATAATCCATATACGCCTCCATATTTCTATGGAGTTGAGGCTCAGAACCAATTTGGATTGCTCTCGCAAATGTCGAACCGGCACTTTTCAACCCGAAAGGCATTCGTATAAAACAATACGTACCACATGGGGTGATAAATGCGGTCTTCTCTTCATCTTCTTTTGCCATAAAAATCTGATGATACCCTGAATAGGCATCAAGGAAGGACAGGAGATCACAACCAGCGGTGGCATCCACAATCTGGTCGATGCGCGGCAAGGGAAAGGGATCTTTTGGACAAGCTTTATTGATATCTGTATAATCGATACAAAGCCTCCATTTCCCATTCGCTTTCCGCACTACAACCGGATTGGCCAACCAGGTTGGATGAAGCACTCCTTTGACCAGTCCTGCCGCCTCCAGCTTTCTGATTTCTTCGGCAATGAATTCTTGCCGCTCCAAGGCTTGCTTCCTGACCCTTTGCTTGACGGGCCGCGCATGAGGACAGACAGCAAGGTGGTGCTCAATTACTTTCCTGGGAACACCGGGGATGTCAGACGGTTGCCATGCAAACACGTCGACATTCGCCCACAGGAAAGCAACGAGCGCGCTTTCCTATTTGTCATCTAGGGTGGAACTTATGGTGAAAGTTCCCCCCGTTCCATCCTCTCTGACAGGCACCTTCTTGGTCTCTGGCGGAGCAGCCTTGGATTTCTTGTTCTTGCCAGTGGAACTCTCTGGTACGTCCTCGACGGAAGCGCAGTACTCCGAGGAGGTGCGCTTGCCGGAGTTCGCGCCAAGGTTCTTGCCGGTCTTCTTCTTCCCCCCGGGAGTTCCAGCGGCAGGAGCAGGTGCCTTGATGGCAGGTGCTGCAACTGCTTCCCGGTAAAGTTGGTCGGCATAGATGAGCGCATCCTTCTTATCGGAATGGATAGTGATGACGCCCAACGGCCCAGGCATCTTCAAGACGTTGTACGCGTAGTGTGATGCCGCCATGAACTTAGCCAGCGCTGGCTGACCAAGGATCCCATTATATGACATGGGGATCTTGGCAACATCAAACACCACCTTCTCGGTCCTGAAGTTGAGCTCGCTGCCAAATGTCACCGGCAGCGTAATCTTGCCCTTAGGCTGGGTTCTTCCCGGATTGACCCCTTGAAATGTACCCGTTTCTTCGAGGTCCTCGTCGGGAATTTGGAGCTTTCTTAGCACGTCCGGTGAGATTAAGTTTAGGCCGGCCCCGCCGTCAACTAACATTTTCGTCACCTTGAGGTTGCGAATCATTGGCGAGACCAACAATGGCAAGCACCCGACCGCAGTTGTGCGATCAGGGTGATCCTCGGCGTCGAAAATGATAGGCGTGCTGGACCACTTCAGGGGCCTACATGCATCTGGGGATGGCTCTGCCGCATTGACCTCCCGCACCCACTGTTTGAGTTGGCGGTGGGAAGAATGCAGCGAGGCACCCCCATCGATACACATGGCCTCCGTAGCCTTCTGGAATTCTTGTTCACTGGACTCATCATCTTCTTCATCATCATCCTCTTCTTTGTCCCGACCCCGAGCGGGCCTATCCTTTTGTTGCTTGGCCTTGCCGCGGCGACCCCCTCGGCCACCGTGCTTCTTGCCGGACCCATCAGCACCATCTTGGGCCTTCTCCTTATCTCACCTCTCATATTCGGCCCTCTGCTTCTCGGCAAGCTGCTCAACTTGCCGGCAGTTCTGGAGACCGTGGCCCTTGGTGCGATGGATCTTGCAATACTGCTTGCCGGAGTTCTCCGACTTGTCGGCAGCCGCCAAGGCCTGACAGGAAGGGCACCCGGCAAGATCCTTGCCGGGGTCACCAACCTTGGCCTTCTTGGCAGCGCCGGGGTTGTCGGATTCCTCGACAGCAAGCACGGCCTTGCCTCCACGTTTCCTGTTCCGCCGCCGGCCTTTCCTTGTCGGGGCCGCGGCATCTTCATCTTCTGATTCGCCCCCCGCGCCAACAGCCTCGCCAGGGAGTTTCCTCCCCTCTTTAGCTCAAGCGCACTTGTCGGCCAAAGTGTAAAGCTCGGCAATACTCCTGACTTTGTTCATTGCCAGCTCTTCCCGCATTTTGCGGTTACGCATGTTCTGGTGGAACTCGCTAACGACAGCGGCAGGGTGAACGTCAGGAATATTGTACTGCACCCGGCTAAATCTCTGGATAAACTTGTGCAGGGACTCGCCCTCCTTCTGAGGGATGATATGGAAATCACTCTCTTGGCCAGGAGCTTGGTGGCCTCCAACAAAGGCGCCAACAAACTGATGTCACAGATCTAACCAGGAAGAAATAGAATTCTCCGGCAGATGCATCAACCACGACCTGACGTTGGGTTTGAGCACCAACGGGAAGTAGTTGGCAAGTATCTTGTCATCTCGGCCCCCGGCAGCCTGCACCGCAATGGTGTAGATGCTCAGGAACTCCGAGGGATGGGTCTTACCATCATATTTCTCCGGGACCTCTGGCTTGAAGGTTCGGGAATTGGGCCACCGGACTTGCCGCAGCTCACGGGTAAATGCCGGAGTCCCTACCTCATAAGGCAAGTCTCCTACGTCCCCGGGCACAGGCTCATCAATAGCCGGCCCCGCGCGCTTATCAGACTGATAGCGCGCTTCCCGTCGCCGCTCGATGGTAGTTCGAGCGTCCTCCTTGCCTCGTTCCTGGAGAACTTGATGCTGATGGCGGCGCATCCGGGGATCGGACGACGCCGTGGAAACTTCTTCATGGCGGTCAACTTGCTGAGCTGTCGGCCGCCGTTGGTGCCGCGGAGGGGAGTGCACCGTGGTTGCACCACCTCCGGTTTTCTCCACATTGGCTCGCGCCAGATCGATGGGCCTCCGCTGCGAGGGCCCTGCCTCTTGCGGTCCATCTTTGTTGGCGAAGCCGATGAGGCTCTGGATGGTAGCTCGCCACTCCTCCATCTTCTTCGGGGCTGGAGAAAAATCGAGGAGCAGCTGCGCACGTGCCAAGGCTTCCGCTGGCGTAGGCGGCGGCGACAGGTGCGAGGTACGTGAGGTGCTCTGACTCCTAACCATGTTAGAAGGAGCACCACCACGGTCACACGACCGTGCGCCACCTCCGCCGGCAGCTCGGTGTGCATGCTGGTCCCGCGCATCTTGGGATCTATGCGCAGAAACCTTTTCATGGGGGCGCCCTGAACCACCAGCGCCATGACGCCGCTCATCATGCACGACCTGGGTAGGCCGTGAGGCTTGCGCCGGCGCGGGAGCTCCAGCAGGCGCCCTCCGATCTCTGGAGTTCGTTGTGCCACCCGTAGGCAACACAGCGCCATCTCTAGATCCAGCGGAGTGCAGGTTACCACTGCCACTGCGAACGATGCAGCTCGCCTGGCTCGGATCACCAGAGCGCCGTGCGGGGTCTAGTCCTCTTCCTTCTGCACCCACGCCGTCGCCCGTACGCGAAGGCGTAGGCAAAACGGACGTGGACGGTTGCGCCGTCGCAGCGCTCTTCTTCTTGGGCGGCATGATGATGAAGAAACTGAGGCGCCGATCACTAGATCAGGTTCACGCAACCTTCAATCCCCCTACCTGGCGCGCCAAAGATGTCGGGGCACGACAAATATGGGATCCCGAGAGACCCCTTTACGATTCGGCGGGGGGAGAGCTATACGCAAAGAGCAGAACCAACGATCGACGCGGGAAATTTTTACCCAGGTTCGGGCCGCTGATCAGCGTAAAACCCTACTCCTGCTTTGTGTTCTTATTAATGTTCTTGAGCCCAGCCTTCAGGAGCGCTCGCTATGAACAGTACGTTCAAAGAGCAGCTACGCATGCAGAATGGGCCAGAAGTCCTTCCTCCTCTATAGCAGTTGCCTTGGGCCTCCTTTTATATGCTCAAAGGGGTCACCATAGTGGCAAAATGTACATACATTGAGGTGTAAAGTAGCTACAGGGTATCATACCTAACCCCTGACGGATTAGGACAAACGCATTTAATGCACCGTGAGGTGTCTGTTTAGGTGTCCTCACTTTCTTGGGGATGGAAAAAGGGGCCATCCCATCAGCACCGCTTAAGCTCTCCTCCACTGGCGCGTTGCCACGCATCCAGAGAAGGACCCAGAATGTCAGACTTGTTACTGTGCCAAAGCGGTGGCACAGTGGCAGAATCTTGCTGGGCGCCGAAGCCTGCCGGGCACCAAGCCTTGCCGGGCGCCAAGCCTTGCCGGGCTCCAAGCCTTGCCGGGCTCCGCAGGCCATCTCGGCAAGGATCTTGCCGGGGAAGCTGGCCTTCGGATTCCAGCTCTGCTTATCTGCTGATCCCCAGATCTCTGACTTGATGATTTCTCTGATGGCTTGAATCGACCTCGAGCTGTTTCCCGGCAAGCCTTGCCGCGAGGATGGCTACAACTGCCCGTGCACAAGTATGGGGTACTAGTGGCCCAATACTTAGTACACCGACACCATCAGACATCACTTCATTCGTGATCATGTTGCTCGAGGGGATATTGTTATCAGTCATGTCAATACTGAAGATAATCTCGCTGACATCTTCACCAAGCCTCTCGATGAGAAAAGATTCTGTGTGTTATGGTGTGAGCTAAATATCCTGGATTTCGCAAATGTGCAGTAAGCTGGACTCGACACCCATACCATTACTTCCACATCTTCGAAGGAATGGGTGCACAACACTCAAAGAGTTTGAAATTTTTGACAAAGTGAAATTTCCTTTCTGAGAGTGAATACATTAATGAAGAACTAGACTAACCGGGTGCCACGATAATTGTGTGATGCTCGGGGTCATACAGTTCTTATACGGTGGGTCACGCCACCATAATTTCCCTTCGTTGATTTGCCTTTTGGTTGAAGGATTTTGTGTTAGTCCGAATGTATTTCACTCATAGCTTTTCTCTCGGGTGTTTGTGTTTCTTTGTCTGAGTGAAATGCCTAGGACCCTATTTTCCCTCCACTCTATCTCTTCCAGTCTATGTTGTTCCGTTATGAATGCTCAAATTTCATCTGGTAACGAAACTTTATCTGGTCTCCTTGACCACGTTAAAGGTTCATTCCGAACTTAATTCGTTTTGGCAAAAGCCGTCCAAAATTTGCGGTTTCCCGCCCAAGTCAGGAGCACGATCTTTGATGATGGTTGCCACATGCTCTTCATCAACTGCCGTTCTTCCTGGACCGTTGAATCGCAATAGTCCTTTGACTGTGGCCGTCCGATCAGATTCACTCGATGCGGTTATTTCTCCTCGCATATATATACTGCATCCCCACCATTCCCAAATCCACTTCTCCTCTTCGCCACCGTCACTTTTCGAAGCCCTACCACACTACTCCACCTTGAGCTCGACGCCATCGATCATCTTCGTCGCTTTGCTGCCGGAAAGAGGTCGCCGGAGGCATTCCTTGCCGCCGCGGATCATCTTCCTCCCCGCGCCACCATAGTTGCTGCACATCACGGAGTTAGGGTAAGTGTAGTGCGAACTCATTCTTCCATCCATTTTGTTCGAGTTTGTCCGCGGTAGGAATTTCCTGTATTTACCGCATTTCTCAGATCTTTACTGTTAGTTAGCTTGTGCGGATGTGGTTTGTAGAAGTCCCTCGCATCCGAAATTTTTTGGATCTAGGGTTTGTGTTATGTCTCGTACGAATGGAATGCTTAGCACGTTGACTAGTATATTCTTCGAACCCACTAGTTCGTTCTACTCATTTCTTTCATTCGAAACATTTCTCAAAGTCTGCATCTAGTTCTTCTTCAAAATGTTTTCTTTCTCAAAAACTTCGCCGTGAGCGTTCGTAACCCTGTCTCCATTTTCCCTCGCATCTATCCTTATTCACAGGTGAATGCCGTCAGTTGAGGATTCTGCTTGACCAGTGAGCATGGCTGACGGAGATGATGTTATTCTGGGCACAACAGATGAGTCCAAAGCTCCGAATGCCAAGGGCCCAACGGTAGGCCCATCAACCAACAAGCGAAAGAGAACTAAGGAAAATACTGACGAGCAAGAAGAGAATGCTCCGAAGAAGAAGAGGGGTGGCAGGCAACCATATACAAACACAGCTGAGTACATCTCCCATGATCGTTATAATACTGCTCCCGAAGAAACAAAGCAACAGAGAGATAAGCGTCTGCAATGGATTCGACGTCACTGGGTGCACAAATAGTTCAATTATGAATTGGTTGATCCTCGGTTTGCTCAAAACTTTGCATTTCATCCACCATGGGGTGACTGCCGAGAAATTGCTCTCATCAAACTAAATGATCCCCAGGAGAGACCGCCGCCTCCACCAAATGCTCATGAGTCCTCCCTTCGCACACCCGAATCTTATCATGATGAGCTTGCTAAGCGTTAGAGAAATGCCATCATGCGAGCTAAGAGGGAAGAAAAGAAAAAGGCTCGAGCAGAGGAAAACCGTCGCCTTGTTCAAGAAGATGTAATGAAGAAAAAGGACGAAGGAAAATTTGAAGGTCGCTCTAAACGCAAGCATGATCCCAGTTCTGCTGCATCAAAGCAAAAGAGTGCTGCAAAGAAAAGAACAGCTGAATCAGGCAGAAGTGATTCTTCAGATGAAGATAATCCTCTGCTCACGGAGGATGAAGTTGCTGCTACTCTCAGCGAGCAAGTGAATATCACCACTTCAACGGTGTTGCCTAATTTCGGTTCCCTATGATTCCAGAAGCACCACCGAAGAAGATCACTGCCAGGAAAACTCCACCTACCACTATCACTATGCAACAACATGTGAATAAACTCCTCATCCAGATGCTATCAATTTGAAGGATTTGGTAGTTAACGCCCCTTTGAGTACTGCAAAGCCAGGTGAACGGATTCCCAAGCCTGACTTGAAGAAAATCAAGGTGCCTACTACCGAGCACAATGCTCCTCAAGCTACTGCTCCGAAGGAAAAGGCTGCTAAGTTTGCTCCGTCATTGATTCAGCCGTTGGCTTCTAAACCTCCTTCCGAGAAAGTTCTAGTGCAATCTGTTCCAATTGCCAAGTCTGATGCTCCTCACTACTATAATCATGTGTTCATCATGGAACCACTTGATAAGTTTGTGGACAATCCATTCGATGGTGAAGTGGCCTCTTTTCCTATCCCTCCTGAAGTTATTTCCCAGGCCACTACTGTTGTTCAAGAAATGAGAGAAGATTTAGTTGAAATCAACACTCTTTCTGCCGAACCGAATGATCTTGATGATCGAATGAAAACTGCTTCTTCAAAATTTGTCATTAAAGCACTTGAAAATTCATACAAGGATATCAATCGTGCCATGCCTCTCCTCCGAAACAGAAGGTTGCGTTTTCACACGGATCTAGATGAAATTGTTCCCAAGATCTTTCTTGAGCATCAAGCAAAGGTTACTGGCTACGATGACCTTGTCAAAGGCCACATTGATCAAGTTGCTCAGCAAAAGAAGAAGCATCAAAAGAAAATTGCGAAGAAAAATATACCTCCTGCTCCGACAAAAAAGTCACCTGATCGAACAGAAGCTCAGTCTCAGAAAGAAAAATCTCCTGAGCCAGCTATTCCTTCGCAACCCCCAGTCAAAGACTTGGATGCTCCTCCCTCGCCAAGGCCAACTGAACCAGTGCCTATGGCCTCCCTTGCTCAAGCTGATATTCCATCTCAGCGAACTGTTTCTGAGGAAGGTGAAATCCCTCGCTCCGAGCCCCAAGCTTCTCTGGATCATGAATCACCAAAGGTCTCGGCCTCTCCAACTGATCAGCAACAACAGATTCCACCCCTAGTGCTTGATTCGACCTCAGTGCTTACTGTAAAGGAACCTGCTCTGTTGCTACTGCCTCTGCAGCTCCCTTGATTGTGCCACCAACTCCATCACCACTCAAGTTGTCTATCGACACAGCGCCAAGAATACCAGATGTTGGTCGCTTCGAACATAAATCTGTCTCTGCTCGCCATACTGACTCAGTTATATATGGTGATGAATTTATCTCACCTGAAGACGAATTCAAATATCCATACCCACGTGAAGAACTTCCTTTGTTCTCGGCAGGAGCTGGCGCAAAAGGTCCTATTTTCAATCGGAATGCGCATCCCAAATTCTTTCAAGATAGTTCGTATGATGGGCCGCGCACTTCTGAATCGCCTCGCTTCTAGAGAAAGGAATAGGCTATATATTACTCTCGGGTCCTCTATGACAGCAAAAAGATATTTCCGCATGAATACCCGGACATCCCAGCTATGAAAAATATTGGCTGCTTCAATCAGTTGTTATAAGATCTGGAAGATTTCTGCCTCACCAAAGTATTTGAATTCAAACACCCTTGTAACAGAGAGATTATTCTTCAGTTCTATGCTACTCTGTACATCTCCAGTGATGAATCTGACAGCTCAAAATGGATTATGGAGTGGATAACCGAAGGAAAATGCATCGAATGCACTTCAACAGATTTTGTCTTGCACTTCCATTTCCCTCGCTTTGAGCATGGTGACAATGAAATTCGGGTGCACAACATTGATGTCATTTCAGATGAAACTTTTCGGTGCACTATGAATGAAGAAAAGATTCATGACTACACTGGTCCTCCCAGGCCTGAGCATTTAACATTCGAGAATCAGACACTATATCACATGCTCTCTTACACTATTTGCCTTCTGGCCGGGATGAATACAGATAACTCCATCTTAGATGTTCTTCAGAATGCTATCTATGCAATCTCTGAGCGGTATATCTTCGATGTTGAGGACATGTTTCTGCGTATTTTGAAGGATTCTGCTCAGTATCCAAACTGCCTCAAAGTTTTTGCGCCATGGTTCCAGAAAGTTGTTGATCAAGCCATGCGCACAGTGTATCTGGCGAAACAATGTCACAAAAGCTTCATACCTCCTGTTCGCGATACTTTGCAAATCATGGAAGATATTTCTTCGGGTAAATCGCCTGCATCAAGCCCTCATGATTATCACAAGAAATTCGACGGGCCATGTCTCCCTCAGCACGACTGAAAGATTTCGCATCAACCTTCATTGCAACTCGAAGTCAGTTTGCGTACATAACAACTGCTGCTGCAGCACACGCGAAAAAGAACATCTTGCCTTCGAGCTAAATGCTCTCAACAATCAAACCAGAATCATGCATCTCATTGTGGATGAAAACAAGAAGAGGCTCTAGAAATTGCTTCGCAAGTTCTTTACCGAGAAACAACTCCTGAATGTCAACCTCCAAGAGCTCAATGATTATATTGATAAAGGCTTCACTATTGAAGATTTCCAAGATCAGATTACACCTCCTCTTCCTAGTCATGAGCCAACCACTGATGTTCTGCATCTCAAGCTTTGCAAACTGCTTGAAGAGTCTAAAGCCACCTCACCGACTGTGAAACCTGCCGAAGGCAATGTGATATCCCGTGTTCCTCATGTGGCTGCCCCAAATATGCCCTCGTCTTCTGAGCCCCAAGCTGTTATCCCTGAAGGAAAATCCGCTGCTGCTGAAGCCGAAGCAAATCCAGTCACTTCCGAAGACGAAATCACCTCGGACAGTTCTTCTGGAGATGCTGCCGAGTGAACCAAGTTCTGCGTTGTTGCACTCATGTTATTCGTCACCTTTATGACACTAGTTGACAAAAGGGGGAGAATTACATCGAGTGTCGATAGATTTGCTTTCTGTGTTCCTTTGGTTTGGTTTCGTACAAGCTTGAAACTTCCGGTTTAAGCTTATCTTCTCTAAGTTGTAAAACCTTTGTGTTGTAATGTTAATAATCCTGCCTGCTGCAGTATTTCTCTCGAAGCATTTATTATGCGGGTGGAATTATTATCAGAAGTTATGAATGATTGCACTATGATCTCGATGGATTATATGTCATCAGTGCGAATCATTGTCTCGAATGATTGAAATTTCCTATGTATACTTCAATACTTGCAGGAGAATTAATTTCATATCTTTTTCCCTGCATACATTTAGGGGGAGTATATTTGATCATCGAGCAAAGTAACGCTTATTCACTCTTGTTTGAATTACTCTTCACTTATTTATCTTCATTTTGATGATTATCTATTTTGTCAACAATCGTCCAAAAAGGGGGAGATTGTTTGTGCAATAATTTGCCTCCTTATGTTTTGGAGGTTGTTGACATAAACAGTATGGGACTTATGTGTTTGCTAGTGCACATAGAGTAACAGGTCCCTAGAATCAAGAGGAGTTTGATTCAAACAACGAAGATAATCCCCTGCGTGGCAGTGAAGATTATCACCGAAGATTATGATAACAAGAGTGACCCCTCAAAAATTACTGACGTGAAGCAACTGGTTCGGTGCTCGTCCGAAGGAAGTGACTGCGACCGAGAAGATTGAAGACGAACTGAAGACGTAGCATTTATTTCATTGTTTCTCTTCTCTTTATTGAGTCACAGGACCATCATACTATTAAGAGGGGTGTAGCATTTGAAGCTTTGATTCTCTGATGTTAAACCCAAGTCCTATGAAAGTTGCGAGAGAAATCTCTTTGTGTTCCGAGAAAATACTTGCCAGCAAGAGTCTGTGATCTTCTTTGCTGTGAGAGATTTGTCTCTGATGAGGAGTTATCATTACTTGGTCCTCAAGTAATGTTACCATTGCTCTTTGAAATCCGACTGTTGTGAACATGTCGGTTGGCCATTGGCTGGACCGCGTGTCCAAAATGGTCATTTTCCACCAGGGAAGGCTGCAGCTATAAATAGCCACCCCGCACCGGCGTTGTCCGGCGGCTGCTCCGTTTGATTGTGAGAAGATTGTTGAGCAACTCCTTCTCCTGAGTGATTTGAGTTTAAAATCCACCGAGAGAAAACCCCTAGAGCCGAAAAATTAGATAGTGGTTCAGCATCACTCAAATCTAAGTCCAGTACACTCCACCTATTACTTTTGAGAGCTGCAAACTCTCTAGACGGTTAGGTGTCATTTTCTTCAGAGACCAGGAGTAATTGTGGTTCTCGAAGAAGAAGTCTATAAAGGTTCAGAGATCGCCTCAAGTATCTACCATGAGTGATCGACATTGGTTGACGAACCAATTATCAAGTAGAATAGGGCAAAGAGAGTTTATCTTCCATGTTAAGTCACAACCCCTCCAACCAGACGTAGTCCTTGTGCAGAAGGACGGACTGGTCTACCAAATTCCTTGTCACCATCGAGCATCACTGGTTACATCTACTCCTCTTTACATTCGAATAGTTTCAATCATGTGATTTGTCTTGATGCATGCTTTTAGTTTCCATTCATTAGTTTGTACTCGCTCGCTATACTTTGTTTACATTCGCTACGCTGCTGGGTTCCGAGAGTTTTGATATTTCCGAAGAAATTTTAAAACTCCCATTCATCACCCCCCCTCTGGTAGACATACTTCGTTCCTACAATAAGCATACTCTCTCTCTCTCTCTCTCACACACACACACACACTAGCAAAGTACTTAGACATACATAGATAAGTAGAAGGGTGCCATATGTCTCACACCATATAACTCGGTCTCTAGGTCTCACAAACACAAACCACAAACCAAAGCAAATGATAAAAGAGTTCACGTGTGAAGAAAACAAGCAAATAAGACACACTCGTGACTCGGCAAATCCCTAAACTCCCCCCATTGGCATGGAGACACCAAAAAGGGCAAAGAGCACTACAACGGTCCAGGGCGGTAGCAACACACGAGATCATCATCACCACTCCTCGTGATTGCTGGATTCCTCTTCTACAGTAGCAGGCTAGTCGACCTCTGAGTCCGTCCACTTGCAATGCTTGGACGTCCATGATATGTCTCCATTGTATCTACTTTTCCAAACTCTTTTGCCCTTGTTTTGGACTCTAATTTGCATGATTTGAATGGAACTAACCCGGACTAACGCTGTTTTTAGCAGAATTGCCATGGTGTTATTTTTGTGCAGAATAAAAAGTTCTCAGAATGACCTGAAAATCAACGGAGATAACTTTTGGAATTAATAAAAAATATTGGTGAAAGAATCAGCAGCAGGGGGCCCACACCCTAGCCACAAGGGTGGGGGCGCGCCCTACCCCCCTGGGCGCGCCCTCCGACCTTGTGGGCCCCTTGGACCTCCACCAACCTCAACTCCAACTCCATATATTCATGTTCGGGGAGAAAAAAATCAGAGAGATGGATTCATCGCGTTTTACGATACGGAGCCACTGCCACCTCCTGTTCTTCCTCGGGAGGGCAGATCTGGAGTCCGTTCAGGGCTCCGGAGAGGGGAAATCATCGCTGTCGTCATCATCAACCATCCTCCATCACCAATTTCATGATGCTCACTGCCGTGCGTGAGTAATTCCATCGTAGGCTTGCTGGACGGTGATTGGTTGGATGATATCTATCATGTAATCGAGTTAGTTTTGTTAGGGTTTGATCCCTAGTATCCATTATGTTCTAAGATTGATGTTGCTATGACTTTGCTATGCTTAATGCTTGTCACTAGGGCCCGAGTGCCATGATTTCAGATCTGAACCTATTATGTTTTCATGAATATATTTGTGTTCTTGATCCTATCTTGCAAGTTATAGTCACCTACTACGTGTTATGATCCAGCAACCCCGGAGTGACAATAGTGGGGACCACTCCCGGTAATGACCGTAGTTTGAGGAGTTCATGTATTCACTAAGTGCTAATGCTTTGGTCTGGTTCTCTATTAAAAGGAGGCCTTAATATCCCTTAGTTTCCAATAGGACCCCACTGCCACGGGAGGGTAGGACAAAAGATGTCATGCAAGTTCTTTTCCATAAGCACGTATGACTATATTCGGAATACATGCCTACATTATATTGATGAATTGGAGCTAGTTCTGTGTCACCCTATGTTATAACTGTTGCATGATGAATGCCATCCGATATAATTATCCATCATTGATCCATTGCCTACGAGCTTTTCACATATTGATCTTTGCTACTTTACTTTTCCGTTGCCACTGTTACGATTACTACAAAACTGCTACTATTACTTCTGCACCCGTTACCGTTACTTCCATACTACTTTGCTACTAAATACTTTGCTGCAGATATTAAGTCTTTCAGGTGTGGTTGAATTGACAACTCAGCTGCTAATACTTAAGAATATTATTTGGCTCCCCTTGTGTCGAATCAATAAATTTGGGTTGAATACTCTACCCTCGAAAACTGTTGCGATCCCCTATACTTGTGGGTTATCAGTCCACTCCTCCTCTGACGTGATCTTGTCCTCGGACCCGCTGGCAACCTCCAGCCCAATATGCCTCATGATGGTCTTGTAACGACCGCGGACCTTATTCTCTACCACATAAGCCTTGTACTGACCATGTGCCTCAATACAAAACAAATTCTTCATCTTCTTCTTGAGCTTCTTAGCCCAAGATGGCTCCTCGCCGGACGGCTCATAGTCGGGCTCATCATCGCCCTCATACTCATCCTCAGGAGCCTCCATCTGAGGAGCAGCAGGAGTACCCCAGTTGTCCTTCTGCCTCAGTGGAACAACCTCATGAGTAGTCAAATCACCAGTCACAAAAATCTCATCTGTAAAGGTAGATGCCCATGTTTTCTCAATGAGCAGCATCAAGAAGGGACCATAGATGGGACACTTGCGTTTGATCATGCCGAGTGAAGCTCCACCCATGACATGGGACAGATCAAAAACTTGCGCCGTGTTCTTCTCCTTTTGGGAGATAAGCAACATGTCCACAAGGTAAGAGTAAACCTGATCCAAATTCCCAATGCGAGGGAAGAGCATGTGTCTGAAGATGCGATGCATGATTGATACATCTCCAACATATCTATAATATTTGATTGTTCCATGCTGTTATATTATCAATCTTGGATGTTTTATATTCATTTTATAGCAACTTTATATCATTTTTTGGGACTAACCTATTGACATAGTGCCCAGTGCCAGTTGCAATTTTTTGCTTGTTTTTTACTTCGCAGAATATCAATACCAAACGAAGTCCAAATGCCATGAATCTTTTTGGAGATTTTTTTCTAGACAGAAGACACCTTGGGAGCCAAGAAAGTGCACGAGGGGAGGCCTGTGGGGCCCACAAGGCAGCAGGGCGCGCCAGAGGCCCCTGGTGTGCCCTGGTGGGTAGTGGGGCCCATGGGTGGCCTCTCCACCGACTATCAGATCTGTAAATGCTCTAAAATCCCCAAAACCCTAGGGGAGTCGAGAGATCGGAGTTTCCACCGTCGCAAGTTCTAGAACCACGAGATGCAATCTAGAGGCCTTTTTCGGTACTTTATCGGAGGGGTCAATGATCACGGAGGGGTTCTTCATCATCACTCTTGCCCCTCCGATGATGCGTGAGTAGTTTACCACAGACCTACGGGTCCATAGGCAGTAGCTAGATGGCTTCTTCTCTCTTTTTGATCTTCAATATAATGTTCTCCTCGATGTTCTTGGAGATCTAATTGATGTAACTCTTTTTTGCGGTGTGTTTGTTGGGATCCGATGAATTGTGAGTTTATGATCAGATCTATCTATGAATATTATTTGAGTCTTTGTTGAACTCTTATATGCATGATTGTTATATCCTCGTATTTCTTCTTCGAAACTTTGGTTTGGTTTGGCCAACTAGATTGAGTTTTCTTGCCATGAGAAGAGGTGCTTTGTGATGGGTTCGTTCTTGCGGTGCTCAATCTCAGTGACAAAAAGAGACATGCCATGCATGTATCATTGCCATTAAGGATAAAAAGATGGGGTCTATTCCTACATGAATAGATCTTGTCTACATCATGTCATCGTTCTTATTGCATTACTCTGTTTCTTCATGAACTTAATACACTAGATGCAGGCTGGATAGCAGTCGATGTGTGGAGTAATAGTAGTAGATGCAAGCAGGAGTCGATCTACTAATCTTGGACGTGATGCCTATATACATGATCATTGCCTTGGATATCGTCATAATTATTTGCTTTTCTATCAATTGCCCAACAGTAATTTGTTTACCCACCGTATGCTATTTTCTCGAGAGAAGCCTCTAGTGAAATCTACGACCCCCGGGTCTATTTTCAATCATATTGCTTCAAATCTATTAATCCAAAAATCTAAAAATACCTTGATGTACTTTTTCTTTCTTTATTTTATTTTGTGTTTTTGTTAGATCTATTTATCCAATCTCATACAATTTAATCTATCTCAATACCGAGGAGGGATTTACAACCCCTCTTACACGTTAGGTTGCAAGTTTTTGTTATTTGTGTGAAGGTACTGCTTACTTAGTTTGGTGGATCCTCCTACTGGATTGATACCTTGGTTTCATAACTGAGGGAAATACTTACCGTTGCTGTGCTGCATCATCCTCTCCTCTTCGGGGAAATACCAACGCAGATACAAGCAATTAGGAAGAATTTCTGGCGTCGTTGCCGGGGAGACATCATCAACATCTATCAAGTACCCAATCACAAATCTCTTCTCCTTGACATTACTTTATTTTCCATTTGCCTCTCATTTTCATCACCCCCACTTCTAATTTTTTTTTACAAAAACACAAAAATCCGTTTGCCTTTTTGCTCGTTTGCTATCTTTGCTTGTGTGCCATGTGCCTTCTATTTGCTTGCATATTCGTTTGCTAAAAATCTATTGATATGGATCCTCATCCACTTGCTAATCTTTTCAAAAGATCTAATTATGTTGAACCAATTGCTAGTGAGTTGAGTGCACTTGATTATCTCTATGAAGTTTTGCATGAAAATCATGAATCTGAAAATTGTGATGAAGTGTTGGAAGACGAATTTTATAAAGTGATTCATGATAGTTCCTTGAATGAAGAGCATGATTGCAATGATGTTGTTATAAATTCTATTAATGTCAATTGTGTTAATGATATGCAAAACTACAAGCTTGGGAATGATAATTTTGTTATGTCTACTACTTATTGCAATGATCATGATTGGGGTGATAATGGTTCTTATGATCTTGAAAATTTATTTAAGCCTCATGATGAATATGATATTGATAATAATGTTTGCCATAATATTGAAAGTGGGTTTGGAAGAGCGTCAAATTTAGGTCAAAATAGTCCCACATATTTGGACAGTGTTCAATCTTATGAAAGTGGGTTTGGAGAGGTCATGACTTTAGTTGATGTTAATCCCACTATCTTGGAAGATTATAAAACTTTTATGCATGTGGGTCATGAAGAGAAAATTTTATATGATAGCTTTATTGTTGAATTTGACTATGACCCTACTTGTAATTATTATGAGAGAGGAAAATATTGTGGTATAAATCTTCATGTTACTAAATTACCTCTCGTTATGTTGAGATCGTCAATGTTTTATTCTTCTTTCTTGCATATGCTAGTTTTTGCTTATTTTGATAATTTGTTTGCTTATAAAATGCCTATGCATAGGAAGTATGCTAGACTTAAATGTGATTTTCACACGTTACATGATGCTCTCTTTGTGTTTCAATTATTATCTTTCATGTGAGCATCAATAAAATCTCAAACCTATCTTAATGGCTACAAAGAAAGAGCTTGTTGGGAGGCAACCCAATGAATAAAATATTTTTTATCTTTTTCTTTCTATTCTTGTATGTTTGCACAATTATGCTACTATTACGATTGTGTTTTTTATATTTTAATTAGTGTTTGTGCCAAGTAAAGCCTTTAGGATCATGTTGGGTGATAGTTGATTTGATCTTGTAGAAAAACAGAAACTTTTGCATCCAGTAGCAGAATTTTAAAAAATCACAGAAGCGACGACAAGTTCCAAATTTTCTTACAAAAGAATGATATACAAATTGCATACATTTTCCTAAATTTTCTGAATTTTTGGAGTTACAAAAGTATGGTTAAAGTACAAATTACTACAGACTGTTTTATTTTTGACAGATTCTATTTTCGTTGCATTGTGTGCTTATTATGATGAATCTATGGACTATATCAGGGAGTATAAGCCATGGAAAAGTTAGAATACAGTAGGTATAATGCAATAATAAAATATGAATGTGTTTGCAACAGTACTTAGAGTGGTGATTTGCTTTATTATACTAACGGATCTCATGAAGGTTTTTGTTGAGTTTTGTGTGATTGAAGTTTTCAAGTTTTGGGTGAGATCACGATGGATGAAGAAATAAGGAGTGAAAAGAGCTTAAGCTTGGGGATGCCCATGGCACCCCAAGGTAATATTCAAGGAGAACCAAGCAACTAGGCTTGGGGATGCCCCGGAAGTGATACGTCTCCGTCGTATCAACTTTTCCTAATGCTTTTGCTGTTGTTTTGGACTCTAATTTGCATGATTTGAATGAAACTAACCCGGACTAACACTGTTTCCAATAGAACTACCATGGTGTTGTTTTTATGAAGAAATAAAATATCTCGGATTTGTATGAAACTTTTTGGAGAATTATTTCAGAATATATAAAAAATACTGGAACCAAGAACCACCGGAGGGGGCCCCTGGCTAACCATAAGACACCAGGGCGCCCCCCTCCAGGCGCGCCCTGGTGGGTTATGGGGCCCTCGGGGCACCGCAGACCCTAATTCCAGAACTATAAATTCTGATTTTTGGAGAAAAAAATATGGGAGGAAGTTTCATCGCGTTTTACGATACGGAGCCGCCGCCACCTCCTGTTCTTCATTGGGAGGCCAGATCTGGAGCCCGTTCGGGGCTCTGGAGAGGGGAATCTTTGGTCTTCGTCATCACCAATTCCATGATGCTCCCCACCGGGAGTGGGTAATTCCTTCGTAGGCTCGCTGGTTGGTGATGAGTTGGATGAGATTCATCATGTAATCGAGTTAGTTTTGTTAGGGCTTGATCCCTAGTGTCCACTATGTTCTGAGATTGATGTTGTTATGACTTTGCTATTCTTAATGCTTGTCACTAGGGCCTGAGTGCCATGATTTCAGATCTGAACCGTTTATGATTTCACCATTATATCTATGTTCTAGATCCAATCTTGCAAGTCATATTCACCTATTATGTGTTATGATCCGTAAACCCCAGTGTGACAGTAATTGGGATACTTTGCGGTGATGACCGTAGTTTGAGGAGTTCATATATTCACTATGTGTTAATACTTTGTTCCGGTTCTCTATTAAAAGGAGGCCTTAATATCCCTTAGTTTCCTTATGGACCCCGCTGCCACGGGAGGGTAGGACAAAAGATGTCATGCAAATTCTTTTCCATAAGCACGTATGACTATTTATGGAATACATGCCTACATTATATTTATGAACTAGGGCTAGTTTTGTATCGCCCTAGGTTATGACTGTTATATGATGAATATCATCCAACGAATTCACCGATCCAATGCCTACGAGTTTTTCCACATATTGTTCTTGCTAAGTTACTACTGCTGCTGTTACTATTTCACTTGCTACAAAACCATTGCTATCACTGTTACCGCTACTATTGCTACCGTTACAACTGCTATCAAAACCATCATATTACTGTGCTACTGATCACTATGCTGCAGATATTTAATCTTCAGGTGTGGTTGAATTGACAACTCAACTGCTAATACTTGCAAATATTCTTTGGCTCCCCTTGTGTCGAATCTATAAATTTGGGTTGAATACTCTACCCTCGAAAACTGTTGCGATCCCCTATACTTGTGGGTTATCAAGACCTTTTTCTAGCGCCGTTGCTGGGGAGCATAGCTATATTTGCCGAGTCACTTGGGATTATTATCTATTTATCACTATGAAGAATCTAAAGGATACAAAAACCAAGATTTTTCCCTCTAAGACGAGGGGAGGTAAGGAACTGCCATCTAGCTCTGCACTGGATTCACCTCCTATTTTGAGTAAACTTGCAACACCACCACATGCTATTAATCCTGATATGTCGCAAGCTATCGGTGATGCTACTTCTGCTATGAATGATACTCATGATGATGCTAGTACCTTGCTTGATGATAATGTGTCACTAGGTGAATTTCTTGATTAACAAATTGCAAGAGCTAAAGATATTGAGAATGTTGAAACTGATGAAATTATTGAAACTGATGAAGTACTTGAAACTGGAAATCTTGAAACACCTATTAGACCTAGCTCTCCTAGATTTGAAATGCCTAAGATACCTAAGGGTTATGTTATGGATGAGGAGATAGCTAGATACTTTCTTGCTTACAATGATAGGGATGATCTTAAGAAATTACTATGCAAACTGAAAGAAAAATCTTTCAATGCTAGAATGAAATGTGATCCTAAGTTTGCTACTTCACCTATCTTTGTTACCGATAAGGATTATGAATTCTCTGTCGACCCAGAGTTAATTACTTTGGTTGAATCTGATCCTTTTCATGGCTATGAAACTGAAACTGTAGTGGCAAATCTCACTAAATTAAATGATATAGCCACCCTTTTTGCTCATGATGAGAAAATTCGCTATTACTATATCCTCAAGTTATTTCCGTTCTCATTAAAGGGTGATGCTAAGATATGTTACAATACTCTTGCTCCTGGTTGTGTGCGTAGTCCCTAGGATATGATTTACTATTTCTCTAAAAAATATTTTCCTGCTCATAAGAAACAAGCTGCCTTACAGGAAATATTTAACTTTGTGCAAATTGAAAAAGAGAGTCTCCCACAAGCTTGGGGGAGGCTTCTCTGCTTAATGCTTTGCTTGATCATCCTCTTAAGAAAAATGAAATACTTGATATCTTTTATAATGGACTAACCGATGCTTCTAGGGACTTCCTAGATAGTTGTGCTGGTTGTGTTTTCAGGGAACGAACTATTGAACAAGCCAAGGAATTATTGAACAACATATTAAAAAATTATGATGATTGGACTCTTCCTGAACCACCACCTAAACACACTCCGAAGAAGAGGGGTATCTTATATCTCATTCCCGAAGATATGCAAGAGGCAAAGAAATGTATGAATGAAAAAGGTATTAAAGCTGAGGATGTTAAGAATTTACCACCTATTGAAGAAATACATGGACTTGACACACCACCACCACCATCGGTGGTAGAGGTAAATTCTTTTATAAAGTTTGATGAAAGTGACATCCCTTACAATAAACATCCTAGTTAATGCCTATATGAATTTGATAGGTACATCATCAAACAAGATCACTTCAATGCAAATGTTATGAAACAACTGAAATATAATTCTGATATGATTGCTCGCTTGAGTGACTTGTTATTTAGAATTACTAATGATGTCAGAGGTGTAGGAAAACATGCTTCTATGGTTCAAACCCAGTTAGAACAAGTTGCCAAATCTCAAAGAGAATTGCTTAATGAAATGAATAATAATATGAATGATTTTGCTGTTAGAGTAGCAACTAGAGGAGGCAAAATGACTCAGGAACCACTTTATCCCGAGGGACACCCTAAAAGAATAGAACAAGATTCTCAAAGAATTAATGCTGATGCACCTAGTCCTTCTAAAAAGAAAAAGAAAAATGATAGGACTTTGCACACCTCTAGTGAACCTGAAATAGAAAAACCTCCTGAAGATAGTAATGATGTCTCTATTTTTGATGCTGAAACTCAATCTGGTAATGAAAATTCATCTAGTGATAATGAAAAAGATATTGATGATGTTCATGAAGATACTCAAGCAAACAATGATAAAGAACCAGATAATGAAGTTGAGATAGAACCTGCTATTGATATTGATAACCCACAACCTAAAAATAAAAGATATGATAAAAGAGACTTTGTGGCTAGAAAACATGGTAAAGAAAGAGAACCATGGGTTCAGAAACCCATGCCCTTTCCACCTAAACTAACTAAGAAAAAAGATGATGAAGAATTTGAACGCTTTGCTGAAATGCTTAGGCTAGTCTTTTTGCGTACTCGCTTGACTAATATTTTAAAGATGGCCCCTTATGCAAAATACATGAAAGACATCATCACTAATAAAAGAAAGATACCTGAAGCTGAAATATCCACCATGCTTGCTAATTACTCTTTTAAGGATGGAGTGCCTAAAAAACTTGGAGATCCGGAAATACCAGCTATACCTTGCTCTATCAAAAGAAATTATGTCAAAACTGCTTTGTGTGATTTAGGAGCTGGTGTTAGTGTTATGCCCTTCTCATTATATAAAAGACTTGATTTGAATAATCTCATGCCTACTGAAATATCTTTGCAAATGGCTGACAAATCAACTGCCATACCTATCGGTATTTGTGAGGATGTGCCCGTTGTTGTTGCAAATGTTACTATCTTAAAAGACTTTGTTATACTTGAGATGCCCGAGGACGACAACATGCCAATTATCCTTGGTAAACCCTTTTTGAATACTGCAAGGGCTGTTATTGATTGCAATAAAAGCAAGGTCACTTTTCATATCAATGGTAATGAGCATACGGTGCACTTTCCGAAGAAACAATTCCAAGTGAATGGTGTTAATGTTATTGAAAAATCTCCGACTCTCACTATTGAAAATTTTCAACTACCTCTACCTACTGCCAAAAAGAAATATGAAATACTTATTGTTGGGGATATGCATATCCCCGTTGAGCTAACTTAGTGTTTTACGAAAGTTCTTCGGTTTCATGCTAATCGAAAGTGGTTGCTAATAAGACTTGATCAACCTTGTTAACGAATCGTTTTTGAGAGGTATGAAGTTGATGAATTTAGTGAGCACCACTTTCTGTCCTTAACTTTTATTTTCTGTTTTTCTTAGTTAAATAAAATAAAATGCCATGTTTAGTCAGTTTTCTGAATTTTCCGTGCACTAAAAAATGACCCAAAAATAAAAGTTCTCAGAATGTCCTGAAATTTTAATACGATTTGTTTATGAACATTTATGAATTTTTGGTGCAAATAACATGAGGGGGGTGCACCTGGTGGCCACAAGACACCAGGGCGTGCCCTGGTGGCTTGTGGCCCCAACGTGGGTCCCCTCACTTATCTCTTTAGCCCATGTCATCTCCTACCTCCAGAAAAAAATCACCATAGCTCTCTCTCTCGTGTTCTTGCTCTCAAACCCGCGGATTTCGATCTCTTTGCTCGAAGCTCCATTTCTGAAACTGTTTTGTGGGATTGCTACTTGGTATGTGACTCCTGCATTGCTCCAATTATTTTTTTCTTTAGTGGTTTATATTTTGAATGATTAGCTACTCTTGGTGCTGCTGTAGATGGGCTTGCATGTTGAATTCTTAGATTTCTAAGTACTTTGAATGCTTGTTCTGGCCTTTATGCATCTTTATGAGTAGTTGCTATCAATTTTGCGAAGTTTTGTTGACAAAATTTTGTGACCCAAAATTTTCAGAAATTTGTACACGAATAAAATGTACCTTTTTGGAAGGAGTTCTTTGAGGAGGAGGTCCTCGGAGGCATCATCGAGTAGTGGCTCGATACGTCGGTCTTATGTTGAGCCAAGTGCAAGCTCAATGCGGGATGCCGCTACCAAATCATGTCTATGGCCATGTAACAATTTCAAGGTAAGCGCAGGTATTAAGGAAGATTTTGAGCAATATGTTCACAATGCCGAGCTTGGCCCCTACATCGAAGATAACTGCATCAAACATCTCAACCTCACAGAAACGTTCACTAAGAAATTTAAATTTCATCCTCGTGAGTCTAGTGTTTCATTTAGTTTTTATGATCATCCATTTAGCATGCCTCTAGAGGTGTTTTGTGATGCCTGTAAAATTCCAATTTTGGGGTTCGCCGGACAAACCGCCAAAATCTGAGTATGAGTCATTTCTGATTTATCTTTGCTATGGAGATGATAGAGGAGTGACACAAGGTAGAATTAAAGTATTCATTTCCCATCAATTCACTACTTTGCACTCTTTAATGGAAAATGCATCATGGGCAAGCAAGATTGTAGCACACTTTGTGCTCCTGACTTGAGCCTCATACAAACAGCTTTGACCAAAATTAAACGTTATAATCTTGGAGCGATCGTTGCACGGAGGTTGCAACGTAATGCTGAGAGTGGTCACTTTTATGGTGGGATTTATGCTTCTCGTTTAGCTAAAGAGGTTGGTGTGACACCTCTGCCTGATGATCCCATCCTACCCACTCGGTACTTAGACTTTGGGGCCATGAAACATCATAAGTTCCTTATAGGCACAGTTGGTAATTATACTTATAACTTGAGGTTTAATAAAGAACCCATTGTACCTGTTGTTTTGCCTGCACCTGCTCTCTTTGATTATCATAGTAAAAGAAGATATTACGTTCTCGAGAGTGAGGCCCGTTCATACAATGCAGAGGTCGAGGCTGCTCGCCGGGCTGAGGAGGCTGCACCAAGAGCCACCATGAGCTATCACTCAGATTATTATCCCGGCCGCGGGTGGTGATTACCAAGCTAGGCCAAAAGCCTAAGCTTGGGGGAGTACGTATTTCCACCGGCATTACATTCATGTTCACACATTTCATTCCAGTTGTCGGTGCCCACACTTATTCATTGTATTATCCATGCTAGATTTATTTTCTCGCTTTCTTCTTGTGTGTTTGAAAAACTTCGAGAAAACCCAAAAATATTTCTCGCTTCTTTTCGGTTTTTCTTTCTAGCTTAAATTAGTTGTAGTTTTAAAAGAAAACCCAAAAAGATTTCCTTATTCTTATTTTGCTTGTTGGGAGATTTCCCGTGTAAATAGTTTTTCTCATTTTTGTTTTTCCTTCTTTAATTTGCTTTCTTCAAGAAAAACTAAAAACTCCAAAAATAGTTTAGTTTGTTTCTCTGAAATTATTTTCTTTTTTATTGAGTCGTACCAAGGAGAAGACCACGATGAAAATGTTGAGTGGCTCCCGTATGTATTGTTGTTAATCTAACAAAGAGCCCAAATTACCTTGTCTTCTCCTTTTGAATAAAATGTTTGCAGATTCTAGCTTAGTCCACGACACTCTTGCACTATTATTATTTTCATATCATTCGGTCGTCCAAGTGAAAGGCAATAATGACGATATTTGATGAATTGACTGTGGCAGAGAGAAGTGGGTATGAACTCAACTTGTTTTTGTTTTTGTTTTTGAAAATATGTTAGTATCCATGATTCAGCATACTATGATCAAACATGTGTGCAATGACAATTAGAGATTATAGTTTCTCATGCCATGCTTAAGTAGCTAGGAGTGGGTAATGATTTATCTTAGGTGTCAACATGCATTAAAATGATTGTGATGTAGTATGATGATATGGTATCCTCCTTTGAATGTTTTAAGTGGCTTGACTTGGCACATGTTCATGCATGTAGTTGAATCAAAACCAACATAGCCTCTACGATATTTATCTTTATGGTGTTTATATCCTACTCATGCTAGTATTCAATGTTGATTATGCATAACGCATGTTCATGACCGTTTTTGCTCTCTAGCTGGCTGCTTCTCAACCTATTTGCTAGCCTACGCCTGTACTAAGCGGGAATACTGCTTGCGCATCAAAATCCTTAAAACCCAATTTATTCCAGATGAGTCCACCATATCTACCTATATGCGGTATTACCCTGCCGTTCCAAGTAAATTTGCATGTGCCACCTCTAAAATTTCAAATGAACATATGTTTTGTGTGCCTGGACCGCTCATGGAGCGACAGGGGGCGGTCGGTATCTTCCATGCTAAGTGGGTTATTCTCATGATGAGTGTTTATTCACTCGTCCTTGCACGAGAGGGGCGGTAATAGGGATGCCCAGTCCCGAAATAAAAAATTGCAAATAATTAAACAAAACTCCCCCAGGATTGTTGTTCGTATGGATGGTACCCGTGGATTCGGCTAGCCGTGGAGTGTGTTTGTTGGTGGAGGGGGAGTAAACTTTACTTTTATCGCTTGGGAACCGCCGCTAATGTGTTTAGCATGGAAGATATTGATAACTCTTGGTCGTAACATTGACAGGAAGGGTGCACCTCCCAAAATTATATTTATCTCTGATTTAAGCTTTGAGCTCTGGCACCTTTGCAAATCTCTGCTTCCCTCTGTGAAGGGATTGTCTATTTAATTTTATGTTGAGTCATCACCTTCTCAAACAAGTGCCAGACCTGAGAGCACTATTGTCATCCTCATGCATTGTGTATAGTTAATGTTGGATGCATCATGACTGGATTTTTTCTACCATGAATTACAATGTTTAGTCGCTGCTTGAACTTTGGAGGTGCTCTGCATTTATGTTTTGCGGTCTCAGAAAGGGCTAGCGAGATACCACTATTGTCATATTATATTGTGATCATTTTGACAAAGTGTTGTCATTTGAGATATCTTATTATTGCTCTCTAGCTGATTATGCCATTGATATGAGTTAATATAATTCTAAGAGTTATTGTTGACATGGTTAGTCATGATCTTTGCTGAAGACCTGGGTGCTACTTAAGCTTATTTATGTAAACAAGAGCAAAAGAGTTCGTAAAAGTTTTTCTTTATCACTTTCAGTTTGTCAACTGAATTGCTTGAGCACAAGCAAATGTTTAAGCTTGGGGGAGTTGATACATCTCTGTCATATCTACTTTTCCTAATGCTTTTGCTCTTGTTTTGGACTTTAATTTGCATGATTTGAATGAAACTAATCCAGACTGACGTTGTTTTCAGCAGAACTACCATGGTGTTGTTTTTTGTGCAGAAATAAAAGTTCTCGGATTTGGACGAAACTTTTTGGAGAATTATTTCAGAATATATAAAAAATACTGGAACCAAGAACCACCGGAGGGGGGCCCCTGGCTACCCACAAGACACCAGGGTGGGTTGTGGGGCCCTCGGAGCTCCGTAGACCCTAATTCCAGCACTATAAATTCCTATTTTTGGAGAAAAAATAAGGGAGGAAGTTTCATCACGTTTCATGATATGGAGCCGCCGCTACCTGCTGTTCTTCATCGGGAGGCGGAACGGGCTCCGGAGAGGGGAATCTTCGGTCTTCGTCATCACCAACCCTCCGTCATCACCAATTCCATGATGCTCCCCACCGGGAGTGAGTAATTCCTTCGTAGGCTCGCTGGTTGGTGAGGAGTTGGATGAGATTCATCATGTAATTGAGTTAGTTTTGTTAGAGCTTGATCCCTAGTATCCACTATGTTCTGAGATTGATGTTGTTATGACTTTGCTATGCTTAATGCTTGTCACTAGGGCCCGAGTACCATGATTTTAGATCTGAACCGTTTATGTTTTCACCATTATATCTATGTTCTAGATCCAATCTTGCAAGTCATATTCACCTATTACGTGTTATGATCCGTAAACCCCAGTGTGACAGTAATTGGGATACTTTCCGGTGATGACCGTAGTTTGAGGAGTTCATGTAATCACTATGTGTTAATGCTTTGTTCCGGTTCTCTATTAAAAGGAGGCCTTAATATCCCTTGGTTTCCTTATGGACCCCGCTGCCACGGGAGGGTAGGACAAAAGATGTCATGCAAGTTCTTTTCCATAAGCACATATGACTATTTACGGAATACATGCCTACATTATATTTATGAACTGGAGCTAGTTTTATATCGCCCTAGGTTATGACTGTTATATGATGAATATCATCCAACGAATTCACCGATCCAATGCCTACGAGTTTTTCCACATATTGTTCTTGCTAAGTTACTACTGCTGCTGTTACTATTACACTTGCTACAAAACCATTGCTATCACTGTTACCGCTACTATTGCTACTGTTACCACTGCTATCAAAATCATCATATTACTGTGCTACTGATCACTATGCTGCAGATATTTAATCTTCGGGTGTGGTTGAATTGATAAATCAACTACTAATACTTGCAAATATTCTTTGGCTCCTCTTGTGTTGAATCTATAAATTTGGGTTGAATACTCTACCCTCGCAAACTGTTGCGATCCCCCATACTTGTGGGTTATCAGGAAGGCATCCCCTCTTTCTTCTAACGACCGTCGGTAATTTTACTTGGAGCTATATTTTTATTCGTCACATATCATGAGATTTGCTTGGAGCGTCTTTTATTATATGACTCTTTGCTTGTTGTACTTTTTAGTTTGTCAAAATCATCCTTGCTGGACACACCTATTTGATAGAGCCATAATGATGCTATGATTTGTTAGAATTGCTCTACGTGCTTCACTTAATTTTTTTGAGCTATGGAATTGCTCTAGTACTTCACTAATATCTTTTTGAGCACGGTGATGTTTTAATATGCTCTCATGCTTCACTTAGATTATTTTGAGAGTAGTACAATTTTAAATAAATATACTCTCATGCTTCACTTATATTATTTTGAGAGATGAAAATTATTTTGAAGAAATATGTGCTCTCATTCTTCAATTAGATTTGTTTGAGAGCTTTGTTAGTAGCAATGGTAATATATGAAATTAGTCCCAAAGTGATATACATTCAAGAGGGATATAATAAAAACTTTCATGAAGATCATTGGATATTAAAAACTTGATTCCTTGTAATAGTTTTGAGATATGATGATAGTAATATATGAGTCATGTTGGTGAGTAATTATGCTTTAGTAAGAATATTGGTGTTAAGGTTTGTGATTCCCTATGCCAGTACGAAAGTCAATAGTTATGCAATGAAATTACATCCTACTTGCGGTTCATTATTCGGTGTTAGTTATGTTTAATGCACTTTTATGGTCGTTTTTGTTTCTTGGTTGGTCGCTTCTCAATCTATTTGCTAGCCTCCATTTGTACTAAGTGGGAATACTACTTGTGCATCCAAACTCCTTAAACCAAGTTGTGCCAAATGAGTCCACCATACCTACCTATATGCGGTATTTCCATGCCGTTCCAAGTAAATTTGTATGTGCCAACTCTAATTTTTAAAATGAATTCCCTTTTTTGTGTGCCCGTACTGCTCATGAAGTGGCAGGGGGTGGCCAATATTTTCCATGCTAGATATTTTATTCTCAAGATGAGTGCTTATTCACTTGTCATTGCATGAGAGTGTGGCAAGGTAATAGGGATGCCCAGTCCCGAAATGAAAAAAATATATTTATGTTGTTCAATAATAAATTCCTTGGAAAGTGTTGGTATGGAAGGCACCCGTGGATACAGCTAGCCATGGATTGTGAAAGAATGGTGGAAAAAGGAATAACCTTTATTTTCTGTTTGGGAACCGCCTATGATTTATCTAGCATGGAAAGTATTGGGAATTCTCGGTCGTTCTCGTTGACGGGAAAAGCATGCCTCTCATAATAATTTTATCTCTCAATTTAAGCTTTGAGCTCTGGCACCTCTACAGATCTCTTCTTCCCTCTGCGAAGGGCCTATCTATTTACTTTATGCAATTTTTATTTTTATTGACTCTCCATCTTCTCTTATAAAGCACCAACTAGGGAACACTATTATCATACTTGTGCATTTGGCATAGTTAATATTTGAGTGTGTTTCATGAATGGATCAATGATTCAGCATAATGGGCTAGGGATAGCTTTCTTTAGTGTTGATATTTTGAAAGACATGGTTGCTTGTTGATATGGTTTAGTATTGATGTCCTCATGTCAAATATAGACTTTTGCTTTGAATCATCTAAAATTCCAAATGTCCATGCTACAAAAGAAAAGATTATGAGATGAACATGCTAGGCAGCATTCCACATCAAAAATTCTGTTTTATCATTTACCTACTCGAGGACGAGCATGAATTAAGCTTGGGGATGCTGATACGTCTCCAACGTATCTATAATTTTTGATTGTTCCATGATGTTATATTATCAATCTTAGATGTTTTATATTCATTTTATAACAACTTTATATCATTTTTTGGGACTAACCTATTGACATAGTGCCCAGTGCCAGTTGTTGTTTTTTGCTTGTTTTTTTACTTCGCTGAATATCAATACCAAACGAAGTCCAAATGCCATGAATCTTTTTGGAGATTTTTTTTCGGACAGAAGAAACCTTGGGAGCCTAGGAAGTGCACGAGGGGAGGCCCGTGGGGCCCACAAGGCACCCTCTGGTGCGCCCTGGTGGGTAGTGGGGCCCACTGGTGGCCTCTCCACCGACTATCAGCTTTATAAATACTCTAAAATCCCAAAAACACTAGCGGAGTCGAGAGATCAGAGTTTCCACCGCCTCAAGTTCCAGAACCACGAGATCCAATCTAGAGGCCTTTTCCGAAACTTTGCCGGAGGGATCAACGATCATGGAGGGGTTCTTCATCATCACCTTTGCCCCTCCGATGATGCGTGAGTAGTTTACCACAGACCTACAGGTCCGTAGGCAGTAGCTAGATGGCTTCTTCTCTCTTTTTGATCTTCAATGCAATGTTCTCATCGATGTTCTTGGAGATCTATTTGATGTAACTCTTTTTTGCGGTGTGTTTGTTGGGATCCGATGAATTGTGAGTTTATGATCAGATCTATCTATGAATATTATTTGAGTCTTTGTTGAACTCTTATATGCATGATTGTTATAACCTCATATTTCTTCTCCGAAACTTTGGTTTGGTTTGGCCAACTAGATTGATTTTTTTTCCATGGGAAGAGGTGCTTTGTGATGGGTTCTATCTTGCGGTGCTCAATCCCAGTGACAGAAAGAGAAATGACACGCATGTATCATTGCCATTAAGGATAAAAAGATGGGGTCTATTCCTACATGAATAGATCTTGTCTAAATCATATCATCATTCTTATTGCATTACTCCGTTTCTTCATGAACTTAATACACTAGATGCATGCTGGATAGCGGTCGATGTGTGGAGTAATAGTAGTAGATGCAAGCAGGAGTCGATCTACTAATCTTGGACATGATGACTATATACATGATCATTGCCTTGGGTATCGTCATAATTATTTGCTTCTCTATAAATTGCCCAACAGTAATTTGTTTACCCACCGTATGCTATTTTCTCGAGAGAAGCCTCTGGTGAAATCTACGGCCCCCAGGTCTATTTTCTATCATATTGCTTTAGATCTATTAATCCAAAAATCCAAAAATACATTGCTGCAATTTTTCTTTATTTATTTTATTTTGTGTTTTTGTTAGATCTATTTATCCAATCTCATACAATTTAATCTATCTCAATACCGAGGAGGGATTGACAACCCCTCTTACGTGTTGGGTTGCAAGTTTTTGTTATTTGTGTGAAGGTACTGCTTACATAGTTTGGTGGATCCTCCTACTGGATTGATACCTTGGTTTCATAACTGAGGGAAATACTTACCGTTGATGTGCTGCATCATGCTCTCCTCTTCGGGGAAATACCAACGCAGATACAAGCAATCAATGATATCCAGGGATGAGCATAACTCATAGGTCTTCTTGTTGGTGGTGGGAGAAACCTTCTCCGTACAATAGGGCTAGAGCTTGGACTTGTGCGTGGCTGGGGTCTTCTTGTGAGGGCGCAACCCAACTGGGTTCTCAAGCCCCTTATCATCGTGGCCCAAGATGGCCATGAAATCCTTCCACTTTGCAGACAACACTCTTCCATTTGTCATCCATGTTAATGTCCTCTCAACATCAGTTCTAAGGTGGATCGTGGCATAAAACTGGGCCACAAGGTCTACATCAAAGTCCTTGTTGAACGTCATAAGCCTGATGATATCCATCTGGGCACACAGATCAAGAGCTTCACCAAAGTACTTGGGATCCTTCTGGATATGATCCAGATTAATAAACCTGACACTCAAAAATAGATTCTTCTTTCCTTTGAGCACATCCAGATAGATGGAGCATTGCTGCTTGGTCCAGAAGGGACGGCTAATAAGAGTTGGATCTTGCTCATTGCGATATGGGTTGCAGTGGCGAAACATACACAACTCCTTGGCAGACAATTCATTCAAGGACTTGGCTTTCTCCTTTGCTTGCTGGCAACCTGCTTGGACCTCTCCATTGGCTGAGCACTAGGAGTGGCACCGGTATCATCTGATGTGCAATAACGCTTTGAACCACCCGGACGGTCAGGATTCTTGCGACGAGCATTGTGCCCGGAGCTACTACCACCTGGAACCCACAAAATAGCACAAGGGAAAAGTAGGTGTAAACCATTGCATAAGCCAAATGGGATAACTATAAAGATTGGAAGTTTGATATGAGGAAAATTGAAGTTGACAACACAGAGCGGTAGTACCGCTTCCCTGCAGCGGTAGTACCACTCCCAGGTGAGCGGTAGTACTGCTCGAGACGGAAGTCACCAGAGCACCTACTACTGCGCCAAGATCCGGCACTACCGGTGGTGCCAAATTCAAATTTTCTCCAATAAAATGTCTATTCTCCTACTGTAGTAGTCTTCCACATCCCACTCAAGCCTCGATATGGCCAAAATCGATGTATGCAACACCTATTGCCCTAGAACCTAGATTCAAAAGATAGAACTGTAGGAGAGGAAAACTGGGGCAATATTGGCATCCTTGGCGCGAGGAGAGGGTGGGGAACGATCCCACCAGACGGAATCGTGAAATACGGCATGGAATCGGCGGTCCGGCAGGGGCTGTCGTGGTTTTGTCACGGCAGATGTCCTAGTGAAAGGACTTAGGTGCGAGGCCATCACGACGGTGATTAACTTGTCGGGGTTGAGCGGGACGAGAGACACGGGTTTACCCAGGTTCGGCCCCTCACGGTGGAGGTAAAAGCCTACTCCTGCTCTTGTTGCTATTGCTTGAGTATTGATTACAAGGGTGCGGATTCGCTTGACCTAGCTATCGATTGATTGTTACTTCACCTATTCCGTGCTAGGGACTCGCCTTTATATACAGGCCGAGACCCCCAGCTTACAAGAGTCCGGGTCGGGTTACGATCCGTGACCGAGCCCTACTCTAAGCCGCCTTGCCTTATTAGACAAGTCATCACATGGCAGCTTACACCTCCGGGCCGCCTTCTGACTTTGGGCACTAAGCCGACCCATATTGTGAGCCGCCCTTCTTGGTCCTGTGCCTTAGTCACTTGGCCGTGTCTGAGGCTTTAACTTCGTGAGTCGCCAACAGTCTAACCCGGCCCTCACTGGGCGGGTTATATCCCCAACATTAGGCCCCAGATTGATTTGAGCTTGTTCATGTCAATCTTATACCTTCCGTCTGGCGAGTCTGCTCTTCATTTCTCTTAGCTACAACCTTGAAAAATCTTCATAACCCACCATAATAAAAAGATGATGCCACCTCTGTGATTTCGGGAAACCTTTCATGACGTCATAACGAATCTTTGTATAAATCTGCCATCCCGAGAATCGAGGCGTCCCTTAGCTGTAAAATTTATTATGCCTCCTTGGTTCTCGCACCAGCCATTTACTATTACTTTTTCCCTTATAAATAAGCACGAGGGCCCTCCTTTTACCTTTTACCTCGTCTTCTCCACTTCTTCGTCTTTGCGAGAACCTTCCCAACCGGAGCTCCGCCGCACCCGTCGAGCCACGCCAGCCTTCTTCGGTCGAGGTCGCAACACCATCCCGTCGTCGTCGGGACTCGGCAGCACACCTCCGCTTTTCTCCATCGCCCTCAGGTACCACTTTTCTCCTTTCTCAGATCTACATTAGGTCACCTGAGTTCATGGAGTTCGTCGGCGTTCACCCCCTTTTTTAGTTCATCATATCTTCGAGTAGAACTTGTTTTTGATCCGAAACACCATAGAAGTATTGCGGTAGCAGTTTTGATTCCATCTTATATCTTGGACAATTTGCATTCTCTCTAGAATCAACGGGTAGCCTGCTAGTTCTTCCGCACCACCTTTTAGGTTTAGCAATTATTTTTCTTTTTTGAACTGCCCATAGATGCATAAATAAAGCTGTTGATTGTGAAACTTGTTTGCTCCACACTTAGCAGAATCTTCAACAATCCTGAACTTTAGATAACCCGCCTCGGCATCTTGGGCGACTTACCAATATATCCTTAATCTGCCAGCGTTCTAGAGACTGCTTCTTTTACATAACCCACCTCTGTTTAGGGCGACTCATCTTTATATTGCTTTACTCATATGATAGTGATAGCAAGTCATTACTTCTTTAAATAATCCACCATGCTCTGATTCTGCAGTTTCCATCATCCTTAGGCGACTCAATATGACCAAAACCACTCTCTCTAATTGGGGCCCTTCCCTAGTTATTGAAGAAATCCTTAAGGATTATGTGGGCCAAGGTCTCTTGGCAACTCAGGAAGAGATTGGCTGGCGGGTTAGTCAAGGAGAAAATGTCCCCAACCTGGTGAAGGAGAAGTGATAGTTTTTACTAACCATATCCTCAGAGGCTTTACACCACCTGGGTCGAAGTTCTTTCGGGATGCCTTGCACTATTTTAACCTTCATCCTCAAGATATAGACCCGAATTTAGTGACAAACCTTTGCCACTTTCAAATTTTTTGTGAAGCTTATCTGCAAGTAGAGCCCACTGTTGCTCTCTTCAAAGAATTCTTCTACATAAACCACCAGACTGAATGTACCAATGGCCCGAGTCAGGAATTAGGCGGGGTCTCAATCCAGAGATGCAGAGACGGCGGCTTTCCTGCAGCCACCTTACCAAGCCACCCCAAAGGATGGATAAAAACTTGGTTCTATTGCAAGAACACTGCCTCGGCCAATGAGAACCCTCTGTCGGGTTATAGGGCTGACCGCCTTCCTATCAATTTTGACCCGCCAAGCAAGCTTCTTTCAAATGAACATACTGAGGCACTTCCATATTATCCAAAGGTGAAAGCCTTGTTAGCCAATGGGTTAACCGGAATTGACTTAGCCCGTTGCTGGGTTTCATGGAGAATTCTTCCCTTAAGCCGTCGGCCCGGCTTAATGTGTGAATATTCTGGCGAGTTAGATGACCCTCAGCGGTATAGCTCTGATAACTTCACCGCTGAAGAAATCTTTGAAACTGTGAACTCTTTGCTTGGGGAGACTCAAGAGAACTGTAATAAGATAGGACTGTTACCATTCTTCAAACTCAACCCGGCCCCAGATGTAAGTGCCCATTTATGTCCGGCTTAAATATCCTTGATTCATTATGTACCACATTTGTTAATTCCCTCTTTATTACATAGTCCGACTCTGCTTTCTGGAAAAGAAAGATAAAGACTGTTGTGGCCAAGGTCAGGACTGGCCCAAAGTCAAAGAAGAACAAGGCAGCTGCCGCAGCTGAGCCAGCTGCTGTGGGCGAGTCAGCTGATGCTAACAATCAATCAGAGGTAGAACTTGACTCTCTTGGCCGACTCTTTATTGAATTAGCTGACACCTCTTATTCTCAGGATGAGGCTGCCACAAGCCGGGCTGACGACATTGAGGTAATTCTTATCTCTTCTGGCTCAGATCCCGTACCTTAAGAGAAAATTCAGCGGGTCGTCCGAAAAGTAAAGTTTTCTCATCCAGATGCTCACTTAGATCCACACTTTATTTTGACGAAAACTCAGCATAACCTAAGACACCAGACTCGGAGTGGCAGCTCAGGAGATTTAATGGCCAGGTTAACTCATGAACCTTCTGCCCAGAAGCGGCCTGCCGAGGTGCCACTGATGTCGCTTGAACTACGTCGATATTTCCCCAAAGAGGAAGGGATGATGCAGCACAGCTACGGTAGGTATTTCCCTCAGTTATGAAACCAAGGTATCAATCCAGTAGGAGAACCAAGCAACACTATGTAAATGGTACCTGCACACAAATAACAAATACTTGCAACCCGACGATTAGGAGGGGTTGTCAATCCCTCTACGGGTAACGGTGCCAGAAATTGTCGAGTTGACGGGATAAAAATTGTATAGATTGGATAAATAGATCTCGATAAAACGCGAAATAAAAGACGCAAATCAAAAGTGCAGCTAGGTATTTTTAGGTTTTTGGAATAATAGATGTGAAAATAAAAGTGGCAAATAATAGATCGGAAAGCAAATATGATGAAGAATAGACCCGGGGGCCGTAGATTTCACTAGTGGCTTCTCTCGAGAAAAATAGCATACGGCGGGTAAACAAATTACTGTTGGGCAATTGATAGAACTTCAAATAATTATGACGATATCCAGGCAATGATCATTATATAGGCATCAGGTCCAAGATTAGTAGACCGACTCCTTCCTGCATCTACTACTATTACTCCACACATCGACCGCTATCCAGCATGCATCTAGTGTATTAAGTTCATGGAGAAACAGAGTAATGCAATAAGAACGATGACATGATGTAGACAAGATCTATTCATGTAGGAATAGATCCCATATTGTTATCCTTAATGGCAACGATCAATACGTGTCTTGCTGTCCCTTCTGTCACTGGGAAAGAACACCGCACGACCGAACCCATCACAAAGCACCTCTTCCCATGGCAAGAAAAATCGATCTAGTCGGCCTAACTAAACCAAAGATCGAAGAAGAAATACAAGGCTATAAGTAATCATGCATATAAGAGATCAAAGAAACTCAAATAACTTTCATGGATAAAATAGATCTGGTCATAAACTCAAAGTTCATCGGATCCCAACAAACACACCGCAAAAAGAGTTACATCAAATAGATCTCCAAGAGACCATTGTATTGAGAATCAAAAGAGAGAGAGAAAGCCATCTAACTACTAACTACGGACCCGTAGGTCTACAATGAACTACTCACGCATCATCGGAGAGGCACCAATGAGGATGATGAACCCCTCCATGATGGTGTCTAGATTGGATCTGGTGGTTCTGGAACTTGCGGCGGCTGGAATTGTGTTTCGTCGACTCCCGTAGGGTTTTTGGATTTTTGGGGTATTTATAGAGCAAAGAGGCGGTGCAGGAGGCGGCCGAGGTGGGCACAACCCACCAGGGCGCGCCCAGGTGGGTTGTGCTCCCCTCGGAGCCCCCCTCTGGCACTTCTTTGGCCCAACAGGTGTCTTCTGGTGCAGAAAAAATCTCCAAAAAGTTTCGCTGCATTTGGACTCCATTTGGTATTGATTTTTTGTGAAGTAAAAAACAAGCAAAAAACAACAACTGGCACTGGGCACTATGTCAATAGGTTAGTCCCAAAAAATGATATAAATTTGCTATAAAATGATTGTAAAACATCCAAGAATGATAATATAACAGCATGGAACAAGCAAAAATTATAGATACGTTGGAGACGTATCAGCATCCCCAAGCTTAATTCCTACTCGTCCTCGAGTAGGTAAATGATAAAAACAGAATTTTTGATGTGGAATGCTGGCTAACATGTTCATCACATATTCTTTTCTTTTGTAGCATGGACATTTGGACTTTTATATGATTCAAAGCAATATTCTAGTTTTGACATGAAGATTTCAATACTCAAGCATATCAACAAGCAACTATGTCTTTCAAAATATCAACACTAAAGCAAGTTATCCCTAGCCCATTATGCTCAATCATTGATCCATTCATGAAACACACTCACATATTAGCTACACCCAACGCTCAAGTATGATCATAGTGCCCCTTGGTGCTTTATAAGAGAAGATAGAGACTCATATAAAAATAAAAATTGCATAAAGTAAATAGAAAGGCCCTTCGCAGAGGGAAGTAGGGATTTTTAGAGGTGCTAGAGCTCAAAACGAAAAAGAATAGAGATAAAACATTTTGGGTGGCATGCTTTTCCTGTCAACAAAAACGATCGAGTAGTTCCCAATACTTTCCATGCTAGATATATCATAGGCGGTTCCGAAATAGAAAATAAAGTTTATTACTTTTTCCACCATACTTTTGCATTCCACGGTTAGCTGTATCCACGGGTGCCGTCCATACCAACACTTTCCAAGGAATTTATTATTTGACAACATAAAGTAAATTCATTTTTCATTTCGGGACTCGGCATCCCTAATACCTTTGCCATACTCTCATGCAATGACAAGTGAATAAACACTCATCTTGAGAATAACACATCTAGCATGGAAAAATATCAGCCACCCCCTACCGTTTCATGAGCGGTACGAGCACACAAAAAAGAAATTTATTTTGAAAATTAGAGATGGCACATACAAATTTGCTTAGAACGGCACAGAAATACCGCATATAGGTAGGTATAGTGGACTCATATGGCAAAAACTGGTTTAAGGATTTTGTATGCACAAGTAGTATTCCTACTTAGTACAAGTGAAGGCTAGCAAAAAGATTGAGAAGCATCCAACCAAGAAACGAAAAATCTCATAAGCGAGCATTAAGCATAACTAACACCGAATAATGCACCACAAGTATGATGTAACTTCATTGCATAACTATTGACTTTCATGCGTGCATAGGGAATCACAAACCTTAACACCAATATTCTTACTAAAGCACAATTACTCACCAACGTGACTCGCATATCACTATCATCATGTCACAAAACTATTACCAAGAATCAAGTTTATTTTGTCCAATGATCTTCATGAAAGTTTTTATTATATCCCTCTTGAATATCTATCACTTTGGGACTAGTTTCATGTGTTGCTTTTGATAGCTCAAACAAATCTAAGTGAAGAACATGAACATAAATTTTTTTCGTCTCTCAAAATAATATAAGTGAAGCATGAGAGAATTTCTTCAAAAAATACTAACTCTCAAATAAATCTAAGTGAAGCATGAGAGCATTTCTTCAAAAACATTAAAGCACACCGTGCTCAAAAAGATATAAGTGAAGCACTGGAGCAATTCCATAGCCCAAAGAATTTAAGTGAAGCACATAGAGCAATTCTAACAAATCATAGCATAATTTTGTCTCTCTCAAATAGATGTGTTAAGCAAGGATACTTGACACAAAACAAAAATCAAAACAAGCAAAGGCTCATATAATACAAGACACTCCAAGCAAAACTCATGATATGTGACGAATAAAAATATAGCTCCAAGTAAAATACCAATGGTCGTTAGAAGAAAGAGGGGATGCCACTCGGGGCATCCCATAGCTTAGCTGCTTGTTTCTCCTTGAATATTGCCTTGGGGTGCCATGGGCATCCCCAAGCTTAGGCTCTTCTTACTCCTTATTCCTTCATCCATCGTGATCTCACCCAAAACTTGAAAACTTCAATCACACAAAACTTAACAAAACCTTCGTGAGATCCGTTAGTATAAGAAAACCAATCTTTACTTTAAGTACTATAGAAAACACATTCAAATTTTGTTATTGGATTATATCTACTGTATTCTAACTTTTCCATGGATTATACCTACAGATACAACCCATAGATTCATCAAAATAAGCACACAATGCAAAGAAAACAGAATCTATCAAAAATAGAACAGTCTGTAATGATGCTAATTGTTCTCATAATTCTGTAACTCCAAAAATTATTAAAAAAAATTAAAACAGAGGAAATTGTATATCAATCTTGTGTAAAAAATTCAGAATTTTTCGTCGCTCCAGTGAATCTAGACAATTATTTTACTGGACGCAAAAGTTTCTATTTTTCAGCAAGATCAAATCAACTATCACCAAAGTTATCCCAAAGGCTTTATGTGGCACAAACACTAATTAAAACATAAAAACACAATCATAACATAGGCATAATTTTTCAAACACTCAAGAACAGAAAGAAAAGGCAAAAATAAATTTTATTCATTGGGTTGCCTCCCAACAAGCGCTATCGTTTTACGCCCCTAGCTAGGCATAAAGCATAGATTCAAGTATTATCATCTTTAGTTTACAACTCCTCAATCAAACACTTAGAATTCTTCAAAAATTTAGCATACAAATTTGCAATAACAATACTCCTAGGAACAAGTTTGAAAAATTCATTCTTGCAAATAGGGTCTTTTATCACTTCAACAAAATCTGGGAGAATACTAATCATCTTAAGATCTTCTTTGTTACTATTAGAAGTTGCACCCTTGTTTTTAGTGACTTGAGTAATCTTGCCAATTTTTACTAGAGTTTTTTCAATAGTTTTAGCGAAAGAAAAATCCGTGCTTAGATTACTAAAAATTTCTTCCAACTTATCAATTCTAGCGGGGCTCTCCTCTATTCTCTCGTTGAATGCGGGTTCTTTTTCTTTTAGTACTTTAAGAGCGTCTCCCTCTTTTCACCCAATTCTATTAGCAAGATTGTGCATCCTTTTATCTATTTTTTCAATGTTTTCTTCAGTGAGCATTTTCTTTTCAATGGCATCTAGCCTTTCCATAACATGCTCGAGAGTTAAAGTTGTTTCATTAATCATAACAGGTGGTGAACCCACTAGATTTCCCATAGCATTAAAAGCATCTAGAGAAGGACACATCAAGAAATTCCCACCGGTAATCGTATCAAGGACGAATCTATACCAAGTAGTGATGCCCACATAAAAACAACGAAGAAGAACAATGGTAGATTGCTTATGAATAAATCTATTATGAGCATTGCAAATCCTATACCAAGCATCTTTTAAATTCTCCCCTCCCCTTTGTTTGAAGTTAAGAACCTCGTTCTCGGGGGTGCACGCAATAGAGGAAGAACTATCCATAATGACAAAAAGTGACAAACAAAATTGCACACAAAAACAGATCTGACGAGAAAACGGCGAACGAAAAAAGGGCGAATAAAACGGCAAATTTTTGTGAAGTGGGGGAGATGAAAACGAGAGGCAAATGGCAAATAATATAAATCACAAGGAGATGAGATTTTTGATTAGGAACCTGATAGATGTTGATGATGTCTCCCCAGCAACGGCGCCAGAAATTCCTTTTGATGTCGCTTGAACTACGTCGGTATTTCCCCAAAGAGGAAGGGATGACGCAGCACAGCTATGGTAGGTATTTCCCTCAGTTATGAAACCAAGGTATCAATCCAGTAGGAGAACCAGGCAACACTATGTAAACGGTACCTGCACACAAAGAACAAATACTTGCAACCCGATGATTAGGAGGGGTTGTCAATCCCTCTATGGGTAACGGTGCCAGAAATTGTCGAGTTGACGGGATAAAAATTGTATAGATTGGATAAATAGATCTCGATAAAACGCGAAATAAAAGACACGAATAAAAAGTGCAGCAAGGTATTTTTTGGGTTTTTGGAATAATAGACCTGAAAATAAAAGTGGCAAATAATAGATCGGAAAGCAAATATGATGAAAAATAGACCCAGGGGCCGTAGATTTCACTAGTGGCTTCTCTCGAGAAAAATAGCATACGGCGGGTAAACAAATTACTATTGGGCAATTGATAGAACTTCAAATAATTATGACGATATCCAGGCAATGATCATTATATAGGCATCACATCCAAGATTAATAGAGCGACTCCTGCCTGCATCTACTACTATTACTCCACACATCGACCGCTATCCAGCATGCATCTAGTGTATTAAGTTCATGGAGAAACGGAGTAATGCAATAAGAACGATGACATGATGTAGACAAGATCTATTCTTGTAGGAATAGACCGCATCTTGTTATCCTTAATGGCAACGATCAATACGCGTCTTGCCGCCCCTTCTATCACTGGGAAAGAACACCGCACGACCGAACCCATCACAAAGCACCTCTTCCCATGGCAAGAAAAATCGATCTAGTCAACCTAACTAAACCAAAGATTCGAAGAAGAAATACGAGGCTATAAGTAATCATGCATATAAGAGATCAAAGAAACTCAAATAACTTTCATGGATAAAATAGATCTGATCATAAACTCAAAGTTCATCGGATCCCAACAAACACACCGCAAAAAGAGCTACATCAAATAGATCTCCAAGAGACCATTGTATTGAGAATCAAAAGAGAGAGAGAGGGAGAGGAAGCCATCTAGCTACTAACTACGTACCCATAGGTCTACAATGAACTACTCACACATCATCAGAGAGGCACCAATGAGGATGATGAACCCCTCCGTGATGGTGTCTAGATTGGATCTGGTGGTTCTGGAACTTGCGGCGGCTGGAATTGTGTTTCATCGACTCCCCTAGGGTTTTTGGATTTTCAGGGTATTTATAGAGCAAAGAGGCGGTGCGGGAGGCGGCCGAGGTGGGCACAACCCACCAGGGCACGCCTGGGCCCCCAGGCTCGCCCAGGTGGGTTGTGCTCTCCTCGGAGCCCCCCTCTGGTACTTCTTTGGCCCAACAGGTATCTTCTAGTCCAGAAAAAATCTCCAAAATGTTTCGCTGCGTTTGGACTCCGTTTGGTATTGATTTTCTGCGAAGTAAAAAACAAGCAAAAACAGCAACTGGCACTGGGCACTATGTCGATAGGTTAGTCCCAAAAAATGATATAAAGTTGCTATAAAATGATTGTAAAACATCCAAGAATGATAATATAACAGCATGGAACATGCAAAAATTATAGATACATTGGAGACGTATCAGCCACACAGTCCAACTTCTTCTTTACCCAAAGCTGGTCTTATGAGACATCCTTAACCCTTTTGACTCCAATTACCAGGAGTCGCCACCGTCTTCAGGCAGCTCATCTCAAACCCAGCTACCTGTCTTCATTGTAAACTGAGGGTGAGTCCTTACATTTACTTAAAACTTATTGTCATATACGTTTTAACACTCCAACGTGATCACAGGGTCAAAGCCAAGGAGAAGAAAAGAAAGGCTGGCAACTCTTCTAAGGCTCCCAAAGTCCCTGAGTCTGAAGAACAGGTGCTAGCAACCCCTAAGGTCAACACCGAACAGCCTGAAGAACCTCACAACCAACAAGATGATCCGCCTCCATAGACTGATGCAACGGCTTCTAAAGCCATGGATATTGAAGCTAACCCGGCGGATAATCGTGACCCGCCAAGTCCCCATTCCTATTTAATCTTGCTGCCGAGTGTTTGACCAAAATGATTAAAAATGCCCAGAAAAACAAGTTGATTACTGGCCTAGCCCCAGATCTAATTCCTGATGGGGTCGCAGTGTTACAATATGCGGATGATACCATAATTTGCTTGGAACATGATATAGAAAAAGCAGTTAACCTGAAGTTACTGCTCTACATATTTGAGATGATGTCAGGTCTCAAGGTGAATTTCCAGAAGAGTGAGATATTAACAGTTGGTGGTGGTTATAATATAGTAAGAGAATATGCGGAGCTATTTAACTGTGACATTGGGAGCTTCCCAATTAAGTATTTGGGGATGCCTATTAGTTACACTAACCTTCGAAACTCTGACTGGGAGTTCATCATTGTCAAATATCTTAAAATATTCAAAGCTTGGATGGGCAATGCCGCATCTATGGGTGGCAGACTTACTCTGCTTGACTCGGTCCTCACCCAATTATCTATTTTTCACATGTCTATGTGGCTCATGAATAAAACATTCATTGAAAAGTTGGATAAACATAGGCGGAGATTTTTCCTGGAAAGGGTGTAATAAGAAAAGAAGATATCACCTAGTCAAGTGGAGTAGGATCTGTAGATCCAAGGACAAAGGTGGTCTAGGGGTCAAGGATCTTAGGAAACAAAATATCAGCTTGATGGTAAAATGGTGGTGGAAACTAGAAACCCAGAATGGGGTCTGGCAAGACATCATCCATGCTCGATATCTTAGAAATAAATCTGTAGCTGAGGTTGGTCCCAGATTTTCAGACTCGCCATGTTGGAAAGCTTTACTGAAAGTTAAAGAAGTATACATGGTGTGTAGAAAAATAAACATCGAATCTGGAAACATTGCCCGGGTCTGGATAGACTCCATAAATGGGTTGCCCCCATTGCAGGAGCAATTCCCATAGCTATTCTCGATCTTCAATAACCCTGGGTGTACGGTGGATAAGCTGAGTCTTGCGGAAAGTAGCACTTTCTTCCGACGAAGGCTTACTCCGGAACTGTCTGAACAATGGAGAGTGATTCGGGACACGGTCAGTAATCTGCCGCTGACTGGTGGAAATGACCGGGTTACCTGGGGGTTGAGCCAAAATGGCAAGTTCTCAAGCAAATCAGTTTATAAGTGGCTGGAGAGATTGCTTAGTGGATGCCACTATAGATGGATTTGGAGAGCTAAAGTACCCCTTAAGATCAAAAAAATTCTATGGCAAATGTTCCAGGATGCATTCCTCACTAGGCAAGTGATGTGTAGAAGAAAATGGCCAGGAAATCCTTGTTGCACCTTCTGCAAAGAAGTTGAGAGCTCTCAGCATCTTTTCTTTACCTGTCCTGTAGCAAAATGCATTTGGCGATCCATTGGGGTGGCGTTGGGGACTGGCAGATGTCCCAACAGTTACTGGCAGTATTTTGCATGATGCTATCCTTTTCTTCCTGGTGGCGAGAAGTTTTATGCGGTTGGCCTTGCAGCTGCTTGTTGGGCCATTCGGCTGGCTCGAAATCGAGCCACTTTCGAGAAAAAATTGATTAAAAAACCATTTGAGATTGTCTTTTCCATGTGTTCTTTCTTACTTTATTGGGCAGGGTTATAGCAAGGAGATGACGCTAAGGAGCTACATGCGGACGCCGAACTGGTCAGGGCGAACACGATGCAGCTGATGAAGATGTGCGACGCTGCCAGGCGATCGATCATTGGAGAGTGACGCGCTGCGCTTCGTAGGTTACTTGTGTGTGACGTTCGGTCTGGTGGTCTAGTCTATTTGGATAGTGCTTCCTGAGTTCTGAAGCTATAACTTCTGGCTAGTCTAAACTATTTGTGCTACTCAAGTTTTCGCCCCATAGCATTCGTCATGATGTCGGGCGAAAGCGGTGGGTTTCCTGGTAGTGCTTGAACTCGCTTTTCCTCTTTCCCTCTCCCTGGATATGTTTCTGGAACTGATGTATTTCCGTTCATTGCAATTGAAAGGGGTAAATCCCGGTTAAAAAAAACGTCCTTGGCCCTGAGCTCCACATCCTTGGCATGGAGCTCTTGTGTCAGGCGCCTCACCTCAGAGTCCGTCATCTGGTGCGCCGCCATGGAACCAGGTAGAAGCAATGGGGAGAGTAAGCAAAGGGCGCGAAACGGCTGAAAGGCAATGCAATCTACGGGAAGGCTGAGGGAGCCAGCCGAGGAGAGGGGTGAATCTTTTGGTTTTCACCATGGGAAAACACCAGTCGACGACTTTTCACTTCAGGGAGTAGTGGGTTTTACAGGCGGAGTCATCATGACTAATTGTTGCCGCGCCTGCTCCCATCAATCAAAAAAATAAAAATCTTGCCGCACCCAAAGACCAGTGCAACGCAGCAGTGGATATTTAAATTTACCTACCGGCAAGGAGAGAAAAAAAGGGGTGAAAAAGCAAATGTGGCGGCGGCGTAGATAATAGGTCGCACTAGCCCAACTAGCTAGCCACCGTGCTTCACTGATGTACTCGGCGGGAAAGATGGGCTTTTGTGATTTGATAACTCATTTACTTGCTTTGGCGCTACGACCAAGGAGGACCCAGAAAACACGCGGTAGGGCGTCCCACGTCTCGACAAGGAAGAAAATATGCGCCCCAGAAACCGCACGATAGGGTGTGCCACGTCTCGGCACGGAGGGAAAATGTGCGTGTAAAAATAAACTGTATCAAACTACCTATGGTTCGACCTCAGGACCCAGCCAGTCGGTCGAAAACACCCCACTAGCCAAACAGCTTCATCATGCTAACATGGCACGGACAATAGATGTGGTTAGCTCTGTCTCGACCAGCCACAACATCTCTTGTTCTAGGCGATTCATCTATTATCCAAGCATTTTTTAGTTATAATAACACCACGGCAAGCTTGCGCCGCTCTTCGTGTGTGCCCGTGCGTCTAAAGGTTGTACTACTAGATGGAGAGGACAGAGAGAGAGATGGCAGACGTGGGACCCACCAGTAAGTCAGTCAACGTTAATGCACCTGTTGACGAGCCACTCCCTCTACTCTACTCAACGTAATACTGTATAAAATCAAGTTATGCGACAAAGCCAACAACCATTGCGGTTTCAGGCTATCAACGTACGCTTTGTACTCCAGGTTGCCAGTTCGAATCTCGTCCTTCAGATTTGTTAGATTTAGGTCCAGATTTGATCAATGACAAGTGGGCTCCTGTGTGTTGTTCCGATATTTCAGTGTAGGATGTTTTTTTTGCACAAACACTTTGCGCGGTTAGACAAGTTACAGCACCAGTTACACGTATTTTGCAAGTTTAGGAACAAAAATGACAACGGCATAGAATATCACATGCTCCCCGCAGCTTAGAGGCTATGGTGATATGAGATTTTACATCGTTGGATCTGAGATCCAATGGCTTGGGAGTAGTCTTTGTAATTATGCGCAATTTCCAAACTCTCCAAGGGTTTTTTTGCAAAAAAACCATTCAGGCCTCGTGTGATCTGCTGGATCTTGGATCCAACGGCTCCCAGTAGCTCATATTAGGTGCTCCCTGCAACTTAATTAGCCGCTACAGTGATACGAGCATCTAGGTCGTTGGATCTGAGATCCAATGCCATGTGCGTAGTATTTGTACTTTCTGCGCAATTCCCGAACTCTTTGAGGCCTATATTGCAAAAACATTCAAACCTCCTACTGCGAGCCGTTAGATCTCCCGAGAACTCGTATCACCATAGAATCTACGGTGTGGGAGCACCTCATATTCCCCCGTGCGAGAAAACATCAGGTGCTCTCGCAGCTTGGATGCTACGGTGATACGAGCTTTGAGGTCGTTCGATCTGAGATCCAATGGCATCTGAGTAGTCTTTGTACTTGTGGGTTGTGCCCAAATTCTTTGGGGGCTTTTCTGCAAAAATATTTGAACCACCAAGGAGTCGTTGGATCTCAGATCCAACGGCTGTGAGGAGCTTGTATCACCACAGCATCTAAGGTGTGGTAGCACGTGATATTCTCAAACACAAGAGAATATGAGGTCTTCCCTCATCTTAGATGCTACGATGATACGAGCTTCGAGGCCGTTGGATATGGGATCCAAGGGCATCTGAGTAGTTTTGGTACTAATTGTGTGCAATTCCCAAACTCATTAAGGTTTCTTGTAAAAATATTAAGACATCTTGTGAGCCGCTATATCTCAGATCTACAAGCTCCAAGGAACTCATATCACCATATAGCATCTATGGTGTGGGGGCACATGATATTCTCCTGGGGGGGTGCACAACCCATCAGTGTTTGGGAGGGTGGGGACAAATATAATGTTCAAAAAATATAATCTAAACAATCCTAAACAGAGCTTCACAATTTTATCTACGGTCGAGGGGTTACCCCCCGACAATCTACATAGCTCTGCCTATGCAAGAGGTGTAATGGGGGCTTGTAGGTGTGAGAGAGACGACGCGAGAAAGCGAGGTCAATCAGGTCATTTATAGAGGGAGAGATCGAGTGAGTGTGGCCTAGCGTACACTCGAATGTTAAAGACGATACACCGATATATCGTGCGGCGAAGCTGCAGTGAGGGCTGGAGGGATATAGTTACCGAGAGTGGCCTAGATAGACTTTGTGTGTGCGCGCATGGTGAAGGTGTTTTACAAAGGCAACGTACGTGTCTTGAGAGAGAGAGAGAGCGAGGGTTTGTCATGGAGGACAAGACGAGGTTGTGTGTGAGAAATACATTTGTTGAGAGTGTGTGGGTGGGTGTGACATAAATGGAGATCGAAACGTGAAGAGAAATAATGAGCGCGTGTGTGTCGGATACCAATAGCTCTATTAACAAAGAAATGAAGATCGATCGATACATGAAGTATGTGTGGTGGTTGGGGGGGTTGTCGATGGAGAGACCTAAACACAACATTTGCATGTACATAGTACTAGACTTAATATTCATGTTTCAATTTATTGTGCATTTTAAATATTGAATTGAAGACCATGCATGGCTTACATTTTAGTTTCGAATTCGTGTCATACATGCATGGTCATACATCCACGTTGAGATCACTATATCACAAACTCACTCGAATTCAAGAACTCGTCATAAATCAATTACCATGCCTTTTGGAATGACCAATTATTTGCAAGGAAAATACAGGCATTGTAATACATATAGATTGGTTTGGCAATTAAAAAAAAAGATTCCTTTCGCATTCTCAAATGGTAGCACCCGACGGCGTACCAGCCAGACCCGGGCTCGTGTCCTGGTGGTGGCGTGCGTGGTACGCACATTAGCCAACCCCAACCAAAAGTACCGCGATATTAAACTTCGTGCCTCCACTCGAGCCTCCACGTTTCTAGTCGAAATATCTGGCGGCCAGAATTCTAGCCCTAGGAAATTCCCCTCATGTCCCCAGTCCATAATGACAACCGATGAACAATGTAGGGATGCTTTAGTAACTAGCCCACGTTACCTACCGTGCCGAGCACGGTTCAATTCCCTTGGTCGCCACTACCCAAGGTCACCCGTCAACTCCATTGCCTAGTACTAATAGTACTACACCAGGATGAGCACAGAATGGAGCTCCATTTGTTGATTTTGTTCGTGCGTTGTTGATGCCTGCTAGAGTTACTATATCAGGCAATGCACCGGTACGGAGGGATTATCTTTTTACTCTGCATATATAACTTGTCTGAAGTCTAACTAAGAAAAATGTTTGACCAAATCCTTTCTTAAGAAATATTAACATCTACAACAGTAAAGATGTATGGCTTGAAAATTTATTTCATGATGCAGGTTATGATATTGTTTCTAATCCTGGATTTTAAATTCCAGAAATTCCAAAACTGACCTGAAATTCATGAAGCTGAGCATGGTCACGTGATATGGCACAAATAGGCTGTCGTATTTTTTGTTCAATTTAAGACAAGCCGCTTATGAAAAGTTGCACAAATGAAGAGCCAAGGTAGTTTGGAACAAAGACATGTCACGTTAACGCAATAGTTTCACTATTCAAACCGTGGGCGTTAGACCTACGTGCCACCACGAGTCCCGCTTCTCATCGGCAGGTGCCGTCCGAGCAAGCGTGTGAGTCGACGGGAGGCGTGCGAGCAGATCACTGCGTCGGTTGACAGGGAGGCGTGCGAGCAAGCCACTACGCAGGCTCACCGGGAGGCGAGCCCTTTGACCAAGCTCCGCCGCCCACCTTCCTCCCAACTGCCCCTACTTTTAATGGCGTCGGCGCCGCAGTTTAAATCACCCCCGCACTCCCCGGTCTCGCTACAATATTCTCTCTTCCTCTCGGATTCTCCTGTCGTCTACCTCCAACCAGCCTGACCTCACCGTACGCCATGTTGCATCATGATGGTCTACCCTTAGTCTTCCAGTTTCCTGAGGAAGACACCCAGCCGGAGTCTCAAGAACATAAGGCGCTTTGGGACGAGCTTGAACTGGCCTTGCGGGAAGACGCCGCGCCTGTCCCTGCTCCTGTTCCAGCTCCCGTCGCCCTGACTGCGCCAACGCCCATCCCCGTGGCATTGATGGCCTGGGAGCCGCACATTGTCGCTGAGCTTGAAGCCACAGGGTTCCACGAGGTCCCCGCTGACTTTCACGCGCCCGTGCACCTGCCAGCGCATGCGCCTACGCGTGCACTAATGCGTGCGCCCGTGCCGGTGCCTGTGCACACGAATGTCTCTGCCGCGCCATTGCTAGAGCCTGTCCCCACGCCGGTGCCGGTGCCCCCCTCAGCGGCATGGATCACCGCCGTCGACCGCTTCCTTGCACCAACGCCAGTCGCCTCCTCCTGCCAGTTGACTGGCTCCTGGAGACCGAAGTCCAGAACATTCTGGCCTTCCTTGAAGCTAGGGCCAATGTCCAGGAGTACGCCAACAACAGCGCAAGACGCCACCGCCGTCGCCGCCCGTCAGTGGCCCGATGACACACAGAGCACGGCAGAGGAGCCGCTTCCCGCCGCAAGATGCCTCCGCTGCCGCCGCGTGATCTAAATATTCCATGAAAAACGTTTGGATTGCCATGCATAAAATCCGAATGTTTGGGATTTATCATTTGCGTTTATTTTAGTTCGATCGTGGTATGAATGTAAAGTCGCAGTCGGACTGAATGAAATCTATGGTTTGATCGACTGAATGTTCAGCTAGAGCCGTATCAATTTAAATATAAAACGTCATCAAGCGACATGTATTCCTTCTCATAGCAAACATTTCATATTAAATACCACGTCAATTCCAAATATTTTTTTAGGGAAGTCAGTTCCAAATACTTGTAGGGCGCGAGCAGTCCCCTTGTTCGAGCACTAGGCGATACATCTATTTATCCATGCATTTAATTGTTAGTAGATACTACTAGCCTAACTTGTCCGTCATGGTCACTTTTGTTTCTAAACTTGTTACATACAATACTAGTACTAGTATTACGTGAAACTGGTGCCGTAACTTGTGAACGCGTCTAGATTCGGTCAACAGCCACACCGCCCGCGCGTTCTTCGTGTTTGCCCGTGCGTCTAAACGTAGAAGGGGAGGAGAGAGAGAGAGAGAGAGAGAGAGAGAGAGAGAGAGCAGACATGGAACCCACCAGTAAGTGAAGTGGAATAGTACGTGCTCATGAGCCGGTCCCACTAATGTACTAAAGTTAATATAAAAATATGTTATCCATTAAATAGGCTGTGGTAATATAAAAACATTATATCAACAAAGGGGAGTACAGCAAACGTTGCTACTATGTTGCCTATTGACATGTGGCTTGAAGGCCCTGGTCGCATGTTCGATCCTCGTCCTTTTTCATTTTTAATTTATACTATTAAGGTACACGTGCATTGCACGCATGAGATTTGGCAACCAAATTATGAATAAATACCACACCATAGCATGTACGCTTTGATTCATATATGCATGATGTAGATGTTCGTTTAATTCTTATAGTTCATCTCATTCAAAATCAATAAGTTTTATAAAAAAGTTAATCTATTTTAAGATTCATGGAATTGTGCATTGTAGAGCATAAAGTAAAAACAAATAATGGCAATTCATTTAGAAAAAAGAAAATTGGGCAATTGTGATACAGAAGATTCTAGAACAAAGGAGAAGTGCTTGTGTTTTGACGTTTGTGCATTATACTTAAGTTCAACCATGCAGTCTTCTAGATTGTACATGTGGCAGAATGTGGTGGAATGTAGAAGATATCCAGTGGCCAGTGGTGCTCAGATTTGCCATCTCTGCACCGTCGGATTGGCTTCATCCAATGGCCATCTTTCAAAGTTATTCGCACACTATATAGGCGTGTAGATATGGGTGCAAATTTGCTCCATGACAGTTGGGCCCCCCCGGTGTATTTCTGGGGCGAAATTTGTTCCATTACAGGTGGACTCTGGGTGTGTAGTTTGTAGCTTATTTGTAATAATTAAAGAGAACACCAGAGTTTTTTTTGCAAAAATACCATGGTGCGACGTGGAAGGTTAGAAAGGGCGTGCGAGAGAGCAGTGACCGATCCAGAGGGAAAACAATTGGGGGGCGGGGGTTGCAACGGTGTTTGGAGTAGTTGTGGGGTGAATGCTACAAAAATATAATCTAAACCCACCGAAATAAATGCCTGCACAAATTAATCGAAGGTTGGAGTTCCCCTCGCAATGTAAATAGCTCTGGCTCTGCGAGGGATGGAGAGGTAGCTTCAATGTGTGGAAGAGACGGCGTGAGAAAGCGAGGTCAATCGAGACATAGATAGAGAGACAAAGTGAGTGTGCCCCGACATTCGTTGGAAAGATATATATATGCTGTGGATAGATATTGTCCGATTGAGCTTTTGGGTAGGGTGAGGGCTGTAAGAGAGAGCTTGAGAGATGATCCAGTCACAGACAGGTACACATATAGTTTGTGAGTGGGAGGAAGCAAGGTCAATCGATACATAGATAAAGAGAGAGATTGAGCGAGTGTGGGTCGTCATGCGACCTAAAGAGTGAGACAGGTTGGAGAGAGTGACCTAGATAGACAATGTGCGTGTGAGAGTATACACTATGAATATGTCGAATTAGGCCCAAACATGGAGATATATCGTTTGTGTGTGAGAAAGAGCGAGGTCAATCAAGACATGCATAGAGAGAGAGAGAGAGAGAGAGAGAGACTGAGCGAGCGTGGGCCACCATGAGGACGAATGAGTAAAACGGCTTGGAGAAACTGATCTAGATAGACAATATGCGTGAGAAGAGTATAGAGTGTGTCAACCGAAGCCCGAACAGAGAGATATATCATTTGTGTGTGAGAGAAAGAGAGGTTAATCGAGACTTAGATAAAGAGAGAGAGAGAGAGAGAGAGAGAGATTAAGCGAGTGTGGGCCGTTGCGCGGAAGAAAGAGTGAGACAGTCTCTCGAGAGTGACCTAGATAGACAATGTCCGTGCATGCGCATGAGAGGGAGGGGGTCTAGATAGGTAATGCATGTATCTACCGAGAGAGGGTGGGAGGGGGAGAGAGAGAGAGCTCAGCATGGAGTGCAATGGCGGGTGTGTGAGAGTTAGAGATCGAAACATGGAGAGAAAGAATGAACGTGCAGAAACCAATGGCTTTGTAAGGTGGTTAGGAGAGGAAGATTGATCAATAGAGGAAGTATGTAGCGTGTGTGTCGAGGGGGTGATGTTGGCTTGAACTACATCGGTATTTCCCCAAAGAGGAAGGGATGATGCAGCACAGCAACGGTAGGTATTTCCCTCAGTGATGAGACGAAGGTTATCGAACCACTAGGAGAACCAAGCAAACTACGTAAATAGCACCTGCACACAAAGAACAAATACTTGCAACCCGACGTGTTAAAGGGATTGTCAATCCCTTTCGGGTAACGGCGCCAGAAATTGGCAAACGGACGGGAGATAAATTGTAGTAGATTGGATAAATAGATCGCGAATAAAATAAAGTGAAGCAAAATATTTTTGGGTTTTTAGAAATATAGATCTGAAAATAAAAGTGGCAAATAAATAAAAAGGCAAATAACAAAATAGATCTGAAAATATATGATGAGAAAATAGACCCGGGGGCCGTAGATTTCACTAGTGGCTTCTCTCGAGAAAAATAGCATACGGTGGGTAAACAAATTACTGTTGGGCAATTGATAGAACTTCAAATAATTATGATGATATCCAGGCAATGATCATTATATAGGCATCACGTCCAAGATTAGTAGACCGACTCCTGCCTGCATCTACTACTATTACTCCACACATCGACCGCTATCCAGCATGCATCTAGTGTATTAAGTTCATGGAGAAACGGAGTAATGCAATAAGAACGATGACATGATGTAGACAAGATCTATTTATGTAGAAATAGACCCCATCTTGTTATCCTTAATAGCAACGATACATACATGTCGGTTCCCCTTCTGTCACTAGGATCAAGCACCGTAAGATCGAACCCATCACAAAGCACCTCTTCCCATGGCAAGAAAAATCGATCTAGTTGGCCTAACTAAACCAAAGATTCAAAGAAGAAATACGAGGCTATAAGTAATCATGCATATAAGAGATCAAAAGACTCAAATAACTTGCATGGATAAAAACATAGATCTGATCATAAACTCAAAGTTCATCGGATCCCAACAAACACACCGCAAAAAGAGTTACATTAAATAGATCTCCAAGAGACCATTGTATTGAGAATCAAAAGAGAGAGAGAAAGCCATCTAGCTACTAACTACAGACCCGTAGGTCTACAATGAACTACTCACGCATCACCGGAGAGGCACCAATGAGGATGATGAACCCCTCCGTGATGGTGTCTAGATTGGATCTGTGGTTTCTGGAACTTGCGGTGGCTGGAATTGATTTTTGTCGACTCCCCTAGGGTTCCTGGAATATTGGGGTATTTATAGAGTAAAGAGGCGGTGTGGGACGCGGCCGAGGTGGGCACAACCCACCTGGGTGCGCCTGGGCCCCCAGGCGCGCCCTGGTGGGTTGTGCTCCCCTCGGAGCCCCCCTCTGGTACTTCTTTGGTCCAACAGGTGTCTTCTGGCCAGAAAAAATCACCAAAAAGTTTCGCTGCATTTGGACTCCGTTTGGTATTGATTTCCTGCGACGTAAAAAAACAAGCAAAAAACAGCAACTGGCACTGGGCACTATATCAATAGGTTAGTCCCAAAAAATGATATAAAGTTGCTATAAAATGATTGTAAAACATCCAAGAATGATAATATAACAGCATTTGAATGTAGATAGTACTAGACTTAATATTGATGTTTTAATTTAGTGTACATTGTAAGATTTGAATTCAGGACCATGCATATGGCTTCCGTATTTATTTCGAATTCTTGCCATACTAGGTTTGGAAAAGTTGATATTGACTCGATTGTTGTGGTACTTTGTATGTGTGTGGTCATATGCTTGAATCCATCCAAAGTTTTCTCACTACCATGGTGTTCATCTTATACATATATGATTTTGTATTAAAAAAGTAGCGTGGATATCGTGAAATGTGAAATCCACATTAGAATTGGAGATCGCTATGTGACAAACACACTCTATTTCAAAGAACTCCTCATTAATTAATTCATAGTATCTTGTTTCGAAGGGCTAATTATTTGCAAGGAAAACACGGGCATGGTAATACATAGTACAAGATTCGTTTGCCAATGAAAGAAGATTCATTTGCATTCTCAAATGTAGGCGCACCAGGCAGACCAGGGTCGTGTCGTGGTGGTCGCGTGTGTCGTACGGATGCTAGCAACCACCCCCTCCCTCCCCCCACCGCCCCAAAAAAGAAAGAACGACGACAAAAAAAGTTCGCGCTTCCATGATTCGGATTGAAATATCTGGCGGCCCCAATTCCAGCCCTGCAAAATCTCCCTTCTCCCCCATCCCCTTCCGCGCCCAGAGCTCTCAAATCCCTAATTCGCCGCCAACCCAAGGAAAATTCGAATCGCCCTTCGTCTCGTCTCTTTCCCCACCTCTGTGCCGGACGACGACGACGAAGACGACAGTCGCGCTTCACCACTGCACCGGAGCCACCTCATCTACCCCCTAGTCCACCGCACCGGGTGGTCCACCCACAACATCAGCCGCCGCAGCCGACGTGCCTCACAGACACCGACTTCCTCCGCATCAGGTGTGCTTCACCGACGTCGTCTCCCACCTCACCGGGGCTACTTCGCCGAGAACATCGTCGCACCTCCACCCCTCCCCCCCCCCGACGCTGTTGGTGCATCACCAACGGCCTTGTCCACCGCATTGTAGCGCTCTGCTACTGCTCGAGATCTGCATCCGCACGCGGCCAACCAACGCCAGCGCATCACCCTCAACGGCTCTGAAGTGACCCACACTCTAGCTAGGCGAGCATGCCCAAACGCCGGCCCGAACTAGGTATCCACATATCACTCCCTTGTGCACTGTTCTGACGATGTTTGGATATGCTTTTATTGCTCTCTTAGCTTACACGCCTATGCAACTCTGACTTTAACTCTTATTTCTTCTGGAGATATCATCTGAAACAAGCAAAACCATTTTTTAGCGAAGCATGACGGCGCTACGGGATCTGGTACACATCCTGCACGCCGGTATAACCTTGTAAGTACCTGTCCTCCGGTACAACAGCAAGGTCAATTCTCTCATTTGATCAACCATTCGCCGTGTCAAAAATGCAGAGGGGGATGCAAGGAGCACAAGGCCTGCACATCCAAGTAAGTGGTAACATGGACTTGTACATGGAACATCCCAAGTGCAAGTAGAACTACAGTGAGCCTGTACAACGAGCTAGCGTAAGTCCCTGCATTTCATTTAATTCATACTGGCCTGCGTGTATGATTTGTGTGCAATGGCGGATCCACGAATTCAAGTTACCAGGGGCAAAAATTTAAATTAAAAAATACGAAGGCACTTGCACTCCGGAAATCAACATAACTTGAGAAATGTAAAGCTACATGCACTTCGAAAACCAGCTAATGATCCAAAGTATTTCCAGATTATAAAACACTAAATGATGTAAGCACCAAAAAACACAAAATGCAACATGGTGTACAAGGACTACTAACATGGACTGTACCTGCCTGAATTATTCATTCTCTGTCCGAAAATATCCAAGTGTAATTGCACCTATAACCAGTGCGCAAACTGCATATCAATATATCTATCTTGCACAAGTATGCTAATAGTTTCAAACAACAGATTAGAAAAGTATTTATGCTAGGTTGTGATGATACGGGGACTTTCTGGTAGATGGCCTCGACGTTTCCTCAAGCCAAGAAAATGTACTATAATTTGCTTGTCATCAATTCCTGCAAATCCCTATCTCTCTCTCAACATAACAGATCATCATTAGACACTAAATCCTTTAATGGGAGCTTGCAAAATGCTTGCATTAGATCCCTCATTAGACACTATATGTTCATCACCAGGAGCATGTAAAATGTTTGCATTAAATCCTTCATTAGCAGTATGTTCATTAGACACTTCAGGCTCAAGAACAACATGAGCTTGTATGTTTGCACCGGAAACTTGATTAGACACATCAGGTTTAGTCAGTTCAGTATTGATTGGGGGAGTTATAAAATAAGAAGAAATTGGTTTCATTTTCTTATAGATTCCCTACATACAAGCAGTTTTACAACACCGTCAGGTTTAACTATTGGCCAGAAATTGAACAGTTGAATTAGATATAATCAGGGATGTGATGTACCTACTCGTTGCGCAGGCTGCACTTGCAAGCTGCGACTGTCCGTTTGCGCAAGCTCGATGCCATGCCCGTGCTGCCGCCGCTGCCTCCAACGCAGGCTACACCCAGGGTTGGATCTTCATCTTCTTGTCCTTCCATTCGCTTGAAGCCCGGCGACCGGCATCCAACGAGGGCGCGAGGAAGTGTTGTGTCAGTCTATCCAGCGGCGGCTAGGTTAGGAGCAAACCAGACTGGAGGCTGGAGCGAATGAATTGGGGATTTTTCATGCTGTCGATCGATATGGGAGGCGCTCGTTTGGGCCGCGAGCCTGCTATAGGGCCTGCCTTGCACTTACGTTATTGGCCCATCCAAATTGAAACGTTTTTCTTTATTTTTTTACATTGCCTGCTCGTGCGCTGGGACGAACAAAACTAGCCTGGGCCAACCTGGACGACTCAAACTAGGTGCGCACTTTCCAGCCACCCGAGGCGGCCACCCATACCAGCCCCTACGGTTGTGTCGCCCCTTTTTGCGTGTATGGTTGGGGTAGTGAAAAATATTCCAGTGGCGCTTTTGATTTGCCCACAGAATGGTTGAATTGCTTGTTTCTATGAACTGAGTTCACCAATAATGTGAAGGATGCCAGTCTTTTCATCCTATTGTAGATTGCTTAGATCTCGATATGCCAAATGTAATCGCATGAAATATACAGTAAAAGCCAGTGTGATGTGTGTTGCTACAACTAGTCTGACAACCTGTCCTCATATAATATATCAAGGACGCACCATCTTATCAGATTAACCATTCAACTTACCAATGCAGTGTGTGAAGAAAGAAGTATTGGGACTGCGTATCCAAGCAATTGATGTCATGGACTCCTTCGTAGAACCTTGTAAGCGAAAAAGAAGTTGCAGTGTGCCTGTACAAAGAGCTAGCGTAAGTTCAGTACCTGCTTCTCAGAATTTTAGTTAGCCACTGATTGCAAAATTGTTGAATTACGTTGCTTGACTTAATTTAATTGTCTACTAATTACATAATGCCATAGCCTGTTAATCCTATTATAGACTGCACCTATCTATGTGTTTGATACTTACTGTTAAGAATTATCTGTTTGCCTGAACTTAAATAGCTACTTAAGCACGTAGATAGCTGGTCATATGTACTTCTAGGGTGCAGCAAAATTCTTGTGTAATTTATGTTCTGATACCCTGTTTGTTTAAATGGTTTGCTGTTATCACTTGTAGCACTAGTAATGTTTGCATGTTCATAGACAGACAACTGTCAGGTTTATATGAGGGACAATGTCTTTTTAACTTATATATATATGTGTCGGAATCATTTTGCTTACATCAAAGATATTTACAGATGTCTGTGTTACTGGTAAATGGTACCGACTTGTTACTTTAATACGTTGCCAAGAACTTGTTAGTTTTACTAGTTCATGTGTAATTAAATATGTTGCCAAAATTGGTAAGTTTTACTAGTTAGATGTTAGTTTCTTATGGCTCTTGCAACACCTTATTTATGATTGCTAACATTCAAGTTTGCAGGATCCAACTGAAACTCCGTTGGCACAACAGGTATGTTTTAAAAAACTTCCTTGTTTACCTGGTTTGCTGATCTTTTAGTGGAGGAGTCAGAGGCTGATGCCCTATCTTATTCACCCATCAAGGTGCTTGCTCTAACTTTCCAAGGTTATATTGGTCGCACTATCTTGCAACTGATGCTTTGCATTGCTTCTACTTTGTTGCACTGCCATTAGCTTAGTTTACACATTGTATATGTGAATACGCCCAGCCTATCCATTTTTAGTACATATTCCATCTGTCATCATACCATATTTATCCATTCAAATGTTGTTCTTGTGTATCAGACGTTCAAAAGGAAGAGGGTGATTGCTGATCGCAGAGGAGCACGAACAAAGTATTTGGAAAAGGTGGTGACACCTGATAAATCAAATAGCCCATTAGGTGTAGTTGCAATATCACCAGACCTACAAAACACGGCCCTAACTCTAGCAGACTCTAGTCCTACTACACTGGTCATCTCTGATGCCCCAACTCAGCAGACCCCAACTGCAGCAAATAGTATGATGATGCCAGTTGACATAGCACCAGCTCTACGATGCAAAACCCCCATTCCAGCAAAGAGTACACCAAATCCAGTTGCCAAATCCCTTTTCGAACGAGAGAGAGAGCCCCAATTGCAGCAAATAGGACCCCTGTTCCACTTCTTCCCAGTTTAGAAGACGAAGCTTATATTGTTGTCAGGAACTTTATGCGCATATTTCCTTCATGGAAAGATTATACCACAAACAAAGAACAATTTCCAATCTTCCTCCGCAACTTACGTGTAAGTAATGTACTAATGTTATTCATGGTAATTAGTGCATATGTTTCTGCTGACAGAAGACACAAGATTTCATTCTTTTAAATAGGCGAGGACCAAACTGGATAGTCAAGACGAGCAAGGGTTGGTTGCGCTTTTCAAGCACTAGTTGATGAAGTATCATTCCTACCTAAGGCAAGCGCACTTCGATGGCAAGCCTCTAAATGAAATTTCTATAAAGTCTTCGGTGCTACATTTATCAAACAGTGACTGGAATAATCTTGTTACACATTGGTCTCATCTGCAGCGTAAGGTACTGTCTATGATATCACATCACAATTTGAACTACATTTTCGCATGTGCCTTACCATCTCACTTGTACGAAAACTGTTTGAAGAAGAACATTCACTCCCAAGGGACCACAGAATCTCGCAACTATACTGCACACTGCATTGCTCTTGTGAGTACCTCTTGCCCTGCATGACCATACTTACTTTCATAGCTGGTTGATTATGTAGCATCACTGCACATGTTAGCCTCGTTATCCTCCATTTGGTGGACATTATAAGATCTGTATCGACTCTTACATAAATTTAGAATCAACCCAATGCTTTTGAAGAGGTTTAGCTCTGCAGTCCTCTTGTAAGGACTAAACGTCGTCTATCACTGTACTTACATTAAGAGCTACTCCCTCCATCCCATAATATAAGAGCGTTTTGTACAACACACCAGTGTACAAAACACTCTTATATTATGGGAAGGAGGGATTGGTTCATTGTGCAGCATTATGCATCTTATCTCCCTCGCCCACCATTTACTAAAAAATATCAGATCTATATTTAATCTTACCAAAAAGTTGAATACACAGACAATGCCAGTGCAGAAGTGTAGCCCAATGCTCTTGTCAGTACATTTTGTCCTGTAACGCTTGTACTTACAGGGATTGGTAGTTGATTATGTAGCATCAATCTGCATCTTATCTTCATTATCCTCTATCCCTTCCAGTATTATCATATCTATAACTACTCTCTACAAAATGCAGAGTACAGGCAATGCTTATGAAGAAGTTTCTGTGCTGAAATTCTTGAGTTATCCTTCCCTTGACATGGAGAAGGGCATTATAGAGCCGGTGTTAACTGTTAATGCAAGTCAGTCCTTCTAAAGCCTTTATCCTCAACTGCTATTTAATTTGCTCATACTCTCTATCATCAACTACTGTTTAGTTTGCTGTTTCTATCAAAATGCATATTCGCAACAACTGTAAGTTCCAAGTTTTAGTTGTAAAACCAAATTCCTTATTAATACCATGCACATTACTCAATACTCCCTATATGTATGCTTGTTTTTGTGGATCTATAATCCAGTGTGTGGTGAAGCAGCCCACCTTTGCACCTTGTCATCTCCTGTTTTATCTTACTGATGTGGCTGATGATATGAACAACATGCCATGCACATTAACTGAAATAGATACAATGATTGTCTTTGCCCTTCATCTATGCTTGTTTTGTTGACATGGTAATCCAGTAGTGTGGTGAAGCTCCCCGCATTATGAACAATGCCAAATTATGCTATTGATATTTTGAACTGACTCTTTATTTTCTAATTTGAAATTGGATGGAATTGACAACACAGTTACCATCTTTGTTTATACACGTGCAAAACCTGTCATCTCTCTGCTTGTTTCAGGGTGGTATGCCTGCTGGCATGCACAAGTCTGCTGAAGGTTGTGAGACAAACCCAACATATATTGTAGAAAAGAAGGCAAAACATCTTGAAGATAGCGAGACAACCCCAAAGTCATGTCTTGATGCAGTGTTCAAGTTACTTGAGACTAGCAGTCAGACAAGCTCACGGAATTCACTGTCTAAATCAGTTCGACTTATTCAGTCCCAAGTTCAAGCAGAAAGGCATTCTGCAACTCAACTTCGACTTGAAGTCCTATCTCTAAGGAAGATCGCGGAGAACACCAATGAGAACCTCATTGCTAAACAGCTACAGCTAGAAGCTATGACCGACATGCTAGGCCAGTCTCACAGCCTTGCTCAGCAGCTTGCGCAGCAGCTCCCACACAAGGCTAACCTTTCTTGAACTATTCTGCAAGTGGTCTTGGTTCAGTATTATTTTTTTACGCTACAATGGCACCCAGTTTTTGTAATCTGCTTCTTCGCTGCGCTTTATGATCACTGGTGGCGAACTTTGATGCCCAGTGGATCTAATATACCATAAATCCTTTATTGTATAGTGTAGGTTTATTCTAAGTTACTATGTCGTAATTTATTTATTGTATAGAGTAGGTTTGTTCTTAATTCCTACTAGTTACCGTATATGCCATCATTCGCTATCTGAAAAAAAACGGCAAAAATCTTATGTAGGCGACTGGGCCGAAACATTCGCCTCTAATGGGCCTGCATTTTAGCGGGCCACAATTGGGCCGGCCTACAACTTTCTTGGGCCTGAAAGGCCATTGGGGCCTTCACACTTTGCGCCAGGCCCACAACTTAGACGGGCCTACATTCAGCCCAAAGTTTAGTTGGGCCTTTAGTGGACCCAGCGCTTAGTTGGGCCCATGTAGCTTTGGGCCATTAACAGGCTGAATATTCTTCTGGCCTGTTACGGCCCAGAAGATACCATGGGCCTTTAGCAGGCCGAAATGCATGTTGGGCCTCAATTTTCAATAGTCGTCCACGGGCCTTTAGCAGGCTGAAATGTAGACTGGGCCATTATTGGCCCAGTTATATGATGGGCCATTACTAGGCCAAAACATATCTCGGGCCTTAGTTGGCCCACTGATATCATGGGCCTTTAAGAGGCCAAAAGCTTAGTAGAGGCATCAACGGACCGGATTATACGACAGGCCTTTAACAGGCCCAATGTCACGTTGGGCTGAACTGTTGCCACCTTGATCACGGGCCGTTAGTGGGCCGGATGTCGCGTCGGACCATATATGGCCCATGGGCAGCATGGGCCATTCCCAGGCCGAAAGACACACCGGGCTGAAATGGCCCCATGTCTACATCAGGCCTCTAACAGGCCGAAATATCACTGGGCCGTAATTTGGCCCAAATACTCGGCGAACAATTAACGGGCCAGATCTGGCTTTGGACCGTAAATGGGCCATGTTTAAGCAGGCCGTTAGTGGGCTGGCCCACTAGTACCTGAGTAAATACTACGGGCCTTTGAATGGGCCGGCCTTTTTAACCTATATGGGCCCTGCCACGTGTCAATGTATCATAGGCAAGTCTCCTCCATTGGATGGACGATATCTGGCCCACTGAGGAGCCGACACGTGTTTCCTCCGGCCAATGATGATTTTACATGTGGAAAATCCCCATTGGTCCTGGCTGTTAACGGGTTATCGGATCCAAATCGGAACCCGATAGCTTAACGGTGACCCGTTACGGTGGATGCCATGTGTCGGTTACCCTTGACGAAAGCACTTCCATGACGCGCCATTTATCATCATGGAAGTGGACACTTCCATGATGATAATTTTGGCATTGTCATGGAACACTTCTACGACAGCACAGGTATGACTATCTTGATTCTGTCATAAAATCGTCATGGATGTACATGCATGACAGAAAACGTGACCTACTGTGACAAACACAAATCATCACGGAAGTGGTTTCTTTTTTTGTAGTGTACTCAACTTCACACCTTGCAACACAGGCAAGAACCCTTTGTTTGACTGATCCATTTTGAACTTCTTCAAAACTTTTGCCAAGGTATGTGTTTTGTGAAAGTCCTATTAAGCGTCTCGATCTATCCCTATAGATCTTGATGCCCAATATGTAAGTAGCTTCACCGAGGTTTTTCATTGAAAAATTCTTATTCAAGTATCCTATTATGCTATCTAGAAATTCTATATCATTTCCAATCAACAACATGTCATTCACATATAATATCAGAAATGCTACAGAGCTCCCACTCACTTTCATGTAAATACAGGCTTCACCGTAAGTCTGTATAAAACCATATGCTTTGATCACCTCATCAAAGTGTATATTCCAACTCTGAGATGCTTGCACCAGTTCATAGATGGATCGCTGGAGCTTGCACACTTTGTTAGCACCTTTAGGATCGACAAAACCTTCTGGTTGCATCATATACAACTCTTCTTTAAGAAATCCGTTAAGGAATGCAATTTTGACGTCCATTTGCTAGATTTCATAAAATATGGTTATTGCTAACATGATTCAAACAAACTTAAGCATCGCTACGGGTGAGAAAGTCTCATCGTAGTCAACCCTTTGTCGAAAACCTTTCGCGACAAGTCGAGCTTTGTAGACAGTGATATTACCATCAGCGTTCATCTTCCTCTTGAAGATCCATTTATTTTTAATGGCCTGCCGATCATCGGGTAAGTCCACCAAAGTCCACACTTTGTTCTCATACGTGGATCCTATCTCAGATTTCATGGCCTCAAGCCATTTGTCAGAATCTGGGTTCATCATAGCTTCTTCATAGTTCATAGGTTCGCCGTTGTCTAACAACATGACTTCCAGGACATGATTACCACTCTGGTGTGGAACGTGTTCTGGTTGACATACGAAGTTCAGTAGTAACTTGATCTGAAGTTTCATGATCATCATCATTAGCTTCCTCTCTAGTTGGTGTAGGCATCACGGAAACATTTTTCCCTGGTGAGCTACTTTCCAATTCGAGAGAAGGTACAACTACCTCATCAAGTTCTACTTTCCTCCCACTCACTTCTTTTGAGAGAAACTCCTTCTCTAGAAAGGACCCATTCTCTAGAAAGGACCCATTCTAGGGCCTTCAGATCTGTGGTAGAAGGTATACCCAATAGTTTCCTTAGGGTATCCTATGAAGACGCACTTCTCCGATTTGGGTTCAAGCTTATCAGGCTGAAGCCTTTTGACATAAGCATCGCATTCCCAAACTTTAAGAAACGACAACTTTAGGTTTCTTGCCAAACCATAGTTCATACGGTGTCGTCTCAACGGATTTGCACGGTGCCCTATTTAACGTGAATGTTGCTGTCTCTAATGCATAACCCCAAAATGATAAAGGCAAATCGGTAAGAGACATCATAGAATGCACCATATCTAATAAAGTATGGTTACGATGTTCGGACACACCATTACGCTGTGGTGTTCCAGGTGGCGTGAGTTGTGAAACAATTCCACATTGTTTTAAATGAAGGCCAAACTCGTAACTCAAATATTCACCTCCACGATCAGATTGTAGAAACTTTATTTTCTTGTTACGATGATTCTCTACTTCACTCTGAAATTCTTTAAACTTTTCAAATGTTTCAGATTTGTGTTTCATTAAGTATATATACCCATATCTACTCAAATCATCTGTAAAGGTTAGAAAATAATGATACCCTCTGCGTGCCTCAACACTCATCGGACCGCATACATCGGTATGTATTATTTCCAATAAGTCATTAGCTCGCTCCATTGTTCTGGAGAACGGAGTTTTAGTCATCTTGCCCATGAGGCATGGTTCGCAAGTATCAAATGATTCATAATCAAGTGATTCCAAAAGTCCATCCGCATGGAGTTTCTTCATGCGCTTTACACCAATATGACCTAAACGGCAGTGCCACAAGTATGTTGCACTATCATTATCAACTTTGCATCTTTTGGCATCAATATTATGAATATATACATCACTACGATCGAGATTCAATAAACCATTCACATTGGGTGTATGACCATAGAAGGTTTTATTCACGTAAACAGAACAACAATTATTCTCTGACTTAAATGAATAACCGTATTGCAATAAACATGATCTAATCTTGTTCATGCTCAACGCAAACACCAAATAACATTTATTCAGGCTCAACACTAATCCCGAAGGTAGAAGGAGTGTGCGATGGTGATCATATCAATCTTGGAAACACTTCGAACACACATCGTCACCTTGCCCTTAACTAGTCTCTGTTTATTCTGCAACTTTTGTTTTGAGTTACTAATCTTAGCAACTGAACCGGTATCAAATACCCCGGGGCTACTATGAGCACCAGTAAGGTACACATCAATAACATGTATATCAAATATACCTTTGTTTACTTTGCCATCCTTCTTATCCGCCAAGTATTTGTGGCAGTTCCACTTCCAGTGACCATTTCCCTTGCAGTAGAAGCACTCAGTTTCAGGATTGGATCTAGCTTTGGGATTCTTCACGGGAGTGGCAACTTGCTTGCCATTCTTCTCGAAGTTCCCTTTCTTTCCCTTCCCCTTTTTCTTGAAACTAGTGGTCTTGTTAACCATCAACACTTGATGTTCCTTCTTGATTTCTACCTCCGCTGATTTCAGCATCGCGAAGAGCTCGGGAATCGTTTTCGTCATCCCTTGCATATTATAGTTCATCACGAAGCTCTAGTAGCTTGGTGATAATGACTGGAGAATTCTGTCAATCACTATCTTATCTGGAAGATTTACTCCCACTTCATTCAAGCGATTGTAGTACCCAGACATTCTGAGCACATGCTCACTGGCTGTGCTATTCTCCTCCATCTTGTAGGCAAAGTACTTGTCAGAGGTCTCATACCTCTCCACACGGCATGAGCCTGAAATACCAATTTCAACTCTTGGAACATCTCATATGTTCCATGGCATTCAAAACATCTTTGGAGCCCCGATTCTAAGCCGTAAAGCATGGCGCACTAAACTATCAAGTAGTCATCGGATCGAGCTTTGCCAAACGTTCATAACTTCTGCATCAGCTCCTGCAACATGTCTGTCACCTAGCAATGCATCAAGGACATAATTCTTCTGTGGAGCAATGAGGATAATCCTCATATCATGGACCCAGTCCGCATTATTGCTACCATCAACTTTCAACTTAGTTTTCTCTAGGAACGTATCAAAAAAGGGGAAGCTACATCGCGAGCTATTGAACTACAACATAATTTGCAAAGACATTTTGACTATGTTCATGATAAATCTTAGTTCAATTAATCAAATTACTAATGAACTCCCACTTAAATAAACATCCCTCAAGTTGTCTAAGTGATACATGATCCAAATCAACTAACCCATGTCCGATCATCACGTGAGATGGGGTAGTTACCAATGGTGAACATCTTCATGTTGATCATATCTACTATATGACTCATGTTTGACCTTTCGGTCTCCAGTGTTCCGAGACCATGTCTGTACATGCTAGGCTCGTCAAGTTTAACCCAAGTATTTCGCGTGTGTAAATCTGGCTTACACCCACTGTATGTGAACATAGAGTCTAGCACACCCGATCATCACAAGGTGCTTCGAAATGATGAACTTTAGCAACGGTGCATACTCGGGGAGAACACTTTTATCTTGAAATTTAGTGAAGGGATCATCTTATAATGCTACCGTCGTTTTAAGCAAAATAAGATGCATAAAGGATAAACATCACATGCAATCAAAATATGTGGCACGATATGGCCATCATCATCTTGTGCTTTTGATCTCCATCTTCAAGTCATGATCTCCATCATTACCGGCTCGACACCTTGATCTCCATCATTGCGTCGGGGTTGTCTCGCCAACTATTGCTTCTACAACTATTGCTAACGCTTAGGGATAAAGTAAAGCAATTACATGGCGCTTGCATTTCATACAATAATTAAGAGACAACCCTAAGGATCCTGCCGGTTGTCGATATTACAAAACATGATCATCTCATACAACAATGTATATCACATCACGTCTTGACCATATCACATCACAACATACCCTGCAAAAACAAGTTAGACGTCCTCTACTTTGTTGTTGCAAGTTTTACGTGGCTGCTACGGGCAACTAGCAAGAACCGTTCTTACCTACACAAAACCACGACGGTGATTATCAAAGTTTGCTATTTTAACCTTCTTCAAGGACCAGCCGTAGTCAAATTTGATTCAACTAAAGTAGAAGAAACAAACACCCACCAGCCACCTTTATGCAAAACAAGTTGCATGTTAGTCGGTGGAACCGGTCTCATGAACGTGGACATGTAAGATTGGTCTAGGCCACTTCATCCCACAATGCCGCCTAATCAAAATAAGACGTTGGTGGTAAGCAGTATGACCATCACCGCCCACAACTTCTTTGTGTTCTACTCGTGCATATCATCTACGCATAGACCTGGCTCATGATGCCACTGTTGGGGAACGTTGCATGGAAAACAAAAAAAATTATTCGCACACGCAAGATCTATCCATGGAGATGCATAGCTAAGAGAGGGGGAGAGCATCTACATGCCCTTGTAGATCGCTAAGCGGAAGCGTTTATCACGCGGTTAATGTAGTCGTACTCTTCGCGATCCGATCACGATCCAACTGATCTAGTGCCGAACGGACGGCACCTCCGAGTTTAGCACACGTGCGGCTCGATGACATCTCCTCTTTGTTGATCCAGCAAGCAGGAGAGGAGAAGTAGATGGGATCACAACCAAAATGGTGGCGTGGTGGTGATGGTGGTGGTGGAGCACCGACAGCGCTTCGCTAAGCGTCGCTGGGACGAGGCGGTGGAACTACGCTGTAATGGGAGAGAGAGGGGCACCAAGGGCTTGGTGTGTCCTCTTGGGGCACCATCACCCCTCTATATATAGGTGGAGGGGCATGGGAAATAGCCCTCCAAGCCCTAGGGCGCAGCTAAGGGGGAGAGGACTTGGACTCCAAGTCCAATCCTATTCCTACTAGGACTCCTTCCTTTTTTGCCTTCCCTAGCCACATGGGCTTTTGAGGACTTGGTGCGCCTAGCCCAATATGGAAAGGGCACCTCCCCTCAGCCCATGCTAGCCCTTGGGTCATGGTGGACCCACTTGTGGACTTTCGGACCCCTACGGAATCCTCTGGAACCTTCTGGAAGCTTCCTGGTACAATACCGAAAAAACTGCACATTTTTTCGGAACCCAAAATATGACTTCCCATATATAAATCTTTACCTCTCGACCATTCCGAGACTCCCCGTGACATCTGGGATCTCATCCGGGACTCTGAACAACATTTGGTTACCACTCATCAAATATCCCAATACTACTCTAGCGTCAACGAACGTTAAGCGTGCGACCCTGCGGGTTCGAGAATTATGTAGTCATGACCGAGACACCTCTCTGGTCAATAACCAATAGCGGGACCTGGATGCCCATATTGAACCCTACATATTCCATGAAGATCTTTTATTGATTGAACCTTTATGACAACATACGTAATTCCCTTTGTCTGTCGGTATGTTACTTGCCCGAGATTCGATCGTCGGTATCTCTATACCTAGTTCAATCTCGTTACCGGCAAGTCTCTTTACTCGTTCCGTAATACATCATCTTGCAACTAACTCCTTAGTCACTTTGCTTGCAAGCTTCTTGTGATGTGTATTACTGAGAGGGCCCGGAGATACCTCTCCGATACACGGAGTGACAAATCCCAATCTCGATTCACGCCAACTCAACAGACACCTTTGGAGATACCTGTAGAGCATCTTTATGATCACCCAGTTATGTTGTGATGTTTGATAGCACACAAGGTATTCCTCCGGAATCCGGGAGTTGCATGATCTCATGGTCGAAGGAACATGTATTTGACGTTAAGAAAGCAGTAGCAATAAACTGAATGATCATATGCTAAGCTAACGGATGGGTCTTGTCCATCACATCATTCTCCTAATGATGTGATCCCGTTATCAAATGACAACTCATGTCTATGGTTAGCAAACCTTAACCATCTTTGATCAACGAGCTGGTCTAGTAGAGGCTCACTAGGGACACGGTATTTGTTTATGTATCCACACATGTATTTAAGTTTTCGGTCAATATATACAATTCTAGCATGATAATAAACCTTTATCATGATTAAGGAAATATAATAATAACCATTTTATTATTGCCTCTAGGGCATATTTCCATCAAAAAGAGCCAGTGGCTCCAGTGTAGTAAGGCCGAAGATGAGCAATGTTCCTAGGCCTGTTGGCCTCCTCCTCAGAGGTACGTGACTTATCATGTTCACGTATGTCGATGAGATAATAAGATCCATTGTTGATAACTTATGCATGCCTGTCTAATCTTGAATCAAACGAAGCACTAAGTCGCCCTCTTGGAACGTCCGGCTTCAAACTCTACGGCTGTGATAGCGACGCAGGTCTTGTTGGTAAATCACTGAGCGAGCTGCTGCAAGGTCATGTTCTTCATCCAAGGCATCAAGAGCGTTTTGTCGTGCCATCTCATTGTCTGTTTCAACGTAAGCCGCCACCCTGGGCGAGTCATGAAGAATATCACTTGGGAGAACCGCCTCTGCACCATAAACCATGAAGAAGGGTGTATAGCCTGTTGATCTGTTGGGGGTGGTCCTTGATACGTCCATTTTGCATCATGTTTTCTTACTATTATTTATGATGTTTTTATGCATAATAATGCTTTTTGGAGTAATTCTAATGCCTTTTCTCTTATAATATGCAAGGTATACACAAAGAGGGAGAATTCCGGCAGCTGGAAATCTGGACCTGAAAAAGCTACATCAGGCTAACTATTCTGTACAACTCCAAATGAGCTGAAACTTCACGGAGATTTTTTATGGAATAAATGAGGAATATTGGAGCCAATAAGTACCAGAGGGGGCCCACCAGGTGGGCACAACCCACCTGGGCGCGCCAGGGAGCCCAGGAGCGCCCTGGAGGGTTGTGCTCCCCTCGGCCTACCTCCGGTGCCCATCTTCTGGTATATGTCATTTTGACCTAGAAAAAATAAGGGGAGGACTTTCGGGATGGAGCGCCGCTGTCTTGAGGTGGAACTTGGGCAGGAGCACTTTTGCCCTCCGGCGGAGCGATTCCGCTGGGGGAACTTCCCTCCCGGAGGGGGAAATCATCGTCACCATCATCACCAACAACTCTCCCATCTTGGGGAGGGCAATCTCCATCAACATCTTCAACAGCACCATCTCCTCTCAAACCCTAGTTCATCTCTTGTGTTGAATCTTTGTACCGGAACTATAGATTGGTGCTTGTGGGTGACTAGTAGTGTTGAGTACATCTTGTAGTTGATTACAATATGGTTTATTTGGTGGAAGATTATATGTTCAGATCCAATATGCTATTTAATACCCCTCTGATCTTGAGCATGATTATCATTTGTGAGTAGTTACTTTTGTTCATGAGGTCATGGGAGAAATCATGTTGCAAGTAATCATGTGAACTTGATATGTGTTCGATATTTTGATAGTGTGTATGTTGTGATTCCCTTAGTGGTGTCATGTGAACGTTGACTACATGACACTTCACCATATTTGGGCCTAAGGGAATGCATTGTGGAGTAGTTATTAGATGATGGGTTGCGAGAGTGATAGAAGCTTAAACCCTAGTTTATGCGCTATTCCGTAAGGGACCGATTGGATCCAAAAGTTTAATGCTATGGTTAGAAATTATCCTATGCATCTAGTTCATCGTGATCGGAATTATATATATAATTTTTGGCCTCATGAAGGAGAAAGTATCGCTCTAGCTTGGGGGAGGCTTAAGTCAATGTTATATTCATGCCCCAATCATGAGCTCTCAAGAGAAATCATTATTCAGAATTTTTATGCTCGGCTTTCTCGTGATGATCAATCCATGCTTGATACTTCTTGTACTGGTTCCTTTATGAAGAAGATCATTGAATTCAGGTGGGATCTTTTGGAAAGAATTAAACGCAACTCTGAAGATTGGGAACTTGACGAAGGTAAAGAGTCAGGTATTAAGCTTAAGTATGATTGTGTTAAAACTTTTATGGATGCCGATGCTTTTCAAAAGTTTAGCACTAAATATGGACTTGACTCTGAGATAGTAGCCTCCTTCTGTGAATCATTTGCTACTCATGTTGATCTCCCTAAGGAGAAGTGGTTTAAATATCACCCACCTATTAAAAAGGAAGTTAAAGAACCGGTACCAGCTAAAGAGGAAACTATTGTTTATAATGTTGATCCAGTTATTCCTACTGCTTATATTGAGAAACCACCTTTCCCTGTTAGGATAAAGGAACATGCTAAAGTTTCAACTGTGGTCAACAAGAGTTATATTAGAACACCTAAACCTAATGAACAAATTAAAGTAGAACCTAGTGTTGCTATGGTTAAAGATCTCCTGGAAGAAAATATAGATGGGCATGTTATTTACTTCTGTAATGAAGCTACTAGAATTGTCAAACCTGATAAAACAGATAATCATAGACCCGTTAATGGTATGCCCGTTGTCTCAGTTAAAATAGGAGATCACTGTTATCATGGTTTATGTGACATAGGTGCTAGCGTGAGTGCTATTCCCTTTACCTTATATCAAGAAATTATGAATGACATAGCACCCGCAGAGATAGAAGACATAGATGTTACTATTAAGCTTGCTAATAGAGATACCATATCACCAATCGGGATTGTTAGAGATGTTGAAGTCTTGTGTGGGAAAATAAAATATCCTACTGATTTTCTTGTTCTTGGTTCCCCGCAAGATGATTTTTGTCCCATTATCTTTGGTAGAGCCTTCTTGAACACCGTTAATGCTAGAATAGATTGTAAGAAACAAACTGTCGGTGTCAGCTTTGGTGATAAGTCTCATGAGTTTAACTTTTCCAAGTTTAGTAGAAAACCTCAGAAAAAAGAATTGCCTAGTAAGGATGAAATAATTGGTCTTGCTTCTATTGTTGTGCCTCCTACTGATCCTTTAGAACAATATCTGCTAGACCATGAAAATGATTTACATATGCATGAAAGAAATGAAATAGATGATATTTTCTTTGAACAACGTCCCCTGCTTTAACACAATTTGCCTATTGAAACTCTAGGAGGTCCTCCTCCACCCAAAGGTGATCCTGTGTTTGAATTAAAACAATTGCCAGATAATTTGAAATATGCTTATCTTGATGAAAAAAAGATATATCCTGTTATTATTAGTGCTAAACTTTCAGAACATGAAGAAGAAAGACTATTGAAAGTTCTAAGGAAGCACCGAGCTGCTATTGGATATACTCTTGATGATCTTAAGGGCATTAGTCCCACTCTATGTCTGCACAAAATTAATATGGAACCTGATGCTAAACCCGTTGTTGATCACCAATGCCGGTTAAATCCGAAGATGAAAGTAGTGGTAAGGACGGAAATATTAAAACTTCTGGAAGCAGGTATAATCTATCCTATAGCTGATAGTAGATGGGTAAGTCATGTTCATTGTGTCCCTAAGAAGGGAGGTATTACTGTTGTTCCAAATGATAAGAATGAACTTATTCCACAAAGAATTGTTACAGGATATAGAATGGTAATTGATTTTAGAAAATTAAACAAAGCAACTAGAAAAGATCATTACCCTCTGCCTTTTATTGATCAAATGCTAGAAAGATTGTCAAAGCACACACATTTTTGTTTCCTTGATGGATATTCTGGTTTCTCACAAATACCTGTTTCTCAACCTGATCAAGAAAAGACCACTTTCACTTGTCCCTTTGGAACTTATGCTTATAGACGTATGCCTTTTGGTTTATGCAATGCACCTGCTACCTTTCAAAGATGTATGACTGCTATATTCTCTGACTTTTGTGAAAAGATTGTTGAAGTTTTCATGGATGACTTTTCTGTGTATGGGAAGTCTTTTGATGATTGTTTAAGCAATCTTGATCGAGTTTTGCAGAGATGTGAGCAAACAAATCTTGTCTTGAATTGGGAGAAGTACCACTTTATGGTTAATGAAGGTATTGTTCTGGGCCATAAAATCTCTGAAAGAGGTATTGAAGTGGACAAAGCTAAGGTTGATGCAATTGAGAAAATGCCATGTTCTAAAGATATCAAAGGTATTCGTAGTTTCTTAGGTCATGCTGGTTTCTATAGGAGATTTATCAAAGACTTTTCTAAAATTTCTAGGCCTCTTACGAACCTTTTGCAAAAGGATACTCCGTTTGTTTTTGATGATGATTATTTAGAAGCCTTCGAAACACTCAAGAAAGCCTTAATTTTTGCACCTATTGTTCAACCACCTGACTGGAACTTGCCTTTTGAAATTATGTGTGATGCTAGTGATTATGTTGTTGGTGCTGTTCTAGGACAAAGAGTTGATAAGAAACTAAATGTTATTCATTATGCTAGTAAAACTCTAGACAGTGCACAACGAAATTATGCTACTACTGAAAAAGAATTTCTAGCAGTGGTGTTTGCTTGTGATAAATTTAGATCTTACATCGTCGACTCTAAAGTTATCGTTCACACCGATCATGCTGCTATTAAATATCTTATGGAAAAGAAAGATGCTAAACCTAGACTTATTAGATGGGTTCTCTTGCTACAAGAATTTGATTTACATATTATTGATAGAAAGGGAGCTGAGAACCCCGTAGCTGATAACTTGTCTAGGCTTGAAAATGTCCTTGATGACCCACTACCTATTGATGATAGTTTTCCTGATGAGCAGTTAGCTGCAATAAATGTTTCTAATAACACTCCTTGGTATGCTGATTATGCTAATTACGTTGTTGCTAAATATTTACCACCTAGCTTTACCTACCAACAAAAGAAAAAATTCTTTTATGATTTAAGACATTACTTCTGGGATGACCCACATCTTTATAAAGGAGGAGTAGATGGTATTATTAGACGTTGTGTACCTGAGCATGAACAGGGACAAATCCTATGGAAATGTCACTCCGAAGCTTATGGAGGACATCATGCGGGAGACAGAACTGCTCACAAGGTATTGCAAATGTGGATTTTATTGGCCTACTCTCTTCAAGGATGCTCGTAAGTTTGTCTCATCTTGTGATGAATGCCAAAGAAGAGGTAATATCGGTAAGCGTCAAGAAATGCCTATGAATTATTCACTTGCTGTTGAACCATTTGATGTTTGGGGTTTTGATTACATGGGACCTTTTCCTTCCTCTAATGGGTATACACATATTTTGGTTGCTGTTGATTATGTTACTAAGTGGGTAGAAGCTATTCCAACTAGTAGTGCTGATCACAACACCTCTATTAAAATGCTTAAGGAAGTTATTTTCCCAAGGTTTGGAGTCCCTAGATACCTGATGACTGATGGTGGTTCACACTCTATTCATGGTGCTTTCCGTAAAATGTTGCCAAGTATGATGTTAACCATAGAATTGCATCACCCTATCATCCTCAGTCTAGTGGTCAAGTTGAACTTAGCAATAGAGAAATAAAATTAATTTTGCAAAAGACTGTCAATAGGTCCCGGAAGAATTGGTCTAAGAAATTAGATGATGCACTTTGGGCTTATAGAACAGCATATAAAAATCCTATAGGTATGTCTCCTTATAAAATGGTTTATGGGAAAGCTTGTCATTTGCCTCTTGAGTTAGAACATAAAGCATATTGGGCAATTAAAGAACTCAACTATGATTTCAAACTTGCCGGTGAAAAGAGGTTATTTGATATTAGCTCATTAGATGAATGGAGAACCCAAGCTTATGAAAATGCCAAATTGTTTAAAGAAAAAGTTAAAAGATGGCATGATAAAATAATCCAAAAGCATGAGTTCAAAGTTGGAGAATATGTTCTTTTGTACAACTCTCGTTTCAGATTCTTTGCAGGAAAACTCCTCTCCAAATGGGAAGGACCCTATGTTATCGAGGAGGTTTATCGGTCAGGAGCTATCAAAATAAACAATGCCGAAGGCACTAACCCGAAGGTTGTTAATGGGCAACGAATAAAACATTATATCTCAGGTACGCCCATTAATATTGAAAGTAATATTATCCAAACTATGACACCGGAAGAACACATAAAAGATTCCTTCCGGAACACTCCAGAATCGTGAAAACGAGGAGGTACATGATACGGTAAGTAAACGGACTCCGAAAATTCCGCAAAAATATTTTTTGTCAGTTTTGGAATATTTAGAAAATTAGGAAAATAAGAAGCAACCAGGAAGGCACCCCTGGTGGGCACAAGACACCAGGGCGCGCCTGGCTTGCCAGGCGCGTCCAGGTGGGTTGTGCCCACCTCGGGTACCTTCCGGACTCCGTTTTTCTACCGTTTGCTTGTTTCCCAAGATAAAAAATCTGTATAAACCCCCCGAACCTATTGACCACAGTATCATGAAGAAATCTTCCGTTCTCTTTTCTTGTTGTTTTCGGTCAGATCTGTTAAGCCAGGCATCATGTCTTCTTCCTCCTCCAACAACGTGGAAGAGGATGCTTGGTTGTTGGAGATCGAGCTGAAGAGGGAAGAGCCAGCAGAAGCCATCAAGGGAGACAATAATAAGGAGGTTACCGTAGATCAAGCCTTGGGGATTGAGAAAGCACTTTCGGCCAAGGAGGAAGAAGAAGAAGATATCCTTAAACCCTATTATGCTCATCTTACCCCTACTGAGATTGAGGCCTTTCGGATCATTGAAACGGTTCGTGTGCAGAATAAATATCTCACTCGTGAAAATATTCTGCATCAAGAGCATATCATCTACCTCCGAAGCGTCATCCGTAGATTGGAGAATCTCTTGATCTTGAAGGATAAACCCTCCACTTCATCACCACCTCCTTCTTCACCACCAAAAGAAAATTGAGTATCGGGTATGGGCACTCCCCTTGGCTTCCGCCAAGCTTGGGGGAGGTGCCCCGGTATCGTATCACCTCCACTACCTTTTGCCTTTACTTTTCTTAGTTCGATCTTTTGCTTTAGATGAATAAAAGTTTAGTTCGATCCTTTCTTTTTGAGAGCTTGCTTAGTGATCTATCCTTGTAATCGTGTGCGAGATATAAAATAAAGTTTAGTTTGAGTTTTTGCTTTCTTTACTTTCTTGTTGCAATAAAAAGAATAGAAATAAATGAAAAGATCATATGCTAATCCTATGGTAGGTGATAATACCACATAAGGAAAAGTATAAGTAGAAAATTTTATTAGAGATTGACAAACATAGCATTAGTCAATGATGCAACTCATGAAAGAATTAATAAGGGAAGAGAAGATTCACATATAAATACACTATCATAGAAATCTTTTGTGATTGTGAGCCCCCATCAAAATATTATATGCCAAAATTGTTGACGTTGGACAAGGAAGACAACTTAATGATTTATGTTTGTTCTTATTCACATAGAAGTTATATTGTCATAGATCCTTCAACATGTGGTGCTTGCCCCCCATCTTTGCTAGCCAAAAATTCCACACTAAGTAGAGATACTACTTGTGCATCCAAAAACCCTTAAACCCAAATCTTATTTCCAAGAGTCCACCATACCTACCTATGGATTGAGTAAGATCCTTCAAGTAAGTTGTCATCGGTGCAATAAGGCAATAAAAATTGCTTCTAAAAGTGTAAGATCATTTAGTGTAAGAGAAAATTGAGCGTTGTACGAACTTGTGATGGTGAAGAAATAAAAGCGACAGACTGCATAATAAAGGTCGCCATCACAAGGGGCAATATAATGTGACGTTCTCTCGCACTAAGGGGTTGAGCATACAAACAAATAAGCGCATGGCAACCTCAGCTTCCCTCTGCGAAGGGCCTATCTTTTACTTTTATGTATTTATTTTCATGCAAGAGTCAAAGTTCTTCTCTCTTTTCCTTTTATTTTTCTCCTTTGGCAAGCATCATGTGGTGAGGAAAGATCTAGGCACATATGTCTAGTTGAATATGGGTAGCATGAGTTATTATTATTGACATCACCCTTGAGGTGAATACGTTGGGAGGCGAAACTATAAAGCCCCTATCTTTCTATGTGTCCGGTTGAAACATTTTGCTCATGTGTATGCGGTGAGTGTTAGCAATCATAGAAGACTATATGATGGTTGAGTATGTGGACTTGCCTAAAGGCTCCGATACGTGACCCTTCCTAAAAAGATGATGAATTGTAGTTGCAAAGTTGACTGAGAACATAGTTTGTTGCTTTCTAATAGAGTTTATGCTTTATACTTCGATAGTGTGATGAACTGTTACTTATTCATGAAAAGTCTATGATAAAAGTTTTATGTTAAAGTTTGTTGCTATTACAATAATGCAGATGATGCTTCTATGTCCGTATTTTGTTTTTATCGATACCTCTCTCTCTCTAAGCATGTGGACATGTTTTTCGATTTCGGTTTTCGCTTGAGGACAAGCGAGGTCTAAGCTTGTGGGAGTTGATACGTCCATTTTGCATCATGTTTTCCTACTGTTATTTATGATGTTTTTATGCATAATAATGCTTTTTGGAGTAATTCTAATGCCTTTTCTCTTATAATATGCAAGGTATACACAAAGAGGGAGAATTCCGGCAGCTGGAAATCTGGACCTGAAAAAGCTACGTCAGGCTACCTATTCTGCACAACTCCAAATGAGCTGAAACTTCACGGAGATTTTTTATGGAATAAATGAGGAGTATTGGAGCCAATAAGTACCAGAGGGGGCCCACCAGGTGGGCACAACCCACCTGGGCGTGCCAGGGAGCCCAGGCGCGCCCTGGTGGGTTGTGCTCCCCTCGGCCCACCTCCGGTGCCCATCTTCTGGTATATAAGTCATTTTGACCTAGAAAGAATAAGGTGAGGACTTTCGGGACGGAGCGCCGCCGTCTCGAGGCGGAACTTGGGCAGGAGCACTTTTGCCCTCCGGCGAAGCGATTCCGCCGGGGGAACTTCCCTCCCGGAGGGGGAAATCATCGTCGTCATCATCACCAACAACTCTCCCATCTTGGGGAGGGCAATCTCCATCAACATCTTCAACAGCACCATCTCCTCTCAAACCCTAGTTCATCTCTTGTGTTCAATCTTTGTACCGGAACTATAGATTGGTGCTTGTGGGTGACTAGAAATGTTGATTACATCTTGTAGTTGATTACTATATGGTTTATTTGGTGGAAGATTATATGTTCAGATCCAATATGCTATTTAATACCCCTCTGATCTTGAGCATGATTATCATTTGTGAGTAGTTACTTTTGTTCTTGAGGTCACGGGAGAAATCATGTTGCAAGTAATCATGTGAACTTGATATGTGTTCGATATTTTGATAGTGTGTATGTTGTGATTCCCTTAGTAGTGTCATGTGAACGTCGACTACATGACACTTCACCATATTTGGGCCTAAGGGAATGCATTGTGGAGTAGTTATTAGATGATGGGTTGCGAGAGTGATAGAAGCTTAAACCCTAGTTTATGCGCTATTCCGTAAGGGACCGATTGGATCCAAAAGTTTAATGCTATGGTTAGAATTTATTCTTAATACTTTTCTCGTAGTTGCGGATGCTTGCGAGGTGGTTAATCATAAGTAGAAGGTTTGTTCAAGTAAGAACAGCACCTAAGCACCGGTCCACCCACATATCAAATTATCAAAGTAGCGAACACAAATCGAACCAACATGATGAAAGTGACTAGATGAAATTCCCGTGTACCCTCAAGAACGCTTTGCTTATTATAAGAGACCATTTTGGCATGTCCTTTGCCTCAAAAGGATTGGGCTACCTTGCTGCACTTTTATTACTACTACCGTTACTTGCTCGTTACAAATTATCTTGCTATCAAACTACTCTGCTACTTACAATTTTAGTACTTGCAGACATTACCTTGCTGAAAACCACTTGTCATTTCCTTCTGCTCCTCGTTGGGTTCGACACTCTTACTTATCGAAAAGGCTACAATTGATCCCATATACTTGTGGGTCATTAGTCCTGATACTCCAAAGAACTAAAGGAAGCTCCTCAACCCAACAACCCGGCATTCGTGCCAGAGGAACCATCAGCCGGGGCTTGATCCCTCGTAATATCTCCTCGTTAGCGCGTTCTGCTTGACCATTGGACTACAGATGAGCCACCGAGGATACATCAAGACGGATGTGCTCTCTTTGATAGAACTCCTTCATAGCACCCTTAGACAGGTTTGTGCCATTATCAGTGATGATACTATAAGGATAACCAAAGCGGAAGATCAGCTTTTTAACAAACTGAACTGCAGTCGCTGCTTCACAATTGCTAACTGGCTCTGTTTCAACCCACTTGGTAAACTTGTCAACTGCCACCAAAAGGTGGGTCTTCTTGTCCTTAGACCTTTTGAATGGCCCAACCATATCAAGACCCCAGACCGCAAACGGTCAAGTGATGGGAATCATCCGTAAGTCCTGAGCCGGAACATGAGCTTGTCTTGCAAATTTCTGACACCCATCGCACTTGCTGACAATATCATCTGCATCAGCATGAGCCGTCAGCCAGAAAAAACCATGACAAAAAGCTTTAGCCACCAAAGATCATGACCCGGCATGATGACCACAATCGCCTGCATGAATCTCGTGTAGAATATCACGTCCCTCTTCAGGGGAAACACAACGCTGGAACACGCCGGTCACACTATATCTGTGTAACTCGCCATTGACAATGGTCATGGACTTAGATCCCCTTGTGATTTGCCGTGCCAGATTTTCATCGCCTGGTAACTCGCCTCGGGTCAAGTAAGCCAGATAAGGTATTGTCCAGTCAGGGATTGCACGAAGAGCCACCACCAACTGTCCCTCTCGATCAGGAATAGCAAGATCTTCCTTTGAAGGCAATTTAACAGAATGATTATGCAATACATCAAGGAACACATTGGGGGGAACCGGCTTACGCTGTGATCCAAGCCAAGATAGTGCATCAGCCACCTCGTTCTTACGCCGGTCTATGTGATCCACTTGGTACCCCTTAAAGTGACCAGCAATGTTATCAACTGGCTGACGATAAGCCGCCATAAGCGGGTCTTTAGAATCCCACTTTCCTAAGACTTGCTGAGCCACCAAGTCTGAGTCGCCCAAACATCTAACTCAGCTCAGGTTCATCTCCTTGGCCATTCGGAGTCCATGGAGCAAAGCTTCATACTCAGCTGCATTGTTAGTGCAAGGGAACATGAGCCTTAAGACATAACAAAATTTATCACCTCGTGGAGATTCCAAGATGACTCTAGCCCCCGAGCCCTCCAACTGTCTGGACCCATCAAAGTGTATAGTCCAATATGTATTGTCAGGCTTCTCCTCGGGGGTTTGCAGCTCCGTCCAATCATTTATGAAATCCACCAAAGCTTGAGACTTGATGGCTATTCTAGGCACATACTTCATATCATGAGGTCCAAGCTCAATTGCCCACTTAGCAACCCGACCAGTAGCCTCCCTGTTTTGAATTATGTCACCAAGTGGAGCAGAATTGACCACTGTGATCGGATGTCCAAGGAAATAATGCTTAAGTTTATGGCTGGCCATGAACACCCCAAACACCAGCTTCTGCCAATGTGGGTATCTTTCCTTGGACTCCGTAAGGACTTCACTGACATAATAAGCCGGCTGCTGAACCGGATACTCTTTACCCGCCTCTGTGCGCTCCACGACAACTGCAACACTGACGGCCTTATTATTAGCCGCCACATACAGGAGGAAAAGCTCTTTGTCTATGGGAGCAGCCAAGATGGGCGGCTCAGCCAACTGCTTTTTGAGTGCCTCAAACGCCTCATTAGCTGCATCACTCCAGACGAAATGATCAGTCTTCTTCATCATCTAATACAAAGGAATTGCCTTCTCTCCAAGGCGGCTTATGAACCGGCTTAGGGCTGCGATACAACCCGCCAGGTGCTGAACATCATTGATACACGCCGGCTTAGAAAGAGAGGTTATTGCCTCAATCTTCTCTGGGTTAGCCTCAATGCCCCTCTCTGAGACTAAGAAACCTAGCAATTTTCCAGCCGGCACACCAAAAACACACTTGGCTGGGTTAAGCATCATCTTGTACACCCTAAGATTGTCAAAGGTCTCCTTCAGGTCATCAAGCAAAGTTTCTTTCTTTCTGGACTTAACCACGATGTCATCCACATAAGCATGAACGTTCCGGCCAATCTTCTTGTGAAAGCAATTCTGAACACATCCTTGATAAGTCGCCTGGGCACTCTTGAGCCCAAAAGGCATAGACACATAACAGAAAGCTCCAAAGGGGGTGATGAAAGTTGTCTTTTCGTGATCTTCCACTGCCATCTTGATCTGATGATAACCAGAATATGCATCTAGGAAACACAAACTCTCACAATCCGCTGTGGCAACAATGATCTGATCAATACGAGGGAGAGCAAAAGGATCAGCCGGACACGCCTTGTTAAGATCTGTGTAGTTAACACACATGCGACAAGTGTCATTCTTTTTAAGCACTAGCACAGGGTTAGCCAGCCACTAAGGGTGGAACACCTCAATTATGAACCCGACAGCTAGGAGTCGGGCCACTTCTTCCCCAATAGCTTTATGCCTCTCTTCATTAAAACGATGAAGGAACTGGCGAACAGGTTTCATCTTAGGATCAATATTAAGTCAGTGCTCAGCGAACTCTCTCGGTACACCTGGCATGTCAGAAGGTTTCCATGCGAACATGTCCCGATTCTCACGGATGAATTTGATGAGCGCACTTTCCTATTTAGGATCCATCCCTGCCCCAATGGTGAATTGCTGAGAAGAATCACCAGGGACAAAATCAACTTGTCGTGTGTCTTTGGCCAACTTAAACTTAAGCGGCGGGTCTGTCTGTATGGTGGGCTTCTTCAGAGGGGTCATATCAGCCGGGTCAACATTATCCTTACAATACTTGAGCTCCTCCGTGGCACAAGCTGGCTCTGCGTAAGCCACATCTCATTCCTTGCACTCCAGGGCAAGCTTGCGATTCCCATGAACTGTGATTGTCCCCTCAGGTCCTGGCATCTTGAGCTGCAGATAGACATAACAAGGGCGAGCCATGAACTTAGCATAAGCCGGCCGTCCAAATAGGGCATGGTATAGACTCTTGATCTTGACCACCTCGAACCATAGCGTTTCTGCTCTGTAATTATGTTCATCACCGAAGTCCACTTCCAGTGAGATCTTTCCAATAGGGTAAGCCGACTTGCCAGGCACCACCTCATGGAACACTGTGGAGGACGGCTTATGGTCCTTGTCAGTCAGACTCATCCGTCGGAAGGTATCATAGTACAATATGTTGATGCTGCTGCCACCATCCATGAGTACTTTCGTAAATTTGTAACCCCCCACCTGAGGGGCAACTACCAGGGCTAGGTGAGATGGATCATCAACTCGGGGCGGGTGATCCGCCCTGCTCCATGTGATTACCTTCTCTGACCACCTTAAATACTGAGGCACTGCCGGCTCAACTGCGTTGAATGCTCGCTTATGGACCTTCCGGTCATGCTTGCACGTATTTGTAGTGAAGACATGATATTGACCACTATTAAGCTGCTTTGGGTTACTCTGATACCCTGACTAATTGTTGTGCTGCTGAATACCTTGACCAGACTGCTAATTATGACCACCGTGGTTACCTTGACCCAGATATCTAGAATTTGAGCCGCCACCACCAAAGCCGGACCCCTGGAAACCAGATCTTCACCCGCCGGGCAGCCCATTATTATTATCATGATGCTGGTTAAAGCTCTGATTCCTGAACTCCCACATGATATAACAATCCTTCCAAGCATGAGTCGACGGCTTGTTAGGACAACTGTGTTTTGGACAGGGGTCATTGAGTATTGCTTCAAGATTGAAAGGCTTTCGTCCACTGAACGACGGCTTGCCATTACCATTGTGACGCTGGTTTTTAGACCTGGCATTGGTATTAGCCACAAAATTTGACCTGCCGTCAGAGTACTTGCGCTTCCCCCCATTGTTCTGGTTATTTTGATTACCATGCTGAGCCGAGGCGTGTTGCTGCTGGCCCTTGCCACCACCATTTTTCTTGCCCTTGCCAGATTTATCATCATCAGAGCTTGGATCCTTGGTAGTATCAGAGTCGCCATACCTGGTAAGCACATCGATGAGCTTTCCCATATCTGTACACTTACGCTTGAGCCGCCCTAACTTCTGCTTAAGGGGGTCAAAGTGACAGTTTTTCTCCAAGAGCAGCACAGCTTGAGCCGCCCCAATACTCTCCGAAGAATGTATGATGGTCGCAACCCGGCGTGCCCAATGATGGGCTGACTCATCCTCTCGCTGCACATAGTGTTCCAAATCAACAATCTTCATTGGCTGCTTACAAGTTCCTTGAAAGTTCTTGATAAAGTTGTCCTTCAACTCTGCCCAAGTGTTGATAGAGTTGGGGGGCAGGTTTTTTAACCATGTGCGAGCCAGTTCTTCCAACATCATAGTGAAATATTTGGCACAGACTGCATCATTGACGTCCAACGTCTCCATGGCCAGCTCATAACTTTCAATCCAAGCCTCTGGAGGGAGATCCGCCGTGTAATTGGGCACCTTGCGAGGGTCTTTAAAATCTTTAGGCAGGCGCTCGTTACGCAAAGCTGGCACTAGGCATGGTACTCCAATGGTCCTGGAATTTGACCCGGCTCCCACCGAGGCTGAAGGGGTCACAGGAGCTTGCTGATAAGCCCCCTGGTTAGCCGCCACCGCTGCCTCATGGTGGGCTCTGGCCTCATCCACAATTTCCTGAGCGTCAGTCCTCAGGTTAAGGGGTGGGTTATCACGAGGCGGGTCATCATGGGGCGGGTTGCAACACCGCTCACTACTGGAAACTGCGGGCGACTCAATATGTCGGCTATAACTGCGACTAGGCAAAGGGATTGAGTGCACACATTGTCGACTGTAGGAATAGTTGGCTTGCTGAGCGACCGCCGTCTGCAACAACTCAATGGCATTCCGAGTCTCTACTGCCACTGGCGACAACGGTGACAGGTATTGCGGCGAGCCGGGTTGCCGCCGCCACCATGTTATCCACCGGGTTAGAAAAATGACCTGGTGGTGTTGGAAAGTGTGGTGGTGGTGTCCGACCTGGGGGCAGGTTATGCCCCGGCTCCTCACTCCAGACCGGCTCTTCTCTCCGGGCCGGCTCTGGCTGATGTGGCTGAGCTGTCCTGTTCCGATGCACATCCATGGTTAATTGGGGTATAACCGGTGCTCCGGTCGCGCTTGGTCCTGCCCCTGGCGTGTTGAACAAATTCATGGGCTCATAAGTCAGGGGTAAACGGGTCCGGTACCTCCTCCGAAGGACTGCATTGGAGGCATTTTGATCCATACTTAACTGCCAAGCCTCTGCCTTTAAGCGTTCTGAATCGGCATGAACCTGGGCCTGGAACTCAGTCGTCCGGGCGTTCTCGGCGTTGATATCTTCCTGGACCATGGTCATCTGCACCCTAAGCTTTGTGATCTCTGTGTTACGCTCCGCTTGGTTTTCAGCCGTGACCTCGGTCCCCATTAAAGTCATCAACTCATTAACCAACTCAAATAAGACCTGAGTCGGTGGCCTGACTAAGCCGTATCCTGAGGGGTCAGTAGTTGCTGTAGCTCGAGCCGTCGTGCTGTTGAGAGCCGCGCCGTGCCTGCCATGAAGATGGTAGCTCGTAGGGGTCTGGAATACTGTTGCCATCGGAATAGCCCCCAAGCCCGCCGTCCTGAAGCTGGTAGATTGACTCCGTCTCTCCAGTTGAGGACTCATCACCTGAGTAGATGAGAGTCTCTCCCCCAGATGCGGAATTTTCCTCAAGTTCCATCCCTTGCGTGAAGCCCACGAAAGCATGCCTTCGCCCGGCTTGGACCCGGGAGGGTTGAATGCACCGAGCCGGCTCGACGATGTCGGTGCAGATGTCCGGCTCAGGCTCTGACCCGCCGATCTTGCCGATGAAGACGTGGATTCCGCCGAAGGGGACCCGGTACCCGTACTCGATTGAGTCGGCCTTAGGGCCCTAGCCAGCGTCGTCGATGTAGAGCTTGCCGCGGAGACTCTTGGTCATCCTGCCAATGGCGTACCCCTCGATCCCTGGGAAAGAGCCCTTCAAGAACTCGAAACCACCATGCGCTGGCCCCATGGTGGGCGCCAACTGTCATGGTTTTGTCACGGCAGATGTCCTAGTGAAAGGACTTAGGTGCGAGGCCATAGCGATGGTGATTAACTTGTCGAGGTTGAGCGGGACGAGAGACACGGGTTTACCCAAGTTCGGCCCCTCGCGGTGGAGGTAAAAGCCTACTCCTGCTCTTGTTGCTATTGCTTGAGTATCGATTACAAGGGAGCGGATTCACTTGACCTAGCTATAGATTGATTGTTACTTCACCTATTCTGTGCCAGGGACTCGCCTTTATATACAGGTCGAGACCCCCAGCTTACAAGGGTCCGGGTCGGGTTACGATCCGTGACCGAGCCCTACTCTAAGTCGCCTTGCCTTATTAGACAAGTCATCACATGGCAGCTTACACCTCCGGGCCTCCTTCTGACTTTGGGCACTAAGCCGGCCCATCTTGTGAGCCGCCCTTCTTGGTCCTGCGCCTTAGTCACTTGGTCGTGTCTAAGGCTTTAACTTCGTGAGTCGCCAATGGTCTAACCCGTCCCTCACTGGGTGGGTTATATTGTGGGGTTATATCCCCAACAACGGCTGCCGAGGTAGGTTCATCGCCTGGAGAGAGAGAGAGAGAGAGAGAGAGAGAGATCATGGGGGAGAGAGAGATGAATGGGTATGGGGGAGATGGAACTCCCCCTGCCCAACTCATAACCCCCACCCACGCACCGCAGAGTGGTAGTACCGCTCGGGGAGCGGTAGTACCGCCCCGGTACTACTGCATGGCAGGAGGCCGTGTAGTACCGCTCCGGTGGTAGTACTGTGGGAAGCGGCGGTAGTACTACTTATGAGCGGTAGTACTGCCACAGACCCAACGGTAGTACCGCCTAGAGGACAGAACTTGCCAAAAGAGATAAGGATGGTTGCTTATGCAATATATAGAGGTTGTAGATGAGACAAGGCTTGGGTTGGAGACACAAAGACCAGCAAATGGGAAGAGACACTCCAAGTTCAAAAAGATGAACAAAAGAAGAGCAAACTTGGAGTGACTCAAAGCACAAACAAAGCCCTAAAGACTAGAAAAACCAAAATGAGACAACTCAAAGAACCACCTCACAAGGAGGGGGCGGTGGCCGAAGCCACCTATTTTGAGTCTATTGGTATGGCACCGCGAAGATTTTAACCTTGGGCCCATGACTAAAACTCATCTTTGAAGCACAAGTACCATAAAAAAATGGCTAATGTGAAAGACTTGATCGCTTTATGCATAATGGGGGGAGGAATAGTTCATTGAGATAACAACACTCCCCCTATCTTCATGCCTACATCTAGAACAAGATAACATGCTGAATGCGGTGGGGTTTGCCTAGATTCAAGCCAAATTGCTCGAATCAATGATATTTAGCTCATGCCTTAACTAGCGAAATCTTGCTTTATCCAAAGGCTTCGTGAAAATATCCGCTAATTGCTCTTGAGTGTTGGCATAGATAATATCAACCTCTCCACGCTTGATAGCACTTTCATTGTCATATAGAAGAGGCACTTTGTCACAAGTGACACCATAATCCTTTAAAGTTTGCCTCATCCATAGCAATTGTGCACAACAACTTGCGGCGGCTACATACTCAGCCACGGTGGTGGAGAGAGACACACAATTTTGCTTCTTCGAAGACCAACTCACCAAAGAGCGACCAAGGAATTGGCACCCTCCGGAATTTGACTTCCTATCCACACGGTCTCCCGCCCAATCCGAGTCCGAATATCCCATGAGGTCAAAGATTGCTCCTTTGGGGTACCATAAGCTAAAGTTTGGGGTATGAGCCAAATATTAAAAGATTCGCTTGACCGCCACAAAGTGACATTCCTTAGGTGCGGCTTGGAACCTTACACACATTCCCACACTCAACATGATATCCGGTCTAGATGCACAAAGGTAAAGCAAGGATCCAATCATGGAGCGATATACCTTTTGATCCACCGCTTTACCATTGGGATCAATGTCAAGTTGGCACTTGGTTGGCATTGGAGTCTTGGCCGGCTTGACATCATCTAGCTTGAATCTCTTGAGCATGTCTTGGGTATACTTGTCTTGGTTGATGAATGTTCCTTCTCTTCTTTGCTTAACTTCGAACCCGAGAAAGAACTTCAACTCTCCTATCATAGACATCTCAAACTTCTTAGTCATTAGTGCAGCAAACTCATCATTGAAATCTTTGTTAGGGGAACCAAATATAATATCATCAACATATAGTTGGCATATGAATAAGTCCCCATTAACCCTCCTAGTAAAAAGAGTGGGAGCGATTTGCCCAATTTCAAACCCACGGTCATGCAACAACTCGGTAAGGTGCTCATACCATGCACGTGGGGCTTGTTTAAGGCCATAGAGTGCCTTATCAAGCTTATATACATGATTGGGAAACTTGGGATCCTCGAACCCCAAGGGTTGCTTGACATATACCAACTTATTAAGAGGACCATTAAAAAATGCACTTTTCACATCCATTTGTTGCAAATTAGAATCATGATGAGATGCATATGCAAGCAACATGCAAATAGATTCAAGGCGAGCAACGGGAGCAAAGGTTTCACCATAGTCGATACCCTCAACTTGGGAGTATCCTTGAGCTACCAATCTTGCCTTGTTGCGAGTGACAACATCGTTCGCATCTTGCTTGTTCTTGAAAATCCATTTGGTTCCAATGACATTATCGTTCTCCTTTGGCCTTCGCACCAATTGCCACACCTTGTTGCGCTCGAAGTTGTTGATTTCATCATGCATGGCTTCAAGCCAATCTGTGTCCTCAAACGCCTCATGTACCTTTTGGGGTTTAATGCAAGAAACTAATGCGTGATGCTCACAAAAGTTTGTTAATTGTTTATGAGTAGTTACCCCCTTTCTTAAGATACCAAGCACATTCTCCATAACATGATCTTGATGTTTGAGTGTGGAGGAAATCTTGGTGGCACGACGCTCCAATAGCTCCTCAATAGGCATTTGAGGAGCACCATCTTGATCATCTTGAGCACCGTCTTGAGCTTGCTCTTGATCTTGAGCTTGCTCGGAGTCTTGAACTTGATCTTGGGCATCATTTGGTGCACCACCATCATCATGAGGTTGATCCTGCCCTTGATCATGTTCATTTTGTTGAGGGCCTTCACTTTGTTCTTCGGAAGCGTGTGGGTCTAGCGCCGGTGATGGTTCCACTTGCGTAGAACATTGTCCTTCTCCTTCGGCCACAAGGGGTTCCTCAATGGGGAGTATTTGACCAATCCCCATTCTTATTATGGCTTGAGGAGGAATTTCATCACCTACATCATAAAGACCACTTTGCTCCACTTGGGAGCCATTATTTTCATCAAACTTCATGTTACACGTCTCCTCAATGAGTCCATTGGACTTATTGAGGACACGGTAAGCATGAGAGGTTGTAGCATAACCAACAAGTATGCCCTCTTGAGCTCTAGGTTCAAATTTACACAAACGAACACCTTTCTTGAGAATGAAACACTTACACCCGAACACCCGAAAGTACTTGAGGTTGGGCTTGTTACCGGTAAGTATCTCATATGGAGTCTTGTTCAAGCCTTTGTGGAGGTAGAGCCGATTGGATGCATGACATGCGGTGTTGATGGATTCGGCCCAAAAGTTGTATGGAGATTTGAATTCCGCCATCATGGTCCTTGGCGCATCCATCAACATCTGGTTCTTCCTCTCCGCAACACCATTTTGTTGAGGGGTATATGGTGTGGAATATTGGTGCTTGATCCCCTCATCACTAAGGAACTCATCCAAGGTGTAGTTCTTGAACTCGGTGTCGTTGTCACTTCTAATCATCCATATCTTTGCATCATGTTAATGTTGAGCTTCATTTGCGAAGTCAATGACAGTTTGTTGGGTCTCACTCTTCCTCTTCAAGAAGTATACCCAAGTGTATCTTGAGTAATCATCCACAATCACCAAGCAATATTTTCTTCCCCCAAGACTATCGAAGGATGGAGGACCAAAGAGATCCATGTTAAGGAGCTCCAAGGGCCTCTTCGAGTAGATGATAGTAGTGGGTCGATGAGCCATTTCATGTAGCTTTCCTTCAATACAAGCATTGCAAGCATGATCTTTGGCAAAACTCACATTTGTTAGTCCACGAACGTGATCCCCTTTGAGGAGACTTTGCAAAGATCTCATATTGACGCGGGCTAAACAGAGATGCCAAAGCCACCCACATCAACTTTAGCCATTAGACAAGTTGCGGTCTTAGTGTGTCGCTCCGAAAAGTTAACAACATAAAGGCCGTTCTCGACATGCCCAACAAAAGCTACTTTAAGAGTCTTGCTCCACAAAAGGGCCATGGTATCAAGATCAAAGAATGTTGCAAAGCCCATGTGTCGGTGTACTAAGTATTGGGCCACTAGTACCCCGTACTTGTGCACGGGCAGTTGTAGCCATCCTCGCGGCAAGGCTTGCCGGGAAACAGCTCGAGGTCGATTCAAGCCATCGGAGAAATCATCAAGTCAGAGATCTGGGGATCAGCAGATAAGCAGAGCTGGAATCCGAAGGCCAGCTTCCCCGGCAAGATCCTTGCTGGGATGGCCTGCGGAGCCCGGCAAGGCTTGGAGCCCGGCAAGGCTTGGCGCCCGGCAAGGCTTGGTGCCCGGCAGGCTTCGGCGCCCAACAAGATTCTGCCACTGTGCCACCGCTTTGGCACAGCAACAAGTCTGACATTCTGGGTCCTTCTCTGGATGCGTGGCAACGTGCCAGTGGAGGAGATCTTAAGCGGTGCTGATGGGATGGCCCCTTTTCCCATCCCCAAGAAAGTGAGGACACCTAAACGGACACCTCACGGTGCATTAAATGCATTTGTCCTAATTCGTCAGGGGTTAGGTATGATACCCTGTAGCTACTTTACACCTCAATGTATGTACATTTTGCCACTGTGGTGACCCCTTTGAGCATATAAAAGGAGGCCCAAGGCAACTGCTACAGAGGAGGAAGGACTTCTGGCCCATTCTGCATGCGTAGCTGCTCTTTGAACGTACTGTTCATAGCGAGCGCTCCTGAAGGCTGGGCTCAAGAACATTAATAAGAACACAAAGCAGGAGTAGGGTTTTACGCTGATCAGTGGCCCAAACCTGGGTAAAAACTTCCCGCATCGATCATTAGTTCTGCTCTTTGCGTATACCTCTCCCCCCGCCGAATCGTAAAGGGGTCTCTCGGGATCCCATAGGTGTCATGCCCCGACATCTTTGGCGCGCCGGGTAGGGGGATTGAAGGTTGCGTGAACCTGATCTAGTGATCGGCGCCTCAGTTTCTTCATCATCATGCCGCCCAAGAAGAAGAGCGCTGCGACGGCGCAACCGTCCATGTCCGTTTTGCCTACACCTTCGCGTATGGGCGATGGCGTGGGTGCAGAAGGAAGAGGACTAGAACCCCCACGGCGTTCTGGTGATCCGAGCCAAGCTAGCGGTATCGTTCGCAGTGGCAGTGGTAACCTGCACGCCGCTGGATCTAGAGATGGCGCTGTGTTGCCTACGGGTGGCACAACGAACTCCAGAGATCGGAGGGCGCCTGCTGGAGCTCCTGCGCAGGCGCAAGCCTCACGGCCTACCCAGGTCGTGCATGATGAGCGGCGCCATGGCGCTGGTGGTTCAGGGTGTCCCCATGAAAAGGTTTCTGCGCATAGATCCCAAGATGCGCGGGACCAGCATGCACACCGAGCTGTCGGCGGAGGTGGCGCACGGTCGCGTGACCGTGGTGGTGCTCCTTCTAACATGGTTAGGAGTCAGAGCACCTCACGTACCTCGCACCTGTCGCCGCCGCCTACGCCAGCGGAAGCCTTGGCACGTGCGCAGCTGCTCCTCGATTTTCCTCCTGCTCTGGAGAAGATGGAGGAATGGCGAGCTACTATCCAGAGCCTTATCGGTTTCGCCAACAAGGATGGACCGCAAGAGGCAGGGCCCTCGCAGCGGAGGCCCATCGATCCGGCACGAGCCGATGTGGAGAAAACTGGAGGTGGTGCAACCACGGTGCACTCCCCTCCGCGGCACCAACGGCAGTTGACAGCTCAGCAAGTCGACCGCCATGAAGAAGTTTCCACGGCGTCGTCCGATCCACGGATGCGCTGCGATCAGCGTCAAGTTCTCCAGGAACGAGGCAAGGAGGACGCTCGAACTACCATCGAGCGGCGACGGGAAGTGCGCTATCAGTCTGATAAGCGCGCGGGGCCGGCTGTTGATGAGCCTGCGCCAGGGGACGTAGGAGACTTGCCTTATGAGGTAGGGACTCCGGCGTTTACCCGTGAGCTGCGGCAAGTCCGGTGGCCCAATTCCCGAACCTTCAAGCCAGAGGTCCCGGAGAAATATGACGGTAAGACCCATCCCTCGGAGTTCCTGAGCATCTACACCATTGCGGTGCAGGCTGCCGGGGGCCGAGATGACAAGATACTTGCCAACTACTTCCCGTTGGTGCTCAAACCCAACGTCAGGTCGTGGTTGATGCATCTGCTGGAGAATTCTATTTCTTCCTGGTTAGATCTGTGCCATCAGTTTGTTGGCGCCTTTGTTGGAGGCCACCAAGCTCCTGGCCAAGAGAGTGATTTGCATATCATCCCTCAGAAGGAGGGCGAGTCCCTGCGCAAGTTTATCCAGAGATTTAGCCGGGTGCAGTACAATATTCCTGACGTTCACCCTGCCGCTGTCGTTAGCGCGTTTCACCAGAATGTGCGTAACCGCAAAATGCGGGAAGAGCTGGCAATGAACAAAGTCAGGAGTATTGCCAAGCTTTACGCTTTGGCCGACAAGTGCGCTCGAGCTGAAGAGGGGAGGAAACTCCCTGGCGAGGCTGTTGGTGCGGGGGGCGAATCAGAAGATGAAGACGCCCTGGCCCCGTCAAGGAAAGGCCGGCGGCGAAACAGGAAACGCGGAGGCAAGGCCGTGCTTGCTGTCGAGGAATCCGACAACCCCGGCTCCGCCAAGAAGGCCAAGGTTGGTGACCCCGGCAAGGATCTTGCCGGGTGCCCTTCCTGTCAGGCCTTGGCGGCTGCCGACAAGTTGGAAAACTCTGGCAAGCAGTATTGCAAGATCCATCGCACCAAGGGCCACGATCTCCAGAACTGCCGGCAAGTTGAGCAGCTTGCCGAGAAGCAGAGAGCCGAATACGAGAGGAGAGATAAGGAGAAGGCCCAAGATGGTGCTGATGGGTCCGGCAAGAAGCGCGGTGGCCGAGGGGGTCGCCGCGGCAAGGCCAAGCAGCAAAAGGATAGGCCCGCTTGGGGCCGAGACAAAGAAGGAGATGATGATGAGGAAGATGATGAATCCAGTGAGCAAGAATTCCAGAAGGCTACGGAGGCCATGTGTATCGATGGGGGTGCCTCGCTGCATTCTTCCCACCGCCAACTCAAACAGTGGGTGCGGGAGGTCAATGCGGCAGAGCCATCCCCAGATGCATGTAGGCCCCTGAAGTGGTCCAGCACGCCTATCATTTTCGACGCCGAGGATCACCCTGATCGCACAACTGCGGTCGGGTGCTTGCCATTGTTGGTCTCGCCAACGATTCGCAACCTCAAGGTGACGAAAATGTTAGTTGACGGCGGGGCCGGCCTAAACTTAATCTCACCGAATGTGCTCAGAAAGCTCCAAATTCCTGACGAGGACCTCGAAGAAACGGGTACGTTTCAAGGGGTCAATCCGGGAAGAACCCAGCCTAAGGGCAAGATTACGCTGCCGGTGACATTTGGCAGCGAGCTCAACTTCAGGACCGAGAAGGTGGTGTTTGATGTTGCCAAGATCCCCATGTCATACAATGGGATCCTTGGTCGGCCAGCGCTGGCTAAGTTCATGGCGGCGTCACACTACGCGTACAACATCTTGAAGATGCCTGGGCCGTTGGGCGTCATCACTATCCATTCTGATAAGAAGGATGCGCTCATCTGTGCCGACCAACTTTACCGGGAAGCAGTTGCAGCACCTGCCATCAAGGCACCTGCTCCTGCCGCTGGAACTCCCGGGGGGAAGAAGAAGACCGGCAAGAACCTTGGCACGAACTTCGGCAAGCGCACCTCCTCGGAGTGCTGCGCTTCCATCGAGGACGTACCAGAGAGTTCCACCGGCAAGAACAAGAAATCCAAGGCTGCTCCGCCGGAGACCAAGAAGGTGCTTGTCAGAGAGGATGGAACGGGGGGAACTTTCACCATAAGTTCCACCCTAGATGACACATAGGAAAGCGCGCTCTTTGCATTCCTGCGGGCGAATGTCGACGTGTTTGCATGGCAACCGTCTGACATCCCTGGTGTTCCCAGGAAGGTAATTGAGCACCACCTTGCTGTTTGTCCTCATGCGCGGCCCGTCAAGCAAAGGGTCAGGAAGCAAGCCTTGGAGCGGCAAGAATTCATTGCCGAAGAAATCAGGAAGCTGGAGGCGGCAGGACTGGTCAAAGGAGTGCTTCATCCAACCTGGTTGGCCAATCCGGTTGTAGTGCGGAAAGCGAATGGGAAATGGAGGCTTTGTATCGATTATACAGATATCAATAAAGCTTGTCCAAAAGATCCCTTTCCCTTGCCGCGCATCGACCAGATTGTGGATGCCACCGCGGGTTGTGATCTCCTGTCCTTCCTTGATGCCTATTCAGGGTATCATCAGATTTTTATGGCAAAAGAAGACGAAGAGAAGACCGCATTTATCACCCCATGTGGTACGTATTGTTTTATACGAATGCCTTTCGGGTTGAAAAGTGCCGGTTCGACATTTGCGAGAGCAATCCAAATTGGTTTTGAGCCTCAACTCCATAGAAATATGGAGGCGTATATGGATGACATAGTGGTCAAAACCAAAGACAAAGCCACACTCATTCAAGATTTAGAAGAAACATTTGCAAATTTGCGCAAGATTAACTTGAAGCTCAATCCTGAGAAGTGCGTGTTCGGTGTTCCTTCCGGCAAGCTCCTCGGATTCTTTGTATCTTGCCGGGGAATCGAAGCGAACCCCGACAAGATCAAAGCTATTGAGCAGATTGAAGCGCCGAGACGCGTCAAAGATGTGCGTCATCTTGCCGGCTGTGTTGCTGCTCTAAGCAGGTTTATTTCCAAATCTGCTGAGCGCGCCCTGCCCTTCTTCAAAATTTTGAAGAAGGCAGGTCCAATGAAATGGACTCCGGAGGCGGAGGCTGCGCTGCAAGATTTGAAGAAATACCTTTCCTCTCTACCGACGCTAGTCGCGCCTAAACCACAAGAGTCGTTGCTGCTGTATCTGGCAGCAACAAATCAAGTGGTTAGTGCTGCGCTAGTGGCGCAGAGAGAGGCTGATGAGGAAGCAACACCAGCGGCAGGACCGCCATGTGACGCGGCAAGATCTTCCCCGGCAAGGGTTGATCCCGGCAAGACAGGATCTGCGCAAACAGAAGAACCCGTGCAGAAGAAGAAGGTGGTGCAGCGCCCAGTTTATTTTGTTAGCTCTCTTTTACAAGGAGCTAGGTCAAGATATTCTGGTGTGCAGAAGTTGCTTTTCGGCCTCCTTATGGCCTCGAGGAAGCTGCGCCATTACTTTTAGGCACATGAAATCACCATCGTCACTCGCTTTCCGTTGCAACGGCTTTTGCAAAATCCAGAACCAACCGGCAGGATCGTGGAGTGGGCGTTGGAGTTGTCCAGCTTTGGCCTCAAGTTTGAAAGCACTTCGACGATCCAGAGCAGGGCCTTGGCGGAGTTCATTGCAGAATGGACCCCAACGCCAGACGAAGAGGCTCAGGAAACAACTCTTCCCGGCAAGGAAATTGATCAGCAATGGGTTATGTACTTTGATGGGGCTTTTTCGCTGCAAGGCGCCGGTGCTGGCGTGCTGCTCGTCGCACCCACCGGAGAGCACCTCAAGTACGTAGTCCAAATGCACTTTCCCCGGGAGAGTTCAACCAACAACACTGCAGAATACGAGGGTTTGCTTGCCGGTCTCAGGATCGCGGCAGACCTTGGTATCAAAAAGCTCGTCATCAAAGGCGATTCACAACTTGTCGTCAGGCAAGTTAACAAGAGTTATCAAAGTCCATTGATGCAAGCCTACGTGGATGAAGTGAGGAAAATGGAAGAGCGCTTTGACGGTTTGCAAATGGAGCACGTTCCTCGTGCCGAGAATAGTGTTGCTGACGACCTGTCAAAGTGTGCCGCCCTCAAGTTGCCTGTGGAACCAGGAACTTTTGTGCTCCAATTGACTCAACCATCTGTGGCGCCATCAATGCGGCAAGAAAAAAGAAGAAAGTTGAACTCTGACCAGTACTTCCCGGCAGAGCTCCTTGGAGCCGCCGGCAAGGAAGTTGCCGGGATCGACATGCCTGCCGGGGAACAACAGGCTCCGGCAGGGCCTCAGGCCCTTGCTGTCGAGACAAACATTCCCTCGGCGGAGGAGATGCCTTTAGTCCTAGTTGTCGAGCCTCAGGCTCCAGCATGGGCGCAGCACATTGTCCATTTCCTTCAGACAGGAGAACTCCCGGAGGAACAGGAAGAAGCAGAGAGAGTAGCCCGTCGGTCTGTTATGTACAAGTTCGTCGATGACGTCCTGTACAGAAAGAGACCAAACGGTGTGAAATTGAAGTGCATTCCTCGGGAGGACAGACTAGAGCTGTTGGCAGAGATACATGGAGGCATATGTGGCTCTCACATAGGGTCAAGAGCGCTTGTCGGAAAGGCATTCCGACAAGGTTTCTTTTGGCCCACCGCTCTCCAGGATGCAACTGCACTAGTCACCAGGTGTGAAGCGTGCCAGTTTCATTCAAAGAAATTACATCAACCAGCTCAAGCTCTTCAGACAATCCCTCTCTCCTGGCCATTTTCGGTCTGGGGGCTCGACATACTGGGCCCTTTCCCCCGTGCTACCGGGGGCTTTGAGTACTTGTACGTTGCTATCGACAAGTTCACAAAGTGGCCAGAGGTGGAAGCAGTGAGGAAGGTGACAGCACAATCAGCCGTCAAGTTCTTTAAGGGAATTGTTTGCCGTTTCGGTGTGCCCAACAGGATCATCACCGACAACGGCACGCAGTTCACAAGTCGCACCTTCATGCAGTATGTCCAAGACCTTGGCGGCAAGATTTGTTTTGCCTCTGTTGCTCACCCGAGAAGCAACGGCCAAGCGAAGAGGACCAATGTTGAAGTGCTGCGCAGTCTCAGGACCAGAACCTTCGACAGGCTGAAAAAGTGCGGAAGACGCTGGATTGATGAGTTGCCGGCGGTTCTTTGGTCAATCAGAACGACACCAAATCGAGCCACCGGCCAGACGCCCTTCGCTCTGGTCTACGGAGCGGAAGCAGTTCTTCCCACGGAACTCATATACGGATCACCTCGAGTGCTCGCTTATGATGAGCTTGAGCAAGAGCAACTGCGGCAAGATGACACTGTGCTCCTTGAGGAGAATCGTCTTCAGGCTGCTGTGCGAGCTACACGCTACCAGCAAGCTTTGCGTCGCTATCATAGCCGCAAAGTTCATGCCCGAAGCCTTGAGGAAGGCGACCTTGTTCTTCGGCGGATTCAGTCCGCCAAGAATTCAAACAAGTTGACGCCAAAGTGGGAAGGCCCTTATCGGGTAGTACGAGTCACCAGGCCCGGCGCTGTCCGCCTGGAGACCGAAGATGGTGTTCTAGTGAGCAATTCCTGGAATATCGAACATCTTCGCAAGTTCTACCCATGAGGCGCGGTTGCCAGGGGCTCCCGGCAACCACCTTTTTGTACAAGTCTTGCCGGCAAGGCATGTGATCCTTTGTACAAAGCCAGGTGCAGACCCTGAGCGCAGATGAATAAATTTAAGTGTTGTACATTCCCTTATCGATTCCCATGTTTATATTTATATATGCATGATTGTCTAAGATGTTGTATGACACCTACTCCCGGTAAGTTCTAACGAACCGCCAAGGTTTCATGTCTTTATTTTCTCTTCTTTCTTTTTAAAAGACAGAAGGATTCCTCGCGTGCACATTTACCGGGGGGGAAAGGAGATATGAATATCAGTTGGCGACGTTCGGAATCGACGCTTGCCGGAGGAAGGACAAAGACAGAAAGCTAAGTCCTAAAAACTCAGAGCAAGTTTTTCTTTTATTACAAAGTTATTTCCTTGGACGATTCCGACTCTTGTATGGAAAATCTGCACGCGAAGGAACCCTTGTTGTAATCGGTCGCGCCCTTGTTTTGTTTCGAGCCCACTCAACAATTTAAGTGGCTGCACTGAGAACACCAAGGAGTCTTGCCGGCCGCTGCGCCTCCAGCAGGCTGCTGAAGTCCCGCACCCAGCGCTCGCGGTAGGTTGCGCGCCGGCAAGTTTTTCAGTAAGCGTAGGGTGAACTCCATACATAAAGGAATCAGACAAGGAAGATAGCAAGCATGAACTTAAACATAGACGAGTTATGTTACATTCATGAGTTGCCGCAATTCTAACTTGAGACTTAATTGTCTTTTACATGGAATGACGACGGCAAGAAAAGGGGGAGCACTCAATCCCTGCGCTGGCCTTCGATCCTTTTGATGGAGTCCACCTTCTCGAGGATGGGCGCGATGCATTCTTCAAGCGCCTCAACATTTGCGTCCCTTGGCAGATGGCCGAGCGCGTTGGGGAGGTCGATGCCGGGATTGCTGTGCATCACTTTGATAAGCACCTTGCGGAGGATGGCCTGGCAAAGCAGGCGAGTCTCGTTGGCCAATTGGGTCGCCCGGCTAGACTGGAGCACCCTCAAGGCATTGATGATGCTTTCAAAGAACATCGTCAACCTGGCACTTGGAGATATTCTTTCCTCGGAAGAATACTTGAAGTTCGACAGGCCCATGGTTGACAGTTCTGCCGTAAGCTTCTCCGCAGTGGCGATGAGACGTCCAGTCCAGATCTCCACTCCCTTTTCGTAATCAGCTTGGGCTTCGGCGGCGCTCTTGAGCAGGTTCCTCTCTCCTTGGAGATCCTTGAGTAGAGCCTTCTCACGGGCCCTGCCGGCCTCGAGAGACTTCTGCAGCGTGGTCAGCTTCAGCTCCAAAACCGCAATGCTATCAGCCGCAGAGGAGAGCTGCTTGGTTTTGTCGGACAGGGCAACTTGCATATCCGCCAAGGAGTGGAGGGATTTTTCCCTGTCACCCTTGAGCGTCGAGAGCTCCTTGCCGTGCTCTTCGAGATCTGTTTCCAGCCTCTTCACCTTGTCGCTCAGCTCGTTCTTGGCGGCCTCTGCAGCTTCGGCAGCATCGACGGCCTCCTTGAGCTTGCCGGCGTGACTTGCAGTCAGAGCTTCGAGGGCCTCCTTATGTTTTTGCTCCAGCTCCTGGGTCCGCCGCACGACAAGATTCTCGATATCTTCGTCTTTAGTGCGAAGCTTGGCGGCGAGCGCCTGCTCACGTGCGGTGAGATCTTCCTCATAAGCATCAAGAGCAACGCGGCGCCCCGTCAGGAGGGCATCTTCAGCAGCAATCCTTTGGGTAGCTTCATCATGCGCCTTCTCCATATCGGATTGCTTCAGGAGGATCTCTTTCCACTGCTGGCTCACTTGTTCCCGGCCGGCAACCAACTCTTGGAGGGCCTCGGCGTGCCAGACCTGCATTTGTGCGACGCGCCTTTGAAAATCTGCTTCGGCCGCCTCGACAACTGCCATTCTGGAGTCCGCCTTGTCTTTCCGGGCATGGTGGAGAGCCTGGAGCTTGCGAAAGTTCTCGCCCATGGCCTGAAGGAGTTGATCCTCTTCAGATTTGCCGCTGCTAGTGCTGGGGTCGTCAACAACTTCGAGCCCGGCAAGTTGATGAACAGGTTCTCGCCAACCCTGAGGTATTTGCTGGATGAGGGGCCTTCGGATGTCGACGGCTGGTCTTCAGTGACCGCCTCGCCAGTGGCAGGGGGCTCTGTGGCCGGTGCAGCGCCTGGCGCTCCTGTGGCAGGAATGCCGTCAGTGCGGTCATCAGCCTCCCTGTCGCCCCCTTCAGTAGGTTCCCTGGCGGGTTCCTCTTGTGCAATCTTGGCGGCCTCCCCGTCAAGAGCACCACCAGCCTCGACAGTGTCATCCTTGGTGGCCTCGCTGGCAGCGATCCTGTCTGCTTCGGCAGCAGCGTCCCTGGCGGTCTCCTCGATGACAACGTCGACGTCCATGTGTTCCATCACAGGGAACTCTGAAGGACGAAGGAGGAAAACAGAATAAGATCGAGATTGAAGTTTGAAACGACTAAAAGACAGAGAGATAAGGGAAAAAGTAACAAGCACTCTGAGGCAGCTGATTACCTGTGTCGGGCTATTGGGAGGTGGCTTCGCCCCTCCCGGCAACTCCGGTTGCCGGGGGTGGGTTGCCGGAGTCCGCGCCTGCCGGCTCCTCCTCAATTAGGGTAGGCTCGTCGGCAGGACCTCTTGTCGGGGACGTGCTTGTGGGCGGAGCGGTCGATGAAGGTGGCACAATGGGGATGTCTTCCGACAGCTCTCCTTGTTGCCATTCTTCTCCTGCGAACCCAAGGATGTCAGCGGCAAGAATGGAAGCCTCGGCACCCGCCAGCGGAAAAAGAACAGTGAACTTACGCTGGGGGCTGCGTTGAGGACTGAGCTCCGGGCTGACGACGACGGTCTCTGGCACGCTCGTGGAGCCTGCCGGGGGCTCGTCGCCCGTGGAAGTCTTTGACCTCTTTGCCATCCTCTCCAGCAATGTTTCTGTGTCACTGCAGAGACAATATGAGCAACTTAGTAAGATCGATCCAAGATTGGAATATAAAGGTTGTGGCAAAGTACTCACTCTTCTTCCTCTCGCTCCGGACTAAAGCCGGAGATGTTGAAGTCGACCTCCACTGCGATGTCTGAGTGGGGAGGCGGAGGAGGAGTCCTAGGCCGCTTGGCTGTGGTAGGCGCCGGGGCAGCTTCCGGTGCGGTAGTACGAGACCCCCCTGCCGCCCCAGCAGTGACCGCTGGTCTGGGTCTCGCGCGCCGCGCAGGCTGTTGACGAGCCCCTTGCCGCGGTCCAGTCTTGCCGGCCACTTTCTTGCCGGGAGCCTCGCCGCTCGAAGAAGGCTGGCTTGCCGGGATGCCAGATGCAGCCTTCCGAAGAACACGCTTCGTCTTCTTCGGAGCTGGGAGCTCTTCTTGCGTTTCCTCTTCGGCCGTGTCCTCACCGGATGAGCTCTCAGCGGCTGCACTGCTCTGTTCCCCGGCAGCTCCATCCTTCCCGGCAGGTTTTACCTCCACTACTACCTCTGCGTCGCTGGCTTCCCACTCTGTGAAGCCCACGCTACCAGCCTCCGCGGCAAGATTTGCCTCCTCCACCCTAGTAGCAATGTAAGCTACTTCTTGGTCGGTGGTGGCTCGGATGAAATCTGACTCTTGCCAGACAGGTCTCTCCGTCAAGTTGTCAAAAAACTTCTGCGCTTCCTCCTCGGTTGGCTCGGCCCAGGTCGGGTCAAGACCGTGGGCGTTGAACATCGGCAGGAAGGCGATGATTGACCCCAAGGCAGAATTGTTGCACAAGGGGACAATCCTTGCCGGCAGCCGGTGCTTGTCTTCGCGCTGGAATAGTTTTTGATGGAGAGCGCCAAGCTGCATAGCGGTCAGACTGTTGTTCAGCCCGGGGCGCAATCTCATGACATCTGCCGCGTTTCTGTATTCCCAAGCTGGCTTTCCCCTATTCTGCAAAGGGGCGATGCGGCGGCGGAGAAAGTCGAAGCCGATCATCTCCATCGTCAGCCCGGCAGCCTTCAGGCGAAGGATCCTAGTGGTGGCGATTGTGAGCCTCTCGTCCTCCGCGTCGAGATCGCTCCAATCCTTGCCGCGGACCACCTTCTGTTGCCGGGGAAGACAAAACGGATGGGGATCTGCTTCCTGGATCCAGCACCATTCAGCCCGCCACTCGTCCCACTTTTCACGATAAACTCCTTCTGGGTATATTTCCTTATTCCAAGCCCTTGGAATCCAGGCGATAGAACCAGAGAGGGCCTCTCCTTTTTGGATGCGAGGGAAGAAGTAATGGCGAAAAAGAGCAGAATTGGGAATCACGCCGACAAAGTTTTCACAGAGATGGGCAAAGATGGACATGCAAAGTACCGCGTTCGGCGTGAAATCGAGAAGACGAAAGCCGTATGTGTACATGATATCATTGAAGAAGTCAGAAAATGGGGGACAGAGCCCGCAATAGAAATATGCAGTGAAGAAAGGGTATCTGTTCGATCCACCTTTGGAACAAGCACCTGGGATTACGCGTGTGGCTGGGTGAGCTTGCGTCCCTTTTGCCCACATGCACTGGTATCGCCCCTTCAGAGCTTCAGCATCGAGCTATGGAGGGAAGACGACAAGCCTCTTCCGCATCTTCGCCAGTTCGCTCTCCGGGACGTCGGCTTTCGCCTCCTTGCCCTTGCCTTTCTGGCCTTGGGCGGCATGGCGGCTGTGAGGGTGGAAGCCGAGGGCGGAGCGAGCGTGGAAGCAGCGGGCGAAAGAGGAAAAAGCTTTGCTCTGAGCTCGAGAGGAGGAAGGCGATGGCGATGGCCAGATTGAGAAGAAGAGGGGGGTAAATAGGCTTGTGCCTCTGTGGCTTGTCCTTTTTATGGGGAAGGAGCGGGGCCGCCTCTTTTATTCCCCAATGTGAATGCGCCTCTATAGGCGCGAGGCAGTTGCAGCCTTTCAGGCACGCTTCCCACGTCGCGCGCTCGATGCGTGTAGTGGGGGGCACAGTAAAATGAGATATTTACGAGCAGTTAATCCCCTGCCACGCGTGCCCGTGCACTGTTTGGGCCTAGCCCAACAACGCCTCGCACTCGTGTATGGCCTAGGCCCGGGGGCTCCTGTCGGTGTACTAAGTATTGGGCCACTAGTACCCCGTACTTGTGCACGGGCAGTTGTAGCCATCCTCGCGGCAAGGCTTGCCGGGAAACAGCTCGAGGTCGATTCAAGCCATCAGAGAAATCATCAAGTCAGAGATCTGGGGATCAGCAGATAAGCAAAGCTGGAATCCGAAGGCCAGCTTCCCCGGCAAGATCCTTGCCGGGATGGCCTGCGGAGCCCGGCAAGGCTTGGAGCCCGGCAAGGCTTGGCGCCCGGCAAGGCTTGGCGCCCGGCAAGGCTTGGTGCCCGGCAGGCTTCGGCGCCCAGCAAGATTCTGCCACTGTGCCACCGCTTTGGCACAGTAACAAGTCTGACATTCTGGGTCCTTCTCTGGATGCGTGGCAACGCGCCAGTGGAGGAGAGCTTAAGCGGTGCTGATGGGATGGCCCCTTTTTCCATCCCCAAGAAAGTGAGGACACCTAAACGGACACCTCACGGTGCATTAAATACGTTTGTCCTAATCCGTCAGGGGTTAGGTATGATACCCTGTAGCTACTTTACACCTCAATGTATGTACATTTTGCCACTGTGGTGACCCCTTTGAGCATATAAAAGGAGGCCCAAGGCAACTGCTACAGAGGAGGAAGGACTTCTGGCCCATTCTGCATGCGTAGCTGCTCTTTGAACGTACTGTTCATAGCGAGCGCTCCTGAAGGCTGGGCTCAAGAACATTAATAAGAACACAAAGCAGGAGTAGGGTTTTACGCTAATCAGCGGCCCGAACCTGGGTAAAAACTTCCCGCGTCGATCGTTAGTTCTGCTCTTTGTGTATACCTCTCCCCCCGCCGAATCGTAAAGGGGTCTCTCGAGATCCCATAGGTGTCGTGCCCCGACACCATGAGTGCAAGTTGATGAACAAAAAGTAAATTGTATGCAAGAGTCTCAACAAGCATGACCTTCTCAATAGATAAATCTTGACAGATGACCAGCTTGCCAAGACCCAATACCTTAGATGTTGAAGCATCACCGAATTGAACATGGGTGGGCATAGATGGGCTTGGTTGCATGTCCACCACCAAGTCCTTGCTCCCTGTCATATGATTTGTTACTCCACTATCGAGGAACCATGACACCCCACCGGAAGCAAACTCCCACAAGAGATTAATGCTTGGATTTAGGTACCCATTTTTGAATGGTTCCTTTGATGTTAGCAACAAGGGTCTTAGGAACCCAAATAGACCATTCAATGTACTCATAAGAAGATCCAACAAATTTGGCATAAACATGCCCATCACTAGCACGGCATAAAATATAAGAAGGGTTAAAGTCACTCGCTTTGTTGGGAGGAGTGTTCTTGCCCTTCTTGGCATTACCACCCATACCTTGTCCTTCTTCTCATGAGCACCCTCCCCCGCCTTGACGAAGACTTCCTTGAGCGGGGGAGGTTGCTTGATCTTGCTCTTCTTCTTCTTCTTCTTGGGTACAAACACAAGCCCTTCCTTTGCCACAACTTCCTTTTGATTGCTAAAAAGGTCATTGAGGTTCTTCTCACCTTGTATGCAAGTCACAAGGCCTTTCTCAAGTTGCTCTTTCAACTTGGCATTCTCCTCCACAAGATGCACATGCTCACAACAAGGGTTAGTAGCATGGGCATTATCAATTAAAACAAAAGGAGGGCAAGTGGGTATCTCCTTGGTTAGCTTCACTTGGAGTTGATCATGAGACTCCTTAAGAGAAACATGAGCACTCTTCGAAGCCTTGTGAGCCTTGTAAAGTGTGTCAAACTCTTCCTTGAGTCTATCATGGCCAACCCCAAGTTCCACCTTCTTGGATTTGAGCACACGAGTAAGAGAAAGAGCATGATCATGATCTTTCCGTAATTTAGCAAAATCATTGTTGTGTGACTAATACGTCTCCAACATATCTATAATTTTTTATTGTTCCATGCTATTATAGTATCAATCTTGGATGTTTTATATGCAATTATATATCATTTGTTGGGACTAACCTATTAACCTAGTGCCAAGTGCTAGCTGCTTTTTTGCCTGCTTTTGGTTTATGAGTTTATGAGTTGACCAAGGTGCTATTAAGGAATTATCCAAAGATTGGTCATGTGAGTGTTGAGCTTATTGCAAGCATGTCTTGAAGAAGAAGATTGTGTGATCATTCATGTTTACCTTCAAGACATCATCCAAATGAAGATAGTTGGAAAGATTCAAGGTTGATCAAGACTAAGTACAGAGAGTGATTCAAGTTGATCAACACACAATGCATAGAAGATGTACCGAGAGGGATCAAGTGATCCCATGGTATGGTAAGCATTGTCCATTACGCTTTGTGTACTAACCCATGGTCTACGTGAGAGTTCTATGTGGGGTTAGGTATGTTTCCATGGGCTTGCGTCAAGAGGAAGATATCATACAACCCATGGAGAGGATGACATCAAGTGGTGATCATCATCAAGATTGCGGTGTGGAAGGTCAAGTGGAGCATCACGAAGAGATCAAGTGCTTGAAGCTTGCCGTCCATTGTGGTGACCATGGACTTGTGAAGATGTGCCGAAGAGTGTCTCACCCATAGTGGAGTATGGGGAAGCAATCAACTAGTCTTCATCAACCCAACGCAATCAAGAAAGGTGGTCCATCTTGAGGAGGACAAGATCGTCATCATCTAGCTCAAGTGGATCATGCGCAAGGCAAAGGTTTGCCCTTGACAGGTTTTCTATTTTACCGGTCTCATGGTGGTAGTTCAGAGACCGGGTTATAGGATAGATTGCCGTACTATCAAGGGGGGCTCTCAAGTTGGTAGCTTGATCGTATCATTCGTAGAGATCTCAAACCATTGCATCATCTTTCTTGGTTCTTGTTTGGTTCTCTTTGTGAGTCTTAGAGCTTATGGTCATCTTGATGACAAGATCGAGTTCATCGAAAACGGAGTTCACATGCTTCTTCTATGATGTTTTTGATGTTGGAGGTTACGTCGGTTCTTCTTTGTTGGAGGTTTCTCTCTGATGTTGGATGCTACTCGTCGTCACCTTTCCAACAAGCTTGAGTTTGCTCAATTCGGAGCTCATTTGCAGAAGTTGTGGCAGTTCTGGTTTTCCTGGAGCATCTGTTTTGCTTGGAAGTGGCATAAGGGAGGCGCCAGTGGTAGTACCGCGGCCCCGGAGCGGCAGTACCGCTGAAAGCCATAAGCGGTAGTACCGCTATTTCACAGCTATAGTACCGCCCACGGCCAGAGGCGGTAGTACGGCTCTGGTTCCGCGCTAGTACCGCCTCGACTCGAGACCTGCGTGTCTCGTGTCGGGTTCAGCGGCAGTAGCAGCGGCAGTACGAGCAGTAGTACTGCTTGTAAGCAGTAGTACCGCCCCTACTACCGCTACTAGTGCCGCTCAATGGCCCTCCTCTCTGTTCCTTCTTCCTTAGGCGCTGTGCGAGGTCCCAGCGGTAGTACCGCTGGGCCGAGCGGCAGTACCGCTACATCCAGCAGTAGTACCGCTCCCTAGAGCGGTAGTACCGCCCGCTGCGGGCTGAGAATGGGGATAACGGTTGGATTTTTTCCCACCTATAAAAGGGGGTCTTCTTCCCCATTGAGCCTTATCCTTGGAGCTTGTGTTCTTCCCCCATTGTTAACCTTCTTTGAGCTTGCTATCTCTCAATCCCTCCATGGATTCTTGCTAGTTTTTGGGGAAAAAGAGAGAGGAGATCTAGATCCACATTTCCACCAATCACTTTCTCCTCTATGTGAGGGGAACCCCTTGGATCTAGATCCTGGAGTTCTTGGTGTTCTCCTTCTTGTTCTTCCTCTCATTTTCCTCCATAGCTTTCGTTGCTTTGGTAGGATTTGAGAGTGAGGGACTTGGGCACTCCGTGTGCCCTTGCCATTGCATTTGGTGCATCAGTTTGAGTTCTCCACGGTGATACGTGGAAGTGAAGTTGAGTAGCTTATTAGTCTTGGGTGCTTGGTACCCTTGAGCTTGTTCCTCTTGGGTGCTTGGGCGCCCTAGACGGTTGGTGGTATTCGGAGCTCAATCATTGTGGTGTAAAGCTCCGGGCAAGCGTCAGGGTCTCCAATTAGGTTGTGGAGATCGCCCCGAGCAATTTGATGGGTACCGGTGACCGCCCCCAAGGGTTGCCAAAGTGTACGGGTTTGGTGACCGCCCCCAAGGGTTGCCATTTGTACGGGTTCGGTGACCGCCCTCAAGGGTCCCTTAGTGGAATCACGGCATCTTGCATTGTGCGAGGGCGTGAGGAGATTACGGTGGCCCTAGTGGCTTCTTGGGGAGCATTGTGCCTCCACACCGCTCCAAATAGAGATTAGCATCCACAAGGGTGTGAACTTCGGGATACATCGTCGTCTCCGCGTGCCTCGGTTATCTCTTACCCGAGTCCTTTACTTATTCACTTTACTTTGTGATAGCCATAGTGTTTCATGTTATGTATCTTGCTATCACCTAGTTATTTATCTTGCCTAGCATAAGTTGTTGGTGCACATTGGTGAGCCTAGTTGTTTTAGGTTTTGTGCTTGACAAATTAAACGCTAGTTTTATTCCGCATTTGTTCAAGCCTACACCATAATTATTTTAAAGCGCCTATTCACCCCCCCCCCTCTAGGCGACATCCTCGATCTTTCAACGGCTATGTGCCTCCATCTTAGTGATGGTTTCCTCATGAGACTCAATGATATCATTGGCCTCACCTAGTTGTTCCAAGAGAGCAACAAAGTGCTTCTTGGTCTCACCTTTGAGCTTACCCAAGAACTTGTCAAACTCATTCTCATACACCTTTAACTCCTCATGTTCATCCACACAATCCAACAAACAAGGATTAGTCGTGATGGAAGTTTTGATGTTGGAGGTTACCTTGTTGATGCCTTTGGCCATGAGGCACTTGGGGATGAGGTTCTCGTTGAGGGCGTTGAAGAGTGACACCTTGGTTGGGGAAGAAGTGGCAATGGCCACGGAGGCCGTCTCCATTCCTTCACCACTTGCATCATCATCATCATCATCGGAGATGTAGTTGTCTTGCACCACCAATCACTTTTGTGGCACCTTCTTGGTGAAGTTGTTCTTGTTGGGGAAGGACTTGGCCTTGTCTTTGCGAATAAGCTTGCCACCATTGCTTCCCTCTTCTCGAAGGGGCAATCCACCACAAAGTGACTGACATTGTCACAATTATAGCACGTTCTCACACGTTGCTTGCCCTTGGAGCTACTCAAGTTGTTCTTGGAGAAGTTGGGCCTTGAGTTTCTCTTGTTGCCCCAAAATTGCCTTGACGCAAGATCCATGTGCTCGTGGTAAGCATATTTGGTGTCTTCGGGCAACTCTCTTCTTCTTCCTCTTCTTATTCTTCTGGAATTGCCTTGGCCTTCAAAGCAAGGTTGGGTGAGGCTTTCTTTGACTGTTGGACACGAGCTAGAGCATTATCGGTGGTCTTTTTTAAGATGTTCATGGAAATAAACTCATCCAACACATCGCTTGAGGACAAGGTGTGGAAGTCTGGTCTTTCACAGATCACGGAGGACATGGCATTGTTGGATGGCATGATGGCCTTGAGGAACTTGCGCTTGATCCAACTATCATATGTATCCTTGCTCTCATGATCTCGGAGTGAGACCATGAGAGTTGTCAACCTCCGATAGAGCTCACGAGGATCCTCATCTTCATTCATCACAAACTCATCGGCCTCATCAAGGATCACCTCGAAGTTGGAGCGTTGAATGCTCGAGCTCCCTTTGTTCAAGATGACAATATGCTCCCATGCCTCTTTTTCACAAGTGAATTGCGTAAGTGAGCTAGCTCTTCGAGAGGCAATACGGCTTGAAAGATGAACAAGGCGGAGTGGTTGTATTGATTGTCCACTTCTTCTCTTGGGTTGAGGTTGTTTGAATCATGAGGGTAGAAGCCATGCTCGATGATTCTCCAAAGATGAGTTGAGCTGTGATTCAAATGAGACTTGATACGAAAAACCCAATTAGGAAAATCATTCTTCACAAGCTTAGGAGGAGGACCAAGGTTGTTGATATGAGGTGCATGGACCGGTCCTCCATAGACCGGGGGAGGGGGAACCGCGACATGAGTCCCCATCCCATTCTTTCCTTGAGGCACATTAGCCTTATCACTACTAGCCCCCTCCTTACCGGAGTTGGCATCTGACTCAGATAGTGGGATTAACCACTTGCAATGAATCGGTAGAAAGTTTAAGACCATCAAGGAATTCTTTAAACAAGAATTTGACCTCGGTCGTCATAGAAGATTTAAGTGAGGCGATTGCCTCATTTAAATCCCCTCAGGTGACCGTGGTCATTCCCTCGGCCCCGGGTAAGTTCTCCACCATTTCCCCGTCGTTAACCATACTCTTTTATGTGAAAGCCCTTAAAAAGATACGAGGCTCTGATACCGATTGAAAGGATCGATATGGTTGACTAGAAGGGGGGTGAATAGGCAACTACCAATTTTAGCTTTTCTTAACAAATTAGGTTTAGCAATGAATAGGTTGTCTAGACATGCGACTAGCTGAACAACCTATATGATGCTATTAACAACAACAACACAAGCAAGCAAGAGATACAACACAATAAAGCTTGCACAAAGTAACGGTAAGAAATAACCACAAGTGGAGCCGATGAAGACAAGGATGTGTTACCGAAGTTCCTTCCCTTTAAGGGAAATTACGTCTCCGTTGGAGCGGTGTGGAGGCACAATGCTCCCCAAGAAGCCACTAGGGCAACTGTATTCTCCTCACGCCCTCTCACAATGCAAGATGTCGTGATTCCACTAGTGGTGCCCTTGAAGGCGGCAACCGAACCTTTACAAACAAGGTTGGGGCAATCTCCACAACTGAATTGGAGGCTCCCAACACCACCGCAGAGCTTCACCACAATGGATTGTGGCTCCGAGGTGACCTCAACCGCCTAGGGTGCTCAAACACCCAAGAGTAACAAGATCCGCAAGGGATTAGTGGGGTGAATCAAATTTCTCTTGGTGGAAGTGTAGATCGGGGGCCTCTCAACCAAACCCTAGAGAATCAACAAGTTTTGTTGGCTAGGGAGAGAGATCGGGTGAAAATGGAGCCTTGAGCAACAATGGAGTTTGGGGGAGGAAGAGGCAAGTCTTCTTGGGGAAGAAGACCCCCTATTTATAGTGGGAAGGAATCCAACCTATCTTGCTCACAGCCCGCACATAAGCGGTACTACCGCTCTGAGAGCGATACTACCGCTCGGGCGGAAGTACTCGTAGAGCAGTGCAATGGCACAGAGTCACGAGGCAGTTGTGCCGCCACAGCGGTACTACCGCTTGCCCCAACAATAGGTTGCAACTTAGGAGCCCACAGAGGCAGGGCAGGAACAGGGGATTGTGGTAGTACCGCAACAGCGGTACTACCGACCAAAGAGAGCGGTACTACGGCTTATAAGCCATAGTGCTGCGCAACCACTACCGCCCTACCACCGCTGAGAGCACGACGGGCCCAAAAGGAAGCATAAGAGGAGCAGTAGTGGGCGGGCGGTACTACCGCTCGTCCTACCGTTCCACTGCCATGCAAACCTGACACGAAAAGTCGAGTCCATAGAAATAGCGGTAGTACACGCGGTACTGGACAATGGTACTACCGCTGCCCAGAGCAGTACTGCCGCTTGAGGCCTTCAGGACACATGCACAGAAAACAGAGGAGCAAACTCCATCGACGCGGGAAAGGAACGAGGGTGCAAATGTAAATGTGTACGTGTTGATTCCATCCAAACCTTTCCGAAGTGGACCCCCTCTTAATAGTATGGTTCTCCTATGACTCAAGTCCACCGAAAAAGAAACACAGGAACAATAATCGTCTTCACTTTATATCTCCGAGGGGCACGAATCGTCTTGTGCCATATGATCGTTTATCTGAAATGCTCAATGCACACGATTAGTCGCAAATGCATTGTCATCAATCACCAAAACCACTAAGGGAGAAATATGCCCTAAGAAAATGAAATTTAATATCTGGGCCACAGCTGGATAACTTGATGAATCACTCGCCAGATGCCATCTGTGCCACGTGCTCTGCCGCGGCTGCCATCTGTGCCGCAAGCACTGCTGCGGCTGCCGCCGCCTCTCACTCCCTACGTAGGTTGATCTCCGTGTTCCCCTCAAGCTAGTTCTTGCCTTAAGCGTCCAAGAGGATTTCATCCGCCAACATTATCCTTGAATCCTTCGTGTCTCGAGCAAGTTGCAACCTCTCCTTCTCAAGCTCTATTGATCCAATAGTCTAGGCCTTCTCAATCTCCCATTTGAGACACGTCTATTTCTTCTCCAATTCTATCTTCTCCCTCTTAATTTGCAACTTGTTGTTCACCCTCCCTCGGTCCCAGGCCATCATCTCTTTTTGCACATCCAACATGAGCTTGTACCCATCCTCTTTCTTCTCCTCCCTTGTGAAAAAATGGCAGTCCATATGGTGGACATTTTTGTTGCCGTGGCCTCACTGGTGGACCTCCCCTTCTCCCACTTGTTTCCCATCACTCGCTCGTTATTCATTGGCACAGTGGCTTGACCATTCTCCCCTATAACTTCTTTCTCTTCCTCATCCAATCCAATGGATTGTTGGAAGCTTGAGCCGTCATTTTTATTCAACCTCTTGTTGCCGGTCTTGAGATCTTCCACAAGTTGTTGCCATTTTAGGTTTCCCTTCAATTTCATCCAACAATGGCTAAACCCGAATGGCTTCTTCTCGATTTGTTGGTACAAAGTGGATGCCAACACCATCTATCAAGCAATAAGTAATCATGAGAATGTGACAAAACGAACCAATTCAACTTACGTGACTTGTGACTCCAATCCCACTTTGATTCCGACCAAGCACGGAAGCATAGTGGCCGACAAACTTGTTCATGTTGTCTTGGAGGGTGGACCATCTATGTTTGAGAGAGACCACATTGTGGTGGTATTGATAGGATTCGGCTCCACATATTCTTTGTGTTCATGATAGTGCTTGTGGATATTTTCCCAATAATTGTTGCCATTTTGCTCCATGCCACATATAGGGTCCATGCTTGTGGCCAACCAATCTTTGACTAATAAAACATCCTCAAATGTTGTGAATGTTGGGCCTCTTGCCTTGGTACCTTTGCGCATTGTTCTTGCTATTACGCATTGCTCCCCCAAAATTATATGTAGGACAATTTGTATCCCTCAAGTCATATTCCATAGATCCGTAGGCTCTTAACCCTCATTGATCATGCCCGACATGAAATTGTCCAAAAAATGATCATGATTCCAAATAAACTAACCAAACATCCTCGAATGTTGCTAATGTTGGGCCTCTTGCCTTTGGTACCTTTGCGCTTTGTTCTTGCTAGTGCTTGATGTTCCCTCAACATCATACGTAGGCTCTTGACCCTCATAGATCATGTCTGCCATGAAATTTTCCTAAAATGGTCATGATTCCAAATAAAATAACGAGGGGAAACCCCCTCCAATTCGGCCTCCCATCCCCTCTTTCCATGGGAGAGGGGCGCCACCGGCCCAATATGCCTTCCACCGTTGGCCTATTAAGTCCCATTGATATTTAATTAAATATAAAAGCCTCGGAAACATGATTATATATAATTTAACATCCCTGGAAACATTTCCACCTATATATTAATTATCGGTAATACCCGGTCTTACTCGACATTCTCCGAAACCCTTCCGGTGACCCCGGAACGCTTCCGATTCCTCTCGAAAATATTTTGAATATTTATGAAACAATTCCACAAATATATACTCATCACTCCCGTCACACTAACACCCAGTAGATCGTGATTGCCTTAAGCTTGTGACCCCGTAGGTTCCGTAACTCATAGACATGAACAAAACCGTTCGACCAATGATCGACAGCGGAACCATGGACGTCCATATCGATCCCTATGAGCACACGAATGATATTCGAGTGAACCTTAGGTTATCATGTGATGTTCCCTTTGCTTCGCGGTACTTCACAATACCCGAGATGCATCGGTATCCTCCTGAGTCATCACATGCTCGCTATACTGTTATGCTCGTTACCACTTTTGTTCTTCTTTCTTGTTGTCATGTTTTGGAATCCCCTTGACGTAGTCACCTGTGTCTGGCTAGACGATGATGGATGCTGTCACACCGAAAGGGCCCTAAGAATATTTCTCCATCGTCGGAGGAGTAAATCTTACTCTCGAGCTATCTAGTCCCTTGTAAAACTTTCCGATGAGCATGTAAGTTGTCGTTATGATCACCGTGTTACAGGTGACGTTTGAGCAACCCCAAAGTCCATCGTACGGTAAGAACTGACTATGATACTCTCATGGTCTAAGGAGCAAAATCACATGTTAACACTCCATGTTATTACAATTGATTACATACGATATAAACTCAATTCATAACAGACAAGTTTGGGTCGATTCAAGATGATCGTTCTTCCAACATCATAATCTCAATGTTGTTTTAGGACTATCGTTTAACACTTAATGATATCCTAAGATCTGAAAAACATGATCACCAACAACACGAGCTAGTCCTAGAAGCAAGACTAGGAACCTTTTATTTAACTGTTTATCATTCCACACGTGCATATGAGTTTTCCACTGAATCACATATTCGAGGATCATAGCAGTTATAGCATAGAATATAAACTCTATAATTAGGAATATGGAAATATAATAATACAAATATTATTGCCTTTAGAGCATATTTCCAACAGTAGGTTCACTAGTGGCATCTCTCTCGTAAGTAGGTAATGGCATGGTAAACAAATTCAATAATTTGGGAGAGAATGGACCTGCGGGCCATAGGTTCACTAATTTGAGAGAAACCAGAATAACAATCAAGATAGCAAAAATGTGTCTGCTTAGATAACCGTTCTAATATTTTTTCAATAAAAGGCAAAGGATAATGATCCTTCCTAGTAGCTTTATTTGTTTTTCCGAAGTCAATAACTATCATATAACCATTTACAACCCTTTGTGGTTTAAGTTCATTTTTATCATTAAGAACAACAATAGTTCCTTTGTTCTTAGGAACACAATGAACATGACTTACCTATCTACTAAGGGATATATGATAAATTATACCTGCTTATAGGAGATTGAGAATTTCTTTTCTTACCATTTCCTTCATCTTAGGATTTAAGCGATGTTGATGATCTATAACAGGCTTAACATCTGGTTCCATATGAATCCGGTTCATACAGAGAGCGGACTAATGCCTTTAAGGCCATTTAGAGTATAAATAATTCTCCTCAATATTTATTTACCACACCGAGTAATCCTTCTTCTTCGTGCACTGAAAGGTTATCACTGATGATAATAGATATATTTTCTTTTCATCCAAATAAGCATATTTCATTGTATCAGGCAAAGGTTTAAGTTCGAACACTGGATCAACTTTAGAAGGCTCAGGATCTCCTAAAGTTTCTACAAGAAGATTATGTTTAAGCAAAGGTACTTGGCCAAGAAAAAAAGCATCTATTTCCTTCCTCTCATGCATATTAAAAGAATTTTTGTGCTCCAACAAATATTGTTCCAAAGGACCAGTGGGGGGAATAAAAACTGAATCAATCCTTTCTAATTCATCTACACAAGGTAAATCCTTCACATCATGTGATTTAGTAAACTTAGATAAATTAAATGAAACTTCATCTTCCCCAAGCATAACATAAACCTTTTTTTTGCAACCAACAACAACTCTACAAGTATTTATGAAAGTTCTACCACAAATAATGGGACAAAAATTGTCTTGAAGTATTAAGAAATCGGTAGGATACGTAGTCTTACCACATAGAACTTCAAAATCCCTAACAAGGCCTGCAGGTGAAATACTAGACCTATATGCTAGTTTAATAATAAAATCAATTTCTTCCAACAACTTCTTGATAAAAATTATATGGAATAATGTTTGCGCTAGCTCCAATATCACACAACCCATGATAGCAATGAGTATTGATCTTAACAGAAATAACAGGCACGCCAACGGTATTGGGAATACTTCTATGTTTAACAATTTTAGTTGCTTCCTCTCAATTGAATAATTTGACCATTAATATCATCAATAAACAAATCTTTAACCATAGCTGTTTGAGGTTGTATTTTAGTTTGATCAAAAGGTATATTAGACTTTTATGATATACCGTAATTACCATAGAGTTTTGTTTCAATCTAATAGGAAACATGGGTTTCTCAATGTAAACAACAGGTATAAATACTGAATACATTCATATTGTGCTCTGCCTCGGTTCCGTCTCGCAAATAGTGGTGGAGAGGTCCTAGAAAAAATCCATGATGCTTTTAGGCCAAATGTGAATTTATGGCCAAAGGGTATCAAGAGGAAGCAGCCAGGGACCCCATGCGCACCCTCATGCTCACGAGGGGGGGCTGGCCCTACTGCGTGGTGGACCTGTGGGCCCCCTCTGACCATAGATCCCATTTCTTGGAGGAAAAATTTAGTAAATTTTCAAGTCTTTTGGAGCTCCGGAGAACCTTTTTCTTCTATCCTTTGTTTTGCCCCTATTTTCCAGTTGTCCAGCATTTTTCCATGTGTTACATGTATATTGAAGGAAAAAATACATTATAATTGAGCAACAATGTGGAAAATATCATTAATAAAGAGTAAATTATATGAAAAATAGTGATGCAAAATGGATGTATCAACGACCCATTTTTGTCCCATTTACAGGTTCATCCTCAACACACAACTAGAGAGCCGACCATTTTTGTCCCATTTGCAACTCCACAATCGAGACGTAACTAGTCCTGACCCATTTTTGTCTGAGTTGCAATTCCACCCTCGGCACGCAACTGCATGCCCACAATTAGGGGCGGGAGGAGGGTTGTTGACCAGTTGCATCTCCACATTTTAAAAATATTCACGATTTCTTTTCACATTTAAAAAAATATTCATGAGCATTTCCTTATAATCATGAAAAACTTAAAAAGCATATTTGTTTTCCATATTCATGTTTTTATTTTATTTTTAAAAAATATTCATGATCTTTTTCCAAAATTTGTGGACATTTTTAAATTTCACAATCATTTTTGCATTCGCTAGATTTTTTGAATTCGTAATAATTTTAAAATTTGCTCATTCCTTTCATGTTCTTTAAAATTTGAAAATAATTTTTTAATTCACCAAAAAATTCAAAATGAACAGAAAAAACTTTTTTTTACCAAGAAAACAGACAAGTAACAGTAAAAGACGAGCCAGGAAAAACCAAACGAAGTAAAGCGAGCAATGTGTGGCCAATAGAGCTGAATAGGAGCCCCCCGAAGCAACACCTGCAACACAAGCTGACACGCTAAAGCCCAGCCCAGATGACGTAGTGACAGAGGGTTGATAAATGACGTGAAAAGGGCAACCAAACAGACCAACGAACATTTTTTTTTTGAACCAGACAAAGGCTTGATAAACAAAGACATTTGACTTATTTAAAAAAATAAGAAGTAGAAACAAACAAACAAATGCACAAGGAGATGGGCTTGTTATGGAATGAGGTGGCGCTGATGTTATACTTATAGATGTATAACATAACTATGTCACGTTTAGATGAGCCCTAGACATCACTGACCAATGATATCTCAGAAGAGAGAAAGACTTCTATAACTTGCCAATGATATCTAGTGGGCTCACAAGGTCTAAACCTTCCTGTAATCCCTGGAGCTTCGTCAGAGCCTTTTCCTTCCCCACAGGCCAGAGCTCAATTTACCTTCGCCACAGCTCTAAAATAAGGAGAATCAGCTCAAGATAAAAGGGCTCGCACTCAATTGATCCGGGTCAACACTTCCTGTATCTGGTTTCGGCTTGATTTTGACTCCTTGTAGGGGCTCATACCCTTTTTTTGTGTTTTCTTAAGCCAAAACCGTAGAACAATAGTTCTATGGTATTTTCCCATTAATCCCTCCTTTTTTTTGCGTGGGAACTTCAAACAAACATGCAACTTTTTCTACTCCCTCCGTCTCAAAATAAATGTCTCAACTTTGTACTAACTCTAGTATAAATTTGTACTAAGCTCAAGACACTTATTTTGAGACGGAGGAAGTAACAGCTTAACAATACTAGGAAAACGCGCATCGATCCTCGGTTCCTCGCATGCTAGTAACTTCGTTAAATACCTGCCCTTGGGTCCAGGTCATGTTCGTTCCTAGACCGGAGTTGCAAGATCCGACAGGATTGACTGGACAAGTAAGCAAGCTACATGGTACGTTTTCTGTAGTGATGCGGTGCCACAGTGAGCAGCAGTCATCAGATCTCGCACAGCAGTTACCGCGCCCGGATAAGTGGATCTGGCTGTAGCTCCAAGCAGGGTATCGTGTCACGCTGCAGCCATTGTCCATTGCCTTGTGGCCGCCATCGGTTCGGTCCGTCTCCCCCCGTCTAATCCAAATCATCCAAGCGTCTGCTGTCAGCCTGTCACCCACGCTGGATTTCCACTCGACCGGGGCAGCGCCGGCCGGCGTGTGTTGGCACCAACCAGCACGGCCCGGGGGTTGTTGCTGTTGAATGTTGACAGACACCGGAGGCGCAAGTCGTGGGGTGGAAATAAGTGCGGGTGTGAAAGGGGCGTATAAGTACTTGATTCCTGACCCCAGCGGCATTGACCGGACACTTTTTTTTTTTTTTTTTTGAGAAATCATTGACCGGACACATGTTAGGCACAAAGATGCACATTGCTTTACGAGCCCAACAGGTGTGTGTGTGTGTGTGTGTGTGTGTGTGTGTGTCATTTTTAAGCCGAGTCACAGAGGATTTTTATAGTTTCATTCACGGGCCATGGCTGATACGACTTCGGTGCAAGTATTCTGGAGTTCTTGCCTGGGTTTCCAGATCTCAGTCCACCGGTCAGTCCATGATGTAGAGCTATTTGGGACCCTTTCATCCATGCATAAACAGGCAAAAACATTTGCAACTTGTCCTTCAGAGAGGAGAGCCACCCAAGTCAAGTGCCAAATACTTACATTTGTTATGTGCAGAAAAACAAGAAGCTCTACACATATCTACTGCTTGATAACTGAAACCCATCTTCTTCAAGCCAACAAGCAACAGTGCTAGCACCTCATTCAGACGCCGCCGAAACGCAAAAGCACAGAACCTACCAGCTCGACAACAACCAACACTGTCGACAAGCTTTCCAAGTGCACCACAACAGAAAAGAAGCAACTTAGAACAGCAGCCAGAAAGCAACGCCACATAAGCAACTAGCAAGCAGTCCGTTCTAGTCAGCGGGATCGAGCTTATCGCGCCACTGTAACACAACAACGACTACTCGGAGGTTTAGTGCAAGTAGACAACATCATCAAAGCTAAAAGCAGAAACACAAGAACAGTCGGAAAGGAGAAATCAAACACTGTGGCTAGTGCTCTGGATACCACTTGCAAAGCCTCAGATGATCATCATGCACCAGCGAATCCGCCACCGCAGTAATATCAGAATCAGACACAGCATGAGGAACTCATTGACCAACAAACCAGCATCCATACAAAACATACCGAGGACGGCGGATGATTTCAAGTTTGACAAAGAGAACTGAAAAGGGGTGGATGGATCACCTATCAATCTATCATCATCAGGCTATTCATGTTGCAAGAATCATACATACAGGCAAAGGGTACTTCATGGCCAATGGAGCCACTTTTACAAGCAAGTACAAGGAACGGACGCTCAACAAATAATCAGGTGAATGATACATATGAATCTCGACCAAAATCTACGAGCAAAAAAGTCGCATGCCCAGAAAGGGGGGAAAAGAAGAATGAAGAAATATACCAGCCGCGCCACCAAGTATTGATCATTCATGCCAAGGGGAGACACATTTTGGGATACAAAAGCTATAGGCAAAAGAGCCTTGACATCTCCTCTTCCACCCTCATCACAATTACACTGTTGCCACCACCTTCCTTCTGTATTTATAACAAAGTAGCTGCAATAGCCACAACTGAATTCTCTAAATGCTGCAAAAAGCCACAAGGGAAATCCTCTAAACACTATCTTTCTGCATCCTCAGGAATCGACGATAACCTGTCCTGTTCAAGAAACGATGAGTCCAGAAATTTTGCAACAAATGCCCATAACCTGTAGACATCGTCAAAGTTTGTAAGGAACCCAAGAGAAGCAGTGACGACTTCGATCCCAACAATGGCATTTTTGCTGTTTTTCTTCTCATGTCGGCTGTTTGAGGTAGGCCGACAAAGGGAAGAGCTGAGGCCCACATCAGCCACCCCATGTTTCTGGTTGTCCATGAGGCGTATATGACTCAGAAAACCGACGCCAACATTGAGGCCTTCTTTCTCTGCCATCTTCTGTACAGTTTCAGGATTGATCAGTGAAGTTCCGGTGTTGCAGTCCTTTATATTGAACGCAACTGCTGCTCCTCGTTCATATTTTATCTTCGGGCCATAGATATAGACAAGGGGAACCCCATCACCGTCCCCAGAATCAGGCAACCGAAGCTGCAGCAGCGAGGTCACTAACCAATTGATCAAGTAACGCAACCTTAGCGTTGTCTTACTAAGACCCAGCATGTTCACATGATCAAGGTGCCTACAGATGATTTCAGGTTCCCGCCTGCCATCCTGAATCTCATCGTAGTCGCTGTATGCATCATCATCATGTTCTTCTTCTCCCACTGCATATCCAGATGTCTCCCCAGCGTCAGCATTACGACACAGCTTACTATCCTCCATGGTGAATGATACCTTGCGCCCCATACTTGGCACTCGTTCCGCTTCTTCCACTCCAAAGAGCCTGCCACCATTGAATCTGCTATTGGGTGCCTCCCTCCTTCCCAGTAGACGGAACTCACCCTCTGTTTCCCTTCTGATGGCACTGTCTTTAGCTTCAACCTGGTTTTCTGAGCAAATCTCCGAAGTGGAGCCATTCCCATTTGCAGCATAACCCCCAAAAACAGACGCCGAACTTCCTTGTGTGCGGCCATTGTCACAAGAGAATTTTACAAACCTCTTATTTTCATGACCATCCTGACATTCTTCAATTTCGCTGACCTTGCCGGTATATGAACAATCTTCGCTGACCTTGCCATTATATGAACAATCTTCCTCTGGAATTTCCTTCACATGCTCTAGCTCTTGTGATACTGACCTCACAGCCGCATCGAAGGACACGACATGGTTGTCATAAACAGGGCTCCTTGCCAGTTTGGATGGAACCTTTGGTGATGTCTTCTTTGCATTCTTCCTACCAGAAAACCAGGATGCAGGCAATGGAGATCCCAACTTCCCCTGTTCTGAATGGTCTGAACCAAGTGGACTATGGCCCAAATCAACCCAGAAAGAGCCCTCTGACATTTCATCCTCGCTGAATACTGGGCTCTTCATCACCTCCCCAACGGACACACTCTCATTCTCCTCGTAAATCGTGCTGGCACCATCCCTATCTGAGCTGTCCTGGTCCAATTCGCTCTCCTCAATCACCTCCCTCACCTGAGCTGAGGAATACGCGCCCGAGAACGCAGGTAATTGAGATGCTTGGTGACTGTTCATCGTCGATGACTCCTCCTCGATTGGAATGATCATATCATCCTCAAGGCCATCCTGGACACCATCAAACCCATCGACCGAATCACTAAGATACTGCGGGAAGACCGGCAGAATCCGCACCATCCCTGCCCCAGTCCCGCCATTCGGGCTCTGCAAGCACGACATCACTGACTTCTTGATCAGCAAGCAGCCAAAACCCGTAGGATCAGCTCCAAACACCCTATAGAATGATGTGATGATGAAATCCGGCCGGAACAACGACAACCCCAGCGAGTCCATGTCCTTAGGCCCCAATGCGCCGGCGTCCAGCAGAACATGCCAGTTATTCTGCTGCGCCAATGCCATCCACTGATATGAGTACTTTGCGCCGGTCACCCTGGACTGCACCGGGAACACGAATAAGCCAGTAGCAGAGTCCTTCTTGCGTCGGCGCTTCTTGGTGGATATCTGGTTTCGGAGCTCGGTGGAGCAGATCTTGAGGGTGGGCCACTTGAACCAGGCGGAGTAGGCCTTGGCCCCCTTGTCCCTGGCGGACTGAGCCATCCAGTTCACGGACTGGGACTCGTGGTCGAACATGGTGAGCAGCTTCTTGTTGGTGGCGAAGGGGTAGCACTCGGCGAGCAGCCGGAAGGCCGAGCCGCGGCTGACGGTGAAGACGAGGCAGTACTCCGACTCAGGGATGTTGAGGTAGTCCATGATGCGGCTCCTGATGTCGTGCTCGGCGGTGCCCTTCTCGGCGGCGCCGTAGAGCGCGTGGTTGCTGAGGTTGGCGGTGATCTCGGAGAGCGTGAAGGAGACGGAGGAGTCGGCGGGGCTGCAGCTCTGGAGGTAGGAGAAGAGGCCGAAGCCGCAGTAGTCGAGGCACGCCTTGTCGAGGTGCGGGTACTCGCCGGAGCGGAGGCGGTCCACGTCCGCCGACGACGCGTACTTGGGGTACATGGAGAGGAACGTGGCGAGGGCCTCCGCCAGCGCCGGGAGCGCGTCGGGCGACAGGAAGGCGCGCTCCGCCGCCACCGCCGTGGCACGCAGGAACTCGCGCTGCGCGTTGAGCCGCGCCAGCGACCGCGACCGGCTCACGGAGCCGGAGCCGGCCCCCTCCTCCCCGCCGTCCCCATCGTCGAGCAGCGCCGCGTCGCGGGACTTGGTGAGGCACCCGTCCTCGGACGCCTCCTCCAGCGCCTCCCGCAGCTTGCTCTCCTGCAGCCGCCGCCCGCCGCCGGACCCCGCCCCGGCCCCCGACGCCGGCGGCCGCGGCGGGCGGTGCCGCTTGTCCATGAGCATCGCCGCGCACTGCGACAGCGGCTTCCACAGCGAGATATGCATGGCCGGCCGGCCGCCGCCGCAGCGAAGAACACAGCTTCCCCCTCAACCCGCCCCTACACCATCCGATTCGCCTCCTCCCTCGCCCTCGCCCGTCCCGCCGCGAATTCCCGGGATCAAAGCGATCGAATTCGGCGCGGCGGAGTCCCTCCTAGGGTTTGGGCGGGCGGACGATCGGGGCGGAGGCGCGCGGCCGTGCGGAATCTGGATCAAGAATGGTTCTTCCAGCGGAGCAAGGGGGGAGGGGGAGAGGAGCGAGCGGGGGTAGGAGGAGGAGGCGGAGGGAGGGGGAGGGGAGTTAATTGGAACACACCAACTCACCTGCACGGAATTAAAAGCAGAGGTCCATCCATCCCACAGCATTTAATGCCGATTCCCGTATATCTTCCCCTATTTCCCATCTCCAATGCAACTAATTAATTCTTCCATTTCATTCATTTATAATTACTACTCAAACCAAAGTTCATGACCTAGGTTTAGATTTACATCTCATTTATAAAGAGAAAAATGGCATTCGCAAAAAAAATATAAAGAGAAAAATGGAATTTTTACAGCCTGCATTTTACCTCCATTTTTAGATAATTTTGCTGACTTTTACACGAGGAAGGTCAAATGCAATTTGTTTCTATCTTCACAGTGGGTGTATACTAATCAGGAGGGTTGTTGAATATCATGTGAAGGTTTGAATAATGCCAGGTTTGGTTTGTGGAAAAAAAAATGGTGTGGAAAAATATGGAGGCTCTCATGATCATTGACTTCTTCCCACAGATATTCTTTCTTGGAGGAGAACTTCCATTGTGGCCCTTTGAGTTTGCTTGTTTTCCCATCCCACCATGGTCAGTCAGTCCACTTCAGCAACCCCGGTGTATCTTCAAATGGGGCCCGATCTAATTGTGATGGTAATGGAAGCTCCCTGCTCTAACCCCCACAGTGCTTAATTTTTCTGGCCGAATGATCAATGTTGCACATGTTTTTTCTTCCACGGCGCCGTACCATTGTGGAAAAAAAAAACGCCCAAAAAAATATGGTGTGATGTGCTTTGCATATAGACCAATGATGCTTTTTTTTTGCGAGGTAGACCAATGATGCATTGACGGTGACAAAATTGCTCCTGACTATTGTCTCTAAAACTATTAGTATGTTATAGCATGTATGTAGTAAATAGAAAATATTCGCATATACGTAAATATGGACAACACGTATATTTTCGCATTATTAAAATACAATATATCGGATACAAAGCAATATTAGCGCATCTTTTTCGGTCGTCAGAGTACAGCAAGTAGAAACGGTGTTGAATGCCGGAATAATTTGCGGATACGACGAGCCAACCTACGGCAATATCGACAAAAAGGGAGTAATTCTATATAACCAATACCAAATATAATGTATTCTTTGGAACACTAGAGGGATCCAGGCTGGCCGGTTCTTACCAGGTAACCATTCGCCCGCTCCCTCCTTCGGTGCTAAGTATTCGCAAGCGTCATTGTTGCGTAAATCTTGATCTCGAACATGTGTTGCTTAGTTTTGATGAATTTTAACCCATGATCATTAGGTGGTCTTTCTCCTTAATGTTTAGTTGATTAAATAATATTTATGCCATCACATCAGAAAAATAATTCATATAGCTCCACAAAATATGGTGTACTTTGCTTTGCATATAGACCAATGATGCATTGACAGTGACAAAATTGATCTTGATTATTGTCTCTAAAGTATTAGTATATTATAGCATGTATGTAGTAAATAGACTATATTTACGTATACGTGCATATGGACACCACGTATAATTCACATTATTAGAATACAATATATCGGATATGTGTTATATCTACTGGAAGCAATATTAGCATAGCTTTTTCAATCTTCGGAGTACTGCAAGCGGAAACGGTGTTGAATGCCGGAATATTTTGGGGATATGATGAGCCAACCTACAACAATATTGACAAAAGGAGTAACTCTATATAATCAATACCAAATATAATTTGTTCTTTGGAACACTGGAGGGATCCAGGTTGGCTGGTTCTTACTCCCTCCGTAAAGAAATATAAGAGCATTTAGATCACTAAATCAGTAATCTAAACGCTCATATATTTCTTTGCAGAGAGAGTACAAGGTACCCGTTTGCCCGCTCCCTCCGCCGTTACTAAGTATTTGTAATCGACATTGATGTGTAAATCTTGATCACAAACATATGTTGTTTAGTTTTGGTGAATTTTAACCCACAATCATTAGGTGGTCTTCCTTCTTAATGTTTAGCTGATTAAATAATATTTATGTCATCACATCAGAAAAATAATTCATACAGCTCCACAAAATGTAGTCTATTTCGCTTTTCATATAGACCAATGATGCATTGACAGTGAAAAAATTGCCCCTGGTTATTGTCTCTAATGTCTAGAAGATTATAGCAAGCATGTAGTAAATAGAAAATATTCAAACATACATGCATATGGACAACGCATATATTTTTTCATTATTAGTGTACAATATATCGGATATGCGCTAATTTGATTGCAATTAAGCAATGTTAGCATATCTTTTTAGATCGTCGGAGTACTACAAGTAATAACAATGTTGAATGCCGAAATATTTTCGGGATACGATTAGACAACCTACGGCAATATCGATAAAAAGTGAGTAATTCTATATAAGCAATACCAAATATAGTTTATTCTTTGGAACATTGGAGGGATCCAGGCTGGCTGGTTCTTACCAGGTAACCATTTGCCCGCTCCCTCCATCGTTGCTAAGTATTCGCAAACGACATTACCATGTAAATCATAATCTCGAATATGTGTTGTTTTATTTTTGGTGAATTTTAACCCACAATTATTAGGTGGTCCTTCTCCTTAATGTTTAGCTAATTAAATAAAATGTATGTCTTCATAATAGGAAAATAATTCATAGAGCTCCACAAAAAAATATCTACATGAAATAATGCAATAGGATACATGTTGTATATGAAAAGCATGTATATTTTTGCATTAATAGAGTATATTATAGTATTATACGGGATACGTGTTCTATTGATTGCAAGAAATATAGCACTTAGATCGAGGGAGTACTACAACCAGGAGCAATGTCGAAGGTCGGAATATTTTGGGAGCCAGTTGTATACAATGTTGCAATGCTAGTGATACGGTAAGCCAAATGATGGCAATATTGACAAATTAGAGTAATTATAGATAATCAATACCAAATATATTTCATTCTTTGGAATATTGGAGGGATACAGGCTGGCCAATTCCTACTACGTAACTTCTCCTCCGCTCGTCCGCCATTGACTAAGTATTCGCAAGGGGCATTGCGGGGTAAATATTGATCTCAAAATTGCGCTAGTTGGACTTTTTTATTTTGGGTAAATCTTAACCAAAAAGTTTTAGGTTAATCTTCTATTCATATTTAGCTAATCAAATCATATTTATCTCATCACATTAGGAAAAAATTCATCTATTGACACAAAAAAAATCTCTACATGAAATAGTACAACATGATATGTGTTGTATTTGTTGCAAGAAATATAGCATATTCGTTTAATTTGAGAGTTGTACAACTAGAAGTAGTGTCGAAGGTGAAATACCTGGGGAGCCAAATGCATCCCATGTTGCAATGACAGTGATACGCTGAGCTAAACTACAATACTAACATTCTAAAAAGTTTATTCTACACAATTAATACCAAATTTAATCCATTCTTTGGAATACAGTAGGATCCTGGCTGGCTCGTTCCTACCAGTAACTGCTCACCCGCTCTCTTGTCATTGACCGAGTATTCACAAGCGGCATTCCAACGTAAATATTGGTCTTGAAAATGTGCATGTTGGACTTGTTTAGTTTTTGTGAATTTTAAGCCACAATTATTAGATTATCCCTCTTCTTCATATATATTTTAGCTAAACAAATAATATGCATATCATCACATCAAGGAAATAGAACATATTTATACATGCGTGTGAATGGACAACACGTTCTCGAGCAGCGGCACGTCCCCGGAACGGAGTAGAATGTTCGTGTTCGCGCGAGGGAAGCGTATTCTGATTCCGTCCGAGGGTGCAGCGTCCTGCAGCAGCGGCAGCAGCAGAACAAAATAAAGCGCCAGCGCGTCCCGTTATTTTACAGCTGCGGCCAGTAGCTTTACGCGCAAGCATCCAAATAACGCTTTTGCTCACGCACAGATAACGCTCTTTTACTATTTTTAACGTGTGCTACGGCACTGGTTCCGTCCAAACTAGCAGAATGTGTGATGATAATGTAATGTTTTTTCTTGTGGGAGGCTGGGCTTGGAACTGGAGTTTACCTCCCGGACAAACCGATTTAGCACGCGCGCTAGCGGTTGTGTGCTGTACAGGCTCCTTTTTACTTCGTCCAAGGCGCCTTCCCCACCGGCCTTGCCTCCCTCGCGGCACTACACCAGCCAAACAAAATGTTTTGTGGTGTCATTTTGCAGTTCTCTGTCTCCCACAAATAAAAAAACATCCTCTGTTTTTATTTAAAAAAACGTGTTGTTTCAGATAAAAGCAAAGAAAAACATAGTTTGGACATTCTAAGTACAAATGTTTCTACAAATATTTACATTGCATATTTGACATATAAATTTATATATGTCACCCTCCGTTCCATAATGTAGTGCAATGCATATAATTTTTTAAAATTCATACCTCACAAACTTTGACCAAGTTTGTGAAGAAAAACATTTACACAAACAGATTTATATATTTCGTATAGTAGATATGAATAGTTTTCACTATAAACTTGACCAAAGTTTGTAAAGTTTGACTTCTTAAAAATCTATACGCACTACATCATGGAAGGGCGGTAAAAGATTTGCTATGGTGTCTCCCTTCCCTTAAGGGAGGCGGCCTATATCCATCGCACCACACTATCGTTATTTCTTTGCATCTCGTCTTCTTCCTCTAAACCGGTGAACAATTGGCTTAGCATTTGTTGTCATATTGCCGAGGCCACCACTTCCCAACCCTTAACGGAAGCGTCTTATGTCACCTAAAGTTCAAGCTAGGGAAAGTCTATCAATCTAGGATGTGGGCTTAAAGAATACTAGCTTGTTTTGTTAAGTGTGGCTTTTTAACCTTCTCAATGGAGTGTGGCAAAGAGCTCACCCAGAATAAATACTTGGAGTCTAAAACCGTTTCACAAGTCGAGTGAAAACCAAGTTACTCCCACTTTTGGGATGCCTTATGTGGGCTAAACAAAATTTCTTCCGTTTTGTTACTTTCTAGACGGCTCACAAGTGCAGTTTTAGTAGGACACGTTAGAAAATAACTAACCATCTAAAAGATCATTATATAAGCCTTTTTAAAATTGTGAGGAAACAGATAGTGCATATAATTTTTTGTCAAAGCTAAACTTCATAAAGTTTACTGTTGAAACTTTATAAAGCTTGACTGTGGCAAAAATGGATATGCACTGAATTTTGGAAAGGATGGAGTAGTAAGAAGGCTAGTGGCTAGTTAGTTCTCCGTAGCACTCCATCCATCTCATAATGTAGTGCATATACAAATTTTTCTTAAGCCAAACTTTGTTAAATTTCACAAATTTATAGTATTTTAGTACTTTAAATATGAAAATATACCTTGTGACGTATCTAATGACATGTATTTTGGTATTCTACATGTTGATATTTTTTCAATAAATTTGATCAAATTTGCAAAGTTTGACTTTCAAAAAAAAAAATCTATATGCATTACATTATAGAATCTCCTTGCACATTTTCCGCTCTTCACCTTGCAGAATCCACGTGTCCCAAAACTTCTCCGTCACCCTGACGGGCTATGAGAAAGAAAGATCCACATGCTATGCACTATGCTAGGGTCAGCTCGTGAACTGTTCACATATCAGCCTCAGTTCGTACGCAGTTTCGTACACAAAAGAAGGTCGACAGAAACCATTCAAACACATGTGTAGCCAGCATCGCCCGAGCAAGTCAAACGCGCGAAGGGGATGTCTTCCCCTACGTCCATCTCACCCTTTAATTCGCACCAAATCTCCCCATTGGACTTGCGCGCGCGCGCGCGTGCAGCGGCGCAGGTGCTTCACGCACGGCGAGGCCGGGACGCGTCGCCGCTACTCCGCCTCCGGCGTGTCGCCGTCGGGGCACGCGGCGAGCGTACGGAGCCGTGCTGTTCCGTGCAGGGCGCATGAGCCATCGCACTTGCAGAGAGAGGGGCCGTTCACCGGTCACTGCGTCTGGTCATTTTCCTTGTCGAAAGCTTCAGGTTGAAGCTATGGTCGATCCCCTGGATCTTGGATCTTGCGTGCGCGTCTAGATGCAAGAAATTAAGGGTGTTATTAGTGCAAGAGTAGTAGTCAGAAGAAGATCCGAGTGCTCTGTCTGTACCGGTACGTACAATCCATTGGTCGGTGATGGAGTGGATCCAGCGTACGACTTGTATGCCAACCACATAGCTAGTCAGGAGGAGAGATCTCAAATGATCCGTAGACACTTCAGTGCATATGTTTAGACTTGAGTTAAAAGCAAAAAACCACCACATTTGGAGCTTCATTTGCGAAAAACTACCTGGTCCTTAATTATTTGCAAAAGTCACCGCGCATTCAGTAAACATTTTGCAAAAAGCACTGATTGGGGAATTTGTCTCATTTGATCACTTTCTGACAAGTGGGACCGGACTGTAAGGAGTTAACTAAGCAAAAACAATTACATAGACACGCCTGAAACTAAAACAGAAAATCAATCCAGCCTATCCCTGCTCCCGATCCGATCGCAGGAGGCAGTTCCCGCCGCTCCCGTCACCACCACCGGATCCCGTCGTCGCCGCCGAAAGCTCCACCCGGCCCTGCCGCTGTGCTCCCGGAGCTCCCCCCTCCCCCCCCCCCCTCCCCCGCGGCTCCCGTTACCCCCACTGGCTCCCGTCATCGCCGTCAGAAGCTCCACCCGGCCCTGCTGCGCCGACCGGCGAGCGGTCTGCCTCGCTGCCCACTGCTGCCTGCTCTCCTCGTCCTTGCCATGGCAGCAGCTGGCCGCGCACTGGCTCGTCCATAGTGACAAACAACATCAACGCCCGGGCACCAGCCGCGAACAGCAGCTGTGGTGGGGAGCTGCGGAGGCGAGCAGCAACAACGGCGGGCAGCCGCAATGGCGGGGAGCTGCGGCAAGCAGCAGTAGATGCGGCGGCGAGCAGCACCAGCCGTGGGCAGCCGCACACTCAGCAACTGCGGGAGGCAGCATGCAGCAGTCCTCCTCAGGTGTTCGTCCGCCGTCTGACGACAACCAACTGGGAACAAGGGCTGGATTGCTTTTCTGTTTTAGATCCAAGGGTGTGTGTGTAATTTTTTTTGCTAAGCCGACTTCTTACAATCCGGCCCCATTTGTCAGAAAATGATTAATCGGGCTAAATCATCTGATCAGTGCTTTTTGCAAAAAAAATACTGAATGCGCGGAGACTTTTGCAAATAATTAGGCACTAGGTAGTTTTCCGCAAATGAAGCCCCAAATGTGGTGGTTTCTTGCAATTAACTCGTTTAGACTTGTAGTAGACCATGCTTTTGTTAATTATGTTATACTCTCTCCGTACAGAATTATTTGTCGCAAAAATGAATATATCTAGATGTATTTTAGTTCTAGATACATCCATTTCTATCCATTTTCGCGACAAGTAATTCCGGAGTCTGTCTGACTAATTCTTGCCATGGTGAAAGGGCGGATTCAGCATTTGCGGAAACAACCCGATGGTTCATGTATGCTAAATTGGTAATCCACTTTAGAGATAATGATCAACAATTCAACATATATAGACATGAAACATGACACAGCACCATGCCTAGAAGGGAATGACCCCACGGGTATTCTTTTCTGGGGCCTGCAATTAGCACGTATGATTAGCCCCTGGCCGTGCACTTGATCGTCGTTGCAAATCCAATGATGCGATTCTAAACAGATGGGGCCAGCGCCATGCAAAAGCATATCTGGTACTAGAAAAGACTGCGTGGGAGACCTTTTGCCTTCGACTTTGATTTCCAGCTGCCTCACCACCCGTCAATTGTTGAAACTTCGGTTGAACAAAAAACTGTTGAAACTTGAAACACAACTGGTAGGTGAGAAAGCCTGGATAGCCATCCGATCAGCCCGGACGGACGGCTCTTGTCCCGCTGCCCGATCATGACTACCTCACCGGTTAACTGGTCTTATAGAATCCAAAATACTTGTTCATACATACAGGCAATAATGACGAACATGACATATATAAAGTCAAGTGCTCCTGAAGTTGCGTAGCAAACCTCCAAAACTTCTCTGTTCGCCCTTCAACTGTTGACGAAAACTGGTTTACATTGCGTAAGCGCGATTACTTTTGTGTCGACATTTGGTAGTATAATTCAACTGGTACAAGGTCAATCCGAAAGCCCGGTTGGCGTGTAGTGCTAACATGCGTCATGCTGCCATCAGTTGCGAGTGTATATGTCTAGAAGAATAATACTCTCTCCGATCCAAATTAATGGACATTATATAGAGATTGCGTCAATTAATTCGGATAGAAGAGAGTAATATAATTTATCTGTTTTTGTAGTTCTTTTAAACATGATGCACTTTTTTTAAAATATAATTACAACGCATTTGGCGCTTGGTATATTACAAACAATGAGTGTATTACGCCACCAAGAACCGACCCTCGCTCACTTGGGTGGAGTGGATGTATAGCCGCATCATGAGTTCAAGTCCTATAAGTACGAACAGATTTGGGTTTCTATTTATGCTTAAAGGTCTGCATACCATTATTCTTTTAATAAAATAGTACTTTTGGCGCAAAAAAAGGATACTTAGAACCATCCATACCAAAAAACCCTCCTCCCATCCAACCCACACACATTTCGACATCTTTGTAGTTGAGGGGTGTCGTGGCCAGCAATGGCCATTCTAACGGCTGGCGGCCTATTGTCCACGAAGCAACCAACAGAGCACACCTGGAATTAGGTGTACACCCATCTCTAGAGCGAGTTGCCCCTCGAAAACAAAATCTCTGGAGCGAGATGCGAGGGAATAACCATGTTCAAGCTACAGTTAAGCTGAGCTACCACGACTAGTCTGGTGATCTCATGAAAAACTTTCTATACTGCAACTTGCTCCATGAAGACTATGCAATGTCATGGGGGAAAGTTGTGAGGTTGTCGATCGGTTGCTGAAGTGTTTGCGATGAAGAAAGATAACATCACGCCGAAGGAAGTGACCAAGGGGAATCTCATGAAACTCATCAGTGGAATATCTTGGAAGTTGTCGAAAGGCACGAGCTCTTCAGCAATGGCAAAGCTATGTGTAAGTCAGGGGGGCATTTCCCCCCTCCCCCCTGGCAAGGGGAAGTTCGCCGGTTCTTAACATATGGTTGTAGAGACTGTAGCATAACGGCAAGAGTGGAATTTCCATGACTCCGGACTATTAAAACTCTCAAACCTAGAGACCAGACATCAAGCAAACAAAAATAGAAAATCTACCCAGGGATTGTGAATGTTGAGAAGCTAGGACAGCTTTTAGCTAACATGATTGATGATGAGAATCCACAAAGTTCCAATACTTCTTCAGATTTGAGGCATCTAATATGCTTTCCAACTTCCAGCAACTGCAAACTCTTGAGATTGTCCTTGCCAGCAAAGAATTGTCGCTACAGCTGAACAAAATGAGTATGCCGCGGACTATTTGGAATGGTAGCATCAATGCTTCTAATTGTGGTTGCTTTTTCAAGACCTTATGCCCCTAATGTCCCTCATATGTCTTTATGCATGTGATGAGAACGAGACAGCTGGTTTCCAAGCACTCAAGCCAGTTTCCAAAAATGTCCGTAGACTAATCATCAAAGGCGACCGAGCCGATGGCATACTGAAGTGCCCAATGTTGGAGGGCCATGGGAAGAATCGCAAGTATTTGCTCTAAGTTGGTGCAATCTTGGGAGAGAAGACCCGACGCAGCTACTAGCATCTTATATGCCAACTCTCACTTATATGAGTCTTAACAGGGTGAGAAGTGCAGGTACATTGGTGCTTTCTGCAGGATGCTTCTCTTACCTGAATACACTCGTCCTGAAGCACATGCCTAATGTCAAGCAACTGGAGATTGGAGTGGGCGCCATTTCGTGCATTGATAGGATCTATGTCGTGTAGTTCTTCGAGTAGAATATGGTGTCTCGTTGCATCAAATCCCTTGCATTCCTAAAGAAGCTCAGATGCTGGACCTACACAAGGGCTTCAAGGATGACTGGGATCTGAACCATATGCAAAGCAACATGAATCACGTTCCAGAGCTCCGTGCTTAGCAAATAGTGGTACCGAACATCGTTTGGTCATAAAAATAAAAATTTCTTATGCACTGTAAGTGTGCAAGCTTTTAATTACTTGGAATGAATTCGATGGTGTTGTAACACCGGGCCTCCCAAAGGGCTATTAATTCACTTTCTCCTCTTGTTGCTATTTTTTCTCTTCTCTCAATACTTCTTTTCTTCACTCAATTCAAGTAGAGAGCATCCAAATATGATACATAGACATTTTTCCTTAAAAAAGAGTATCAACCCATGTATTTGTTTCAAAATCGTATTCCCTTCATTTCTATTTACTTCGCATATTAGGTTTGTCTTAAGTAAAACTTTGTAAAGTTTGACCAACTTTATATTAAAAAAATATCAACATCTACAATATCAAAAGAATACAACATGAAAATATATTCAATGGAGGATCTAAGGATATGAATTTGATATTGTAAATGTTGATATATGTTTCTATAAACTTGATCAAACTTTAGAAAATTTGACTTAAGGCAAACCTAATATGCAAAGTAAATCAAAATGGATGGAGTAGGTTTTACACACTTACTAGTTTTATCCCATTATGCAAGCCCCATCCTTCAAGTAGATGTGTATTGCCCCGACAGAAGCATATTTGTTGTGGGTGTGCCCAAGAAGGCATCTAGAGGCCGTTTTTGTGCAATCCAGTGTGTTCGCTTGGGTCTAACACTACCCGCTTCCAAAGCCATACCACTTCTTGGTAGGAGATAGGCTGCTTCAAGAAGAGAAAAACTGTGGAAATATGCACTAGTCAATCTGTTTGCATGTCTTTTCCCAACCCTAGACACCACCCACGGTCTCCTCCACGTCAGCGCCTCGGTCCCCTCCTCTCCCTCTTCCGCCGGCCTCATCGGTGGTTAGAGGGGTGAAGACCCATCACTTCATCGGTGGTTAGAGGGTGAAGACCCATCACTTCTGCTTTTCTTAGTTTTACCAGATTCTTGCTCTTCTTAGGTTTTGGCCCCCTCACGGCACCGGGGACATGGTGGTGGGGATGGCGTGTGGGGGTAAGGTCACTACGACCTCGACAACCTTATATCCACTGCTGGCGAAGGGCCTATATGGAGCTAGGTGTTGCCGGATCAATTGGGTTTTTTGGATCTAAGTAGTTGATGTGTCAATCAAACGAAGCAGTGAAGGTGAACGTTGATGCTGCAGTAGCAAGACATGGAGGGCTCGGGGCGGCCGCAGCTATTTGTCGAGATAGCACAGGGACCTACCAGGGGGCGTCGGCGGTAGTTTTCAGAAATATTGATGACCCAGAGGTACTGGAGACCTTGGCGATTCGGGAAGCACTTTCTCTCTCAGATGATCTTTATGTCCAGAAAATTGATGTTGCTTCAGATTGTAAACAGGTGGTGGAAGCTATCAAGACGGGAACGTCGGCATCTTATGGAGCAATTGTACATGAAATAGTAGAACGATCTAAGTCTTTTTCCTCTTGCAGGATTAGCCATGAATTTAGAACCTCTAATGTAGAGGCTCACAAACTTGCAAAGCACGCTTTAACACTGGGGATTGGCCGCCATGCTTGGTTAGGTCAGCCCGGAGATCTTGTGTTCGTCCCTGTAAACCTTGTGACGGGTGAATAAAAGCTTTGTGAGTTTGTCTAAAAAAAATCAAACGAAGCAGTTGACTGGCTCTTGATGCTGACAACTTCGATCTCTTATTTCAATGTTCTACAACATGACATGGTTACTCTTGGCCATACATCGGCTGCGGCATCACTCCTGGAACAAATGTGTCGTCCCAAACAGTGCTTCAACGAACAGTTGACTGTCCCAAATCGATGGCCGTACGAAGGATGAGGATACTCGGGTCAAGCTCATTGATCAACTCGTCACGCCTATTTGCAAGGCAAATCTGTACGAGATCGGGCAAACGTTTTAGTATGCACCACGTCAACGTTGGCGACCATGGCTGCTCCCCATATAATACTCCAAACATCACGATGTCATCTTGACTTTTTAAAGCATGGCGCTTGACTGATGCCTCATCAACCAAGCGATGAAGCAGACACGTGGCCCCACCATATGGTTCAGTTCATGCCTGTAGTTTGAACTGTTTAAGATCAGCAGATAGTTAGTCTATCCTAGACCTTCCTTATTAATCGTGACGCTGTGCTAATTGTCCACTGTGATGGAGCCACTTTAGTTTCTTCTTTATTTTGACCAATACAGCAGATAATGTGTCGACCTACTATTGGCATACAAAAGCATGCGTGCATGGTCTGACTCCATTATAGCCAATCATGGTATGGTATGCATCGGTGTGATGACAGAGATGATGCACGAGACAGCAACATTTTTGCCACCAATGCATGCATGACTATATCCTTAAAAAACTTGAACATTATTGACTAATAAATTAGGAAGCCACATGACAAACCAAACTAATTTAGGTCAATGCCCGTAAGATAACAACATCTTCTCCGCCGCAGCGTGGCTCGTCGCGGCGCTTGCTGGCGTGGCGGTCAGGGTCACCTTCCTTCTGCCGGCCTCTTCCGGTGGGACGGGCGTCTGGGGATGGCCGGTAGCGTGGGGGCTGTTGGCCAGGTTTCGAATATAGGGGGTCCGGCCCTGCGGAGTTTCGGCACGGCTTCATGTCGACCTCCTCGATCTGGCCGCCGACGAGTTCCGGTCTTCTTCTCGGTGATCTCCGCAGTCTGGCACATGATGCTACTGGAGATCTAGAGAGGAATCGATGCTATCGTGCGCACCCTTCCGGGACGCAGTGTGAAGCTTCGTCTACCCTTCGGTGATATGGGACATGTCTTCGTATAGATTTCCATGGATCTGACAGAGTTGGAGAATGTCATGGTGGCTGCGATCGGAGGTTGGTTGGTTGTGTTGAAGACAACGCGGCACAGGTTCTCCCTGTGTGTCGGGTGCGCGGCGACTCGCAGCAGCAGCCTTGGCAAGCAGGGGTGGCAACACAGGTGGACTGCATCTTTGGTGGTGCTCGTCGAGTACTGAGCCTTGATTTCCAGGGTGAAAACCCAAGGTCTGACCTTAATTGGTTGTACCTGGCAATGGCCTTATTGAAGGCATTGTTTTGGAAACTCGGTCTTTCTCCGGGGTGAAAACCCAAGATCTTCGATCGGGCGACGACAACGCTTGTGCATTGTTTCCTTCTTGGAGGCGTTACTTTTGGAGAGCCTAGGTTGTAGTACAGGTGTTGTATTCGGTGGTGGTTAGAGTGCTTTTGTTGCGAGGTGTTGTACACCGCGACGGGGTCTTTGTTTTTATTTTCTTTCTTGTTTGTTTTGTTCTTCGCTGTGTGCATCCCTGATGTCTTTAGATATCTTGTTGGTGTAGAGGCTGGGTGTAATTGGTATCTTCGCGATATTAATATATTCTCTTTATCAAAAAAGATAACAACATCTCGCTTAATTAAACATGTGCGTCTGCCATGACGGTGGCTACGGATGCACGGTAACCACCAAAATTAACCAGCAACCGTGTATTTTTGTAATACCTGGCATGAACGCCGCTTATTCATCGACAAAAAAAGAATTGTCATGTTAATTAGCGATATACAAGGACACGAAGCTCCCATTGACAACCGTGGTAAATTATACAGTGCCTACCTAAAATAACATAAAATCATCTTCTTCCTTTTTGAAAGAAAGGTTGAAACTTCCCGAGCTTTCCATCCTCGGATGCACACATCCAAATATTTATAAAAAGTTGATGCAAAACAATGAGACCGATGCCATCAACAAACAAAGAAAATGGGATACACAAAAATGGATAATCTCTCTTCGTTCCATAATGTAGTGCCTATATATTTTTTCAAAAGTCAAAGATTTAAAACTTTGACCATGTTTATAGACCAAAATATGTACACTTAAAATACCAAATGCACATTGTTGGATACATCATCAGTTATATTTTCATGTTGTATATGTTTGGAACTATATATATGAATAGTTTTCTCTGTAAACTCAGTCAATGATTGTTTAGTTTGACTTAAAAAAATAATACGCACTACATTATGAAATCAGAGGGAGTACATGGTATGATCTAACTATCTACACAAAGTCATCATTCTTCCACAACAACGCCTTCTTTGAAGGCGTCTTCAGGCAACGGCAAGGGAGTCGAGGTGGGAGGAGACGGTGGCGGTGGTGGCAGCGGCTATAGTTTCGCCCGAACTGACGGACGCGGGCTCAAATGCAACATTGTGAGGTCACGAGGATATCATCACGTATGGTGTCCATTTTGTGCCATGTTTTGTGTGCTCAAGGGTGTCTATGTTATGAAATTATGTGAACTTTGTCTTGAGTTCAAGCCAACCAAATCAAGAATTTGGTCAGTCGAAGGCAATGTTTTAAGAACCCTGTGACTTGGTCATATGGCGGCAAATGGTTGATTGTGCTAAGTACCAAAAATATCATAGGCATATATATGCAATGCAACTTTGCACTTTGAGAACCCAATGACTTGGTCATATGGTGTCAAAGCTTGGTGCATCGGTTCGGTCCTTGGAGCCCATGGTTGGCATGCAGCGGCTGAGCGTAGGAGAAAGCAAGCACCAAACAGCGATAGTCAAAAGGCAACATATATGCATCTTTGCAGCCGTCACCAACGGAGCTTATCACTTATCAGCAGCTACCACTGGCTGCCTTCAATCAATCGTGTTTCGTGTTTCGTTCTCGCCACCACCACGATCGACCTAAAAAGCCCACAGCTCACCAAAAAAGCTTGGCAGCCAAAGCCCAAAGCGTCTACATGTTGACCTAACCACGCCGCTTTCCGCGCTCTTTTACTCATCGCCGTCCAGCAGTGGCCAACAGCTGCAAGCGAGCGACGACGGAGGGAAAGAGACCGTGGCTGCGAGCGACGACGCCCCGCGGCCATCGGATCTCGCCATCGACGGCCGAGGTTCGAAGTTCTCTAAATGGAGCGGCGTGTCTTTCCGGAAAGCCCCTCCGGCCAGTTGCCTCTGCTTTCTTTCTCACTCTCCACGGAATAATAATCGCTCGTAGCCGGCAACTTTCGTGTAGTGTAGGATGCATCTGAGAGTGCAGCCCTGTTCCAGACTGGACGAATGCGCGTACGTACAGCGGTAGAAGCCATCATTTTTTTTCCGTAAAATATATGGGCTCTAGACTCTAGTTACAGCGGTAGAAGCCATCAATTTTTTTGCAATGTATATGGGCTCTAGTTACTGTCGTGTCTGTTTTGGGCTATGTTATGCTTTCAGTGGGTGTCTGAGAACTGGAGTGTGCCAAATGTTAGGCTGGCTCTTACTGAAAAAATATTAGGCTGGCTGGCTGGCAGGCTGGCCGAGCAGTTCATGGCCACATGAAGACTGCATTTTTGAACGTGTGCAAGTGGCTGGAGTAGTGAATTGCTGGAGTTGGGATGAGGACAAGGGCAGGTATAGATCTCCATGTCCGGGGGATCTTGGGCCCTGCATCTGTTGCCTGAGCAAAGCTGTTTGTTTAAGATGGTCAACCCGCGAGTGTCACCTGCGACTGACCGTTTGCCGTTTCAGCAAAAGAAGAAGAAAATTGGAAGTTTTTTTTTTTTAGACAATGAAAATTGGAAGTTAGAAGGCATCCGTGTATTTGGGGCTTCGTTGGGCTAATATAGCAAGGAAGGCTGAGGGAAGGACCACATACCCAGCCCAAATGCCATCTGTCTGGGCCTCTGTATCATCTAGAGAGCTAGGTGGGTTGTGCTAGGCGGGTGGTGTGCGCCACAGGAGCTAAATCTCTCCGTCTCGCAGTAGGCGATCGCCAGATATGCCGGCCCAGTATGGATTCCTGGGAGTGGGTTTCAGGAAGCTTCTATGACTGGTTCCAACTGGTTTTCCAAGCCTTCAGGAGCTTCTTTTTTTCTGTGTGATTTCTTTGTTTGTTTTTATCGGGTTTTCTTTTGGCTCTTGGTTTTCTGTGTTTCTTCACCCTTTTTTGTTTTGTTTTTGTTTTCCTTTTCCTTATTTTAGTACACGTCTACTTTTTATCAAAACACGTTGTACAATTTTGTATGCACCAGGAACATTTGTTTGATACACGTTGAAAATTTTCAAATACATGACAAACTTTTTTCAAATGCATGTTTTGAAAATTCTTTGAATACATGTTAAACATTTTCAAATACACATCGAACATTTCTTTAAATGATACAAACCATTTTTTAAACCACATAAACATTTTTACATTGTGTAAATATATTTTTAAATGTCAGTCAATACATGTCTACTTTTTAGATACACGTTGTACATTTTTTGTATACATATGAAACATTTTTTGATACATGTTGAACATTTTTCAAATACATGTTTAAACATTTTTTAATTACATGTTAAACATTTTCAAATGCAGGATGAATATATTTTCATATGAAACCTTTTTTAAAAGCTAAATGAACATTATTTTACATTGTATAAACATTTTTTAAATGTCATGAACATATTTTTGAAACGCATGAACATTTTTTTAGAGTGTCGCGTACTTCCTTCGGTCCTTTATACTCCACATATAAGATTTGTCTGAAACTTCATGAAGTTTGACCATATTTATATGAGAAAATATAGCATCTATAATACTAAAGTTATACAATATCCAAATTAAATTCATGACGCATCTAATGATATTGATTTCATATTGCGAATGTTGATATATTTTTCTATAAAGTTGGTCAAGCTTTACGAAGTTTGCGCTAAGACAAATCTTATATGTGGAGTAAAAATGACCAGATGGAGTACGTTTTTGAATCGTAAGAAACATATTTTTACATTATGTAAAATATTTTTAAATGCCACCAACCCTTTTCTGAAACATGTGAACATTTTGTAAATATCAATAGCATTTTTTTAAAGTTGCGTGAAGAAAAAGTGTACACCGCGTTACCATTTTTCTAACGTGCGTTGAACGTTGTTAATTTTTTAAAGTAACTAGGATACTGCCCGTGCGTTGCAACGGGATAAAAATACTCTAGTATGTTAGGTTGTGATTAACTGCCCATATTAATGCGATTGTATAAATAAATGTTTAACAAATCCTGCTCGTGATTTACTTTATAGTTTGATGAGAAGTTTGATAAGTAAATTAATGTGGAATTGGCTCAGAAGGTAAGTAAATTAAGGTGATTGAACGGGATATAAATATTCTATTATATTAGCTTGTAATTACTTGCTCATATTAATATGATTGTGTAAATAAATGTTTATCAAATCCTACTCGTGATTTACCTTATAGTTTGATACTTCGATGAGAACTTTGATAGGTAAAATAAAGTTAAATTGGTTCAAAAGGTAAGGAAATAAGGTGATTGATTATCATACATAGGGAAGATTGGACGGAAGGGTGGTGGAAAGAAAATTGAAAGATGAAATACATTTTTTAAGTATATAGATAAATAAATGATTATCAAATGATGCTCGTGGTTTACCTTATAATTTAATGAGAAGTTTGGTAAGTAAATTAAAGTGAAATTGGTCCAGAAGGTAAGTAAATTAAGATGATTGATTAACATATACAGGGAATGTTGGATGAAAGGGTGATGGGAAGAAAATTGAAAGATGAAACTTACATTCTTTTTAAGTAAGTAGATAGAGATTAAATTTTGAAATATATGTATTTAAAATAATATAAAAAATATAAACAAAATTAAAAAAGAAAAGGTAAAGAATGAAGAAGTAGAGAAAAAACAAAGAAATGAACATACATGAAACTATTTCGGTCGGCCCAATAGTAGTGACGGAAGGGCGCCCCTTGAGCCGTCACCTCTTGCGCTCTTGCATGGACCGAGACAAGCCACTCTCGGTGTGCGCTTGCACAGGTGGACAAATAGGGAGGGTCGGTACATACTGGGACCCGTGGCAGAGCTTGCACCAAAAAGTTGGGTAGGCCTGGTGATATGTCTCCAACATATCTATAATTTTTTATTATTCCATGCTATTAAAGTATCATTCTTGAATGTTTTATACTCATTTACTAGCAACTTTATATCATTTTTGGGACTAACCTATTGACATAGTGCCTAGTGTCAGTTGCTGCTTTTTGCTTATTTTTTACTTCGCAAAAAATCAATATCAAACGGAGTCCAAATGCCACGAAACTTTTTGAAGAATTTTTTCTGCCCAGAAGACACCCAGGAGGCCCAAGGAGTGCACTAGAGGGGGCCTGTGGGGCCCACTAGGCACCAGGGCACGCCCTGGTGGGTAGTGGAGCCCACAGGCATCCCCTCCACCGACCTTCAGCTCTATAAATACTCTAAAATCCCAAAAAACCTAGGGGAGTCGAGAGAAAACAGTTTCCGCCGCTGCAAGTTCCAGAACCATGAGATTCAATCTAGAGGACTTTTCCGGCACTCTGCCGGAGGGGTCAACGATCACAGAGGGGTTCTTCATCATCACCCTTGCCCCTCTGATGATGCGTGAGTAGTTTACCACAGATCTACGGGTCTGTAGGTAGTAGCTAGATGACTTTTTCTCTCTTTTTATCTTCATACAATGTTCTCCTAGATGTTCTTAGAGATCTAGTTGATGTAATGACTTTTTGCGGTGTGTTTATTGGGATCCGATGAATTGTGGGTTTATGATCAGTTCTATCCAAGAATATTATTTGAGTCTTTGCTGAACTCTTTTATGCATGATCTTTATAGCCTCGTATTTCTTCTCCGAAACTTTGGCTTGGTTTGACCAACTAGATTGATTTTTCTTGCAATGGGAAGATGTGCTTTGTTGTAAGGGCATATTTTTCCCTATGTGGTTTTGGTGATTGATGACAATGCATTTGCGGACTAATCGTGTGCATTGAGCATTTCAGATATCTCATGTCTAGGCACAAGACGATTCGGTGCCCCTCGGAGCCTAGTGAAGACGGCGTTTCTCTACGTTTCTTTTCGGTGGATTTGAGTCGTAGGAAAGCCGTACTATTAAGAGGGGGTCCGCGTCGGAAAGGTTAGGGTGGAATCAACACGTATACGTCTGTTCCTTTGCACCACCTTTCCTTTGCCTCTTTGGAGCACCGTCCGTTTATCCGTGTCTTTACAAAATGAAGGCTCCCAAGTGCTATAGTTATGTGGCGTGCGGTAGTACTGCTCAACGGAGCAGTAGTACCGCAGTGGCCCATGGTAGTACCGGCCAGGGAAGCGGTAGTACCGCTCCTCAGGCGCGGTAGTACCGTGGCCTCTAGCCCAGAACACTGGCATGCGCGGAAGTAGGAGCGGAAGTAATTTTTTACATCCGCGCCCTACACGGTAGTACCGCTCTCAGCATGCGGTAGTACCATGCCAGATTTTTGCACAGACCGAGAATCAGCGGAAATAGCCACGGATGTAATTTTATTAGTCCGTTCCTTCCCAGCCTAGTCGAACCCTGCCTTGCGGTAGTACCGTAAGGGCTTGCGGTAGTACCGCTCCGGCGGTTCTACCGCTCGTTGTTTTAACACAACAGGGCCTCGTCTGGTCTCTGCCGTGGGAGCGGTAGTACCGCGATGCCTTGCGGTAGTACCGCGGATTTGTGCGGTAGTACCGCATGTCGCGGGCTGAATAAGTGGGTAACGGTTGGATCTTTCCTCCCACTATAAAAGGGGGTCTTCTTCCCCAAGTTGACCATCTCTTCTCTTCCTAAGCTCCATTTTTGCCCGATCTCTTTCCCTAGCCAATCAAACTTGTTGATTTTCTAGGGATTGGTTGAGAAGGCCCCGATCTACACTTCCACCAAGAGAAATTTGATTCCCCCCACTAATCCCTTGCGGATCTTGTTACTCTTGGGTGTTTGAGCACCCTAGACGGTTGAGGTCACCGCGGAGCCATATTCCATTGTGATGAAGCTTCGTGGTGTCGTTGGGAGCCTCCAATTAAGTTGTGGAGATTGCCCCAACCTTGTTTGTAAAGGTTCGGTAGCCGCCTCCAAGGGCACCAATAGTGGAATCACGGCATCTCGCATTGTGTGAGGGCGTGAGGAGAATACGGTGGCCCTAGTGGCTTCTTGGGGAGCATTGTGCCTCCACACCGCTTCAACGGAGACGTACTTCCTCTCAAAGGGAAGGAACTTCGGTAACACATCATCGTCTCCACCGGCTCCACTTTTGGTTATCTCTTACCTTTACTTGTGCAAGCTTAATTTGTGTTGTATCCCTTGCTTGCTTGTGTGCTTGTTGTTGTTGCATCATATAGGTTGCTCACCTAGTTACATATCTAGACAACCTACTTTGATGCAAAGTTTAAATTGGTAAAGAAAAGCTAAAAATTGTTAGTTGCCTATTCACCCCCCCTCTAGTCAACTATATCGATCCTTACATTTGTGATGGGTTCGATCTTGCGGTGCTCAATCTCAGTGACAGAAAAAGACATGACACACATGTATCGTTGCTATTAAGGATAAAAAGATGGGGTCTATTCCTACATGAATAGATCTTGTCTACATCATGTCATCATTCTTATTGCATTACTCCATTTTTCCATGAACTTAATACACTAGATGCATGCTGGATAGCGGTCGATGTGTGGAGTAATAGTAGTAGATGCAGGTAGGAGTCAGTCTACTAATATTGGACGTGATGTCTATATACATGATCATTGCCTTGGATATAATCATGATTATTCACTTTTCTATCAATTGCCCAACAGTAACTTGTTTACCCACCGTATGCTATTTTCTCGAGAGAAGCCTCTAGTCAAATCTACGGCCTCCGGGTCTATTTTCCTATCATATAAAAACAAAAATACCTTGTTGTATTTTTTCTTTATTTATTTTATTTTGTATTTTTTCTAGATCTATTTATCAAAACTCATACAATTTAATCTATCTCAATACCGAGGAGGGATTGACAACCCCTGTTACGCGCTGGGTTGCAAGTTTTTGTGGTTTGTGTGCAGGTGTTGTTTATATAGTGTTGCTTGGTTCTCCTACTGGATTGATAACCTTGGTTTCATAACTGAGGGAAATACTTACCTTTGATGTGCTGCATCATCCTCTCCTCTTCGGGGAATTACCAACGCAGATACAAGCAATCACCAGGCTATAAGGATTGGTGCTAGATGGTATTTTGTGACCCATGGGCTGGCTATAATAGGAGGAGAAAATCTAGAGCTGGGCAAGCCATGGCCCATTCGGCCTTGCCTAAGCTTCGCCAGTGATTGGGCCTCTAGGCTCTGGTGGTGTGTCTTCGGATGTGTGTGCCTTGTCTCTCTCGTACTCGCACGTAGTTTGCTGAGTCGGTCATCGCAATGATCCAATGTTCGTTCTAGCCAGATAGATAAATGAGGCTTCTGCCCCTAACTTTGAGGTTCTTTACGGATGGGCTCCCAAAAAGAAGGTGCACCTTGTTGATATGAGTAGTGTAGCATTTCTACTGAGTCGGGATGTCACAAGTTAGTGGCTGGGATGCGACAGGAGCACTAGTCGATGGTTCCTACAACGCCGGAGGTCTTTGTAGTGCATAGAAGTACGTCGATGGCCGCCTTGCAACATTCGGCGCCGCTTCCAGCATCGTCTTGCAGTAGCTCGCATGCGGCGCGGCCAACCTTGCAACATTGTTGCCATCCTTGGAAGAAGTTGTCGCACTGCAGCCGTGGGGATTGTCACCTCGCAATAACTGTCGCCCTTCGCGCATCATTTGTCGTCTCTCGCAGGCTCGTAGTAATGTATGGCGAGCTCCGCCAACCGGGGTGGGAGGGGAGAGGCTTTTGGCGCTGGGTGCGAGGGAGGAAGGAATCCCGAAGGCGAGATCTAGGAGGTACAAATGTTGTTGCAGGTCTAGAGATGGGAACAAAGCCGAGAAGCTTCAAAGGGGGCGCCGGGGGGGGGTGAGATGGGAGGTAACGTCGAGGAGTAAAGCGAGAAAAAAGGGAAGAAAATGACTACGGGGAAGCAGACAGAGCATGCACGCAGGAGTGCATACACACTAGTGGTTGGGGCCCGCCATTGCGGGCCGCTTGAGAGGAAGCTGTGCGCAACTCACCTTCATCTCGAAATTAAAACTAATATTCTCACGTCACGTGGACAATACATTCATCTCAAAAAGAAAAAGGAAATGCCTAGAAAAGCTTTTCTCAAAAAGAAAAAGGAAAAAGTCTCGATGCCATGAAAAAAATCAATAACTTTCTCACCGTGACCAACCAGCATGCGCCACATGGCGTAGCTGGTTGGCCACCATTCTACCACACCTTAATGGATTTAAATTAAAAAATATATTCTCGCGTCACGTGGACAATACATTCATCTCAAAAGGAAAAAGGAAATGCCTAGAAAAGCTTTTCTTAAAAAGAAAAAGAAAAAAGTCTCACTACCATTAAAAAATCAATAACTTTCAAATCGTGACCAACCAGCATGCGTCACGTGGCGTAGCTGATTGGCCACCATTCTACCGCGCCTTAATGGGTTTAATGGCAAGCAGGTGGCCCGGCTGATTTCTGTGTGAAATCAATTGATTGAAATAGATCTTTTTCCTAAAAACATGCCATTAGAAATTTCAAATGTTATATTTCTCAATGATATGACTTTCGTGATATATACAATTTATTACATTGATCCAATTGATGATGTACGAATATGCGTAGGCCTGGACAAAAAACACCGATAGCCCTCGCGTCGCTCCCTCCCCGGGGCGACACGAGCGGCGGCTCAGCCCCGTCCACCGCGCGCCCTCCTCCCCACCGACTTCCCTCGCCATCGCCGGTGGGCTCCGCCGGGCGAAGCCCGCGCAGATCCGGCGGTGGCAGGGCCTCTTCTCCCCGTTGTTTCCTGGGCGCTCGCGAGGAGGAGCTGGCAGCGACGGGCGACGGATGGCACCCGGCGCGCGGAGCTTCACGTAGGCTGGAGTCGGAGGGAGGGGTGCTGGGGCGACGGATTCGGTCCGAGCTCCCGGTGCGGCCTGAGCATGGACGGTGTGCGAGGGCGGCGTGCGTGCGCGCGGCGAGTCATGATGCGCGCGTGGAGCGCAGACCGGCAGGGGCTGGCGCGCGGCGGGCGTGGCGACTAGCGGGGCGTGACGGGCTGTGACGCCCCCGGCTTAATCGTGCACTAATCATACATGCAAATGCACACGATCAAGCCTAAGGACTCACTTGAAGGAATCACAACACAACTCTAAAACATAAATAAAGGCATACAAGCATTATATTATAAGCCAGGACCTCGAGGGCTCGAATACATAAGCTTGATGTCAACAAGTATCAGCGGAAGCGTTAGATATCTGAGTACAGATATGAAACAGAAACAGATAAGCCTTTAGAAAGGCGGGGCAAAACAAAAGTTACGATCGAAAGGCGTAGGCCTCCTGCCTGGGACCCTCCGAACCTACTCCTGGTCAGCTGGCTCGATCCAGTAGTACGTGTCGTCTGGGCCCTCCTGGTAGTAAGCTCCTGCGGTGTCATCTGGCTCCTGAACTCCATCGTCTGAGGTAACATCAAAAGGGGTATGGGGGAAAAAGAGGTAGCAAAGCAACCGTGAGTACTCATCCAAAGTACTCAGCAAGCAAGGATCTACATTACATATGCAACATTATCAAAGAATGGCTGTATATGTGGACTGAGCTGCAGAAATGCCAGAATAGAGAAAAGACCTAGTCCTATCGAAGACTAGCATCTTCACGAAGCCACCATCTTGCAGCAATTAGAAGAGTACAGAAAAGAATTTTATTAAGCAAGCATGTTGAGGCAAAGCCTAGAGATCCTTCCTTGACTCCCTGCAAGAAAGCGATCCTGAAGCTTCAATTAATTAAACAAGTATCCAGTTCAAGTAATAGATCGGGATACAAAACTGAGCGTCCTGTTACCGTGGACGCGGCTATTCGAATAGATCAGTTCCCTACAGGGGATACACTACTGTTACCCAACATGCTCGATCCCCTCTGGCCGGACACACTTGCTGGGTGATGCCCGGCCTCGGGAGATCGACACGTAGCAGCGCCCTACCTAGGCTCAACAGAGAGGTCAACACGCTGGACTAACCTATGCACCCAGGGGTCTTGGGCCATCGCCCCGGGCGCTCCTGCGTGTTGCGAGACTGGCCGGGGAGCAGGCGTGACACTGAACACGTCAGTGAAGTATCCAGCCCAACCCCAACAATTAGCCCGCACGGTGAACTGTGACGTTTGATGAGCTTTCGGGAGAAACGTACGACGTAGAGGGCCCCATAACCATTATCCCATGTGGTGGTAGTGCGCATAGGCCATTGGCCAACTCAGATCAATTACCCAAATCCGTTAGGCATATTTAATAACTCGCGGAGACGATCAGAGTTTCTCATGCTCCGCCACAATATCTCTCTCGGATGCCCTTCTGGCAAACCCAACTGCATAATTTCTCCGCGGGTACCCCTCAGGGTCGACCCGCCTGCGACAAAGGCCAAAGTAACCGTGTGGTTATAACATCAAGGGGGAAACCCCGAGGAATCACCCTCGGTGGATTCCACTCGATGAAATCATCAAGGTGAACGTAGGAGGAATCACCCTCGAGGTTCACACTTGGGGGGTTGCACGACAGAGTCGTATCGGGAGTGGTTAAGGAGGAATCACCCTCGATGAACACGACCGAACAGCTACACTGCAGAGTTATCATCAGGAGTGCGTTACGAGGTATCACCCTCGGCACTCGATAGTAACTATGCAGAGTCGTACAACAAAGGTGGGTGAAGTGAGGTGTCAGTCTCTGGTCGTCGATCACGTTGATCGAGTCATCGATGATGAAGCAGAGGCAACAAGGACAAGGTGAGGGTCACTGATGAATCACTAACCAACCTATACTAAGCAGTTTGAAATAGGCAGGTAAGGTAGCAATAAGCAGGTTACAAAAGCAAGCTATGCATCAGAATAGGAGCAATCATTTACAGTAGCAAAATCTAATGCAAGCATGAGAGAATAGAATGGGCGATATCGGAATGTTCAATTGGGGGGGGGCTTGCCTGGAAGCTCTGCTGAGAGGGGCTGGTCGTCAGAAGGCTGCTCGTCCGGAGCGTAGTCGTACTCTGCTGCGTCGGCGTCGATCTCGGCGTCTATCGAGAGAGAAGGAGGGGGAAGAAACAATAAATTCACGGCAAAAATGCAAACAATATGAATGACATACCTAAACGATATGTAGAGGTGTTCTACTGCCTAACTAAATGACTTAGTTAATTTAAGAATTTGTTTGGATTTATTTTATAAAATCCATGCACTATTCATTTATCTGAAACATGCAAAAAGTTCCATGTTCACCTAGCTAGGAGTGTTGGACAGGCATTTGGATTAAATATTCAGAATCTTCATATTTTTCTGACATATATAAATTAGTTTCATCCGAGTTACGGTTTAAAAGATATGATTTTTCAAAGTTTTTAAAGAATTTCTGGAATTTAGTTATTTATTTAAATTTGAATTATCCAGAATAGTAAATGATGACATCATCATGACATAGATGTGATGTCAGCAGTCAATAGTGGAGCTGACCAGGTCAAACCTGACCAGTGGGTCCCACTGGTCAGTGAGACAGTGGCTTATCAGGATTAATTTTAAAAAAATTAGGATTAATTAAGTGTGGGGCCTACTGGTCAGTGAGTGATTAGTGTTTTAATTAACTAATTAATTAATTTACAGATTATCTATTTATCTAAAATCATTTTAAATGGCAGGACCCATATGTCATAGACACAGGGTCGCCCAGTCAGCGTTGACCCTGGTCAACTGGGCCCAGGGGGACCTAGTGGCAGTGGCACCAGGCGGGGCCCGGTCGGCCACGTCGGCGGACGGCGTCGGAGATGCGCCGACGAGCTCCGAGCGCGGTGGCGAGCTCTGGCGAGCTCGGGATTCGGCTGTGGTGCACCGTTTCGAGCGTTCTTGGTCGAGTTCAAGAGCTGGCAGTGGGCCGCATCGGACGGCGGTGGTGGCGTGGCCGGGGACGCAATGTAGCGACGGCGGCGAGCACGTCGGCGGCGGAGCTCACGGGCGGCGTTCGGGATCAGCGTAGCAGCGCGCGCGCGAGCAACCTAAGTAGCTAGGGATGGACTACGCGAAGCGGTGAACAAAATGGGCAGCAGCACGGGGCCCAAGGGTCGCCGAAACGGCGCCGGCGACGAGCTACGCGGCGGCAAGCTCGGGCGAGAAGGGGGCGGCGCGTACGGGCAGCTAGCGGCGACGAGAGAGAGAGGGGAGGAAGCGGGGGCTCACGTTGAGCCTGTAGAGGTGTAAAGCGGGCTCGGGGGAGGCTCGACGGCGACGAAATCAGCGACGGCTTGCGGTGGCCGTAGGTTGAAGACGACGACGTAGGGGACGATGCAGAGGCGCTCCTGCTCGGGTGACTCATCGGGGAGGAAGAGGAGGTCGCGGCGATCCTTCTTGGCGTGGAGGCGAGGCGAAACGGTGGCGGTGGCGCGTGCGTCACGGCGGCAACGCCATGGTTGCGCTCGGGACGGGGAAGACAGAGAGGGAGAGCGGGGGAGAATGGCGAGAGAGACGCCAGGGGGGGCGCAGGGCCTTGCCCTTATCCACCTCGAAAGGGCGCGGGCGTCGCACTGTCGACCAGAGGGGAGAGGGGGGCCAGGGTGAGGTGCGCGCGTGCGGCGACAACGCGCGGGGAGGAGCAGTGGGAGGTAGGGGACGGCGCCAGGCGGGCTGGGCCTCCCTGTAGCCACTTAGGCCCAGGCACATGGGCCTTTTTTTCTTTTTCTACTTTTTCTTTTCTGTTTTTGTTTTGTTTTTAGTTGCTGTTTTCCAAAATGTACAGCCCCAACTCAAGTTTTGTAAAACATGTGACTTAGCCCAATAATTACAGTGAAATATCTGGCACTGTCAGATATTGGTTTGGTAAATAAATGATTTCATTAGAATTTTAATTAACTGAATAAGCATTAAATGGCGCTATTTGTTCACTGTTTTAGGCTGTTAGAGTCACTTAACTAATCCCATAAATGTTGATTATAATTTTAGAATTGCCTCTAGATTATTTGTTATTTAATGAACATTTTTCCATCAGTGTTTGAGCAACTTAATATTTCACATGCATTTGAATTTCAATTTGAATTTGGAAGTGAAATTAGATATGATGCAAATGATGATCAAGCATAGTTAACCATGATGACTTGGCATTATCATGTGAGGTTACTGTAGCTAACCACTGGGGGTGTTACAAATCTCCTCCACTACAAGAAATCTCGTCCGGAGATTTAAGAGGTGGAGTAAAGGGGAAGGTTCTGGTTATGAAATTCTAGCGAGTGTTCTCGGTCCTTGTTGCTCTTCTCGAAGAGGTCAATCCATTATGTTGATGTCTTCATTTCTCTACTTCAGGTCATCATGATGAAGTCGTCATCCTTTCTTCGGGAATTCCAACATACTTACGAATAGGTAAGGGGTAGCTCGACATTGCTAGAATGTTATAAGGGGTAATCATCTGGGGTTATCCCATGAATGAACACATGAGTATCTCTCGAGTTGAACAAATAAAATACATCGAGAGTAAGGTACGAAGGTACAATAAGAAGTTTCAAACGGATAGACAATCGTTCGATGTCTGAAACAAAGTGCGAAAGGGGGTCTAGAGCAACGAGAATAAGTATTATGTCTGATACCAGAATTGATGATCTCTCGGGAGGTAGCTCGTGAATTAAATGCGAGGCCACGCACGAGGAATAAATTTGGGAACATGGGGTGTACAGGAGAGTCAGGTTTCGATCCTGTGGAACTGTGGGTTATGGGCCCACCATGTGGGTTAAAGGTAGGAAAGGGCGCTGACATATTGCATGGTCATGATAGCAGGGCAGGTCAGAGCATAGCCTGCCAGTTATATTGGCAACAACATTGGTACCAAGGGCGAGGGACGAAGGAAACCATTTTCGTGCTCGTTGAAACGAGGCGGACCAATAGGCAAAGTTCTCGTCCATCGGTGGTTACCGAAATGTTATCAACAATATAGTAACACGGTCTTACTGACAGAGTTGTACACCGACGTGCTTACTTAAGCAGGGATTTATTTCTGCTCATATCTTATAGATCACAAGAAAGGTTAAACAAACCAATGGAAAGGAAAAATGTGATTATCAGTTTAAACAAACCAATGGAAAGGAAAAAATTGTTTAAACACAAGTAATAGGAGTATATCCTTCCCAAGGTTAAGCAGGGCATGATATACGTGTCAGGAGATCAAAGGCATGGCCATTTAGTTAATAGGGGTAAGAAGAATCATGATATGCACCCATACAACGGTGTTTGGACAACTGATAAAGAAACATTTAGCATTGCGCTTTCAATGCCCTTGTTGATGTTTGAGTACCATGGTCATGATTCGGGGTAGCATTGACATGGTCATCAGGTAAAGGTCAGACTTTGGATACACAAAGGATCCATCAGGAACAATTCATAGAATAAGTCTTACAAATCCCTCACGGATGAATGGCTAACCTTGCTAAAAAGGAAACTATAATAATAGGCCATCCGGCCAGGTGTGCTAGGCATGACATCACCTTACCGGGTTATATAAAGACCAATGCTATGACTCTTGGAAATATGTTCCAACCATCATACCTGACCGAGATTCAAATCTGATTGGTGTCGGGATACCTCAGGCTCAGGATGACTAAGAAGAAAAGATGCAACACAAATTGACGAGATGACATTGTAAGATTCTCGGGAAATGAACTATGGAAGCGAGTTCTAAAACATGAGTTCATAATTAAACCAAGGAGAGGATGATGAGGTGGCTGATGAACTTAGCGACAATTCATCGAGATTTCCAAAAAGGTGTATTTCCACAATTATGTGAACAAAGAGATAACATTTGTCAGATCAAATGATACAATGATGTATGCTCGAGTAAATCATACACAATTAAACATTGGTTGAAAGGTGCACCCGAAATATGGGCTTAGGTAGCACGATCAATGTTAGAATGGTGATTCGTTAACCAATAGTCTAAGAATGAACTGTCGACCATTAACTCCAAAGCTATAGGGTTGCTAGAAGTACAGAATCCAAACAACACCTTTCACTTGTTGGTATCCCAGTTAGAATCAACACGGGGACCAAGAAAGAATGGTGAGGGTGAGAAGTATCACAATACCAAGAATTCCTTAAGAGGTGGAGCAGTCCTCACAACATCCTTGACATAAAAGACAGTAATACTTTAAGGTAGACATAATACAAGTTGGATAGCAAGTTGCATCCATAACATGAACAAGTTTGTGACGAAGGAAGGTAAGGATGTTGTCGATGGTAACTCAGATTACCAAGGGACGAGGATGGTACTTATCATCATGAATTCGATTGATATCCTGGACAGAGTCCAATTGTTAAAGAAGATCACGAAATTTGGTCGAGAGGCTCCACGAAGAAGCAACCGAACATCGACTGCATCAATCAAAAAGGACTGATGCAGCGAAAGATTATTGGAACCACATATACGACACAAACTCAGAATCAAGTTTGCTGTTCGAGGTAAAACGATAAGACGAGGAATTCGACGTAAGCTTAGCTCATCATTGAAAGTTGTGCTCCGGGAGTAAGGACCAGGTAGCACAATTAAAATTGGCACGATAATGATATAGCCGAGCAGGCTAGGAATGACGTCATCGAGTACAAACTCGTAAGTAAAGGATATTACTAAGAGTTGTTTAATCGTGGTGCGGACCCGATTTAGTTATCGGTGTCCTCGAGTGACTAACAACTCGGAACCCAGGAAAGATTGGAATCAGTGAGGAATAATACTTGATGAAGGCTCATAATAAGCAACATGGTTCGGTGATATTATCGAGATACCAAAGGGTAGTACCCGAAGGTAGAGCAGAATAGAGGTTGGACAAGTGTATTGATCCGCAGAAGACAAGTACTTTAACTTGTCTGAGAATCGGGATCAAAGAAGAACAATATGGTCGAAACCATGATTGCAAAAGACCAAATCTCATATATAAGATGAATTTATACCGGGGGGATAATTATTATTACGAGAAGCTTCTATGATAAGATCTACATCGTGTCCATGGGCATGAACACAAAGTTCAAGGTCGACTCCCACTTCTCCAATGCACAACTTCCCATTCACTTCTTGCTTTCGACGAAGTTGTAGTGTTGAAATTTTATCTGACATAACACCAGTAGAGTATGACCCGTAGTTGTTTCCGGGTTCACACAGATTAGAAAAAGCATAGGTTCAACCCATCGGGGCATCTTAGGAACATATACCACAAACTTCAGGAGTAAATAATACAAGCTCAAAAGCAGAGCATGTCCGACAAAGTAGAGGATACAATTTACCAAAGGTATTATGTATCCGAGAAAAGACTCACAAAGTTATTGAATATGAAGGACGTTGTCGGATAAAATCCAATAAAGGATCTGGTGGTCCACAAGGGACCTGATGTGAGCATCGGCACACGATCAGAGGACGAAACAAAGCAAAGGCTTTGGATTATAGAAACGACTGACTAACTCAAAGCTCAAATGTAAAGGAATTATGATTTTCGATCCAAAGGGATCAGAAGCAAATGCTCTGATTAAGGATGGTTAAGCTGAATAGACTTAGGGGTACAATCGACGGCAATTTGATTGGTCGAGATCCAGCCCATGTTTACAACATCTGAGCCGGAAGGATGAATTCTGGGATCTGATCGAGGATTGCGAGCATTCGCAACATATTGAATCAACAGACTCAAAATGATAATGACAAAGGATGCCAATAAGATTACTAGACTTATGGGATTAACCACAATGCAAGTAAGCAAGAATTTCAAGAGCAATAGGTTGCTAAGGATTTTTGAAAAATCGAATGGTATTTCGAAGACCTTTGTGAAATACATGAATCAACTGGGGATGAACGGATACTCGGTAAGTGCGAGGAATTATCCGTAGGGGTATTTCTGCGGCAAGGAACTACACGGCAGTGGCACAAGGGATTCTTAAAAGTCGAAGAACGATTCGATGTATCTGGTAATAACAAGAGCAACTCGGAGTAAGTGTATGAACGACAAGTGTATGTCGTTATCCATATGGATATATCGGTAGTAGGGAATTGAAAGGGCAGAGGGCACAAGAGTCTCGGGAATCATCGAAGAGTATCTTCAAAATCTTCTAGTGAAGCAGTCGATCATCTGGAATGAAGGGGCTCTCCAGTAGGAAGTAGTTACGAGAACCTAGAGTTAGAATTAGCAAAATCATTTAACCCGAATAGAAGAGAGATTAGAATCCCAGAGTATAGACGTGGAATAAAATATCCTAATACCACCCTATGGCGACGTGGGCCCGTAAGCCACACATCCAAGTTAGTAAATTAGTTTTTCGATGTCTAGACTTGTGACGCCCCCGGTTCAATCGTACACTAATCATACACGCAAACGTGTACGATCAAGCCCAGGGACTCACGGGAAGATATCACAACACAACTCTAAACACAAATAAACGGAGGTCCACAATATTACAGACCAGGGATCCGAAGATCCGAATACATAAGTCAGTCATACAAATAATGTCTGGGTACAGACATAGTTAGACAAGTTATGCCTTAAGAAGGCTAGCACAAACGGCGACACTAGATCGAAAGGCGTTGGCCTCCTGCCTGGGAGCCTCCGATCCTACTCCTGGTCAGCTGGCTCGATCCAGTAGTACGTGCCCTCTGGACCCGCCTGGTAGTAGGCTCCGGTGGTGGCGTCTGGCTCCTGGACTCCATCGTCTGGTGTAACATCAAGGTGGGGTATATGGGGGAAAAGAGAAAATAAAGCAACCGTGAGTACTCATCCGAAGTACTCAGCAAGCAAGGATCTATACTACATATGCAACATTATCAAATGGAGAAAAGGCTGTATATGTGGACTGGGCTGCAGAAATGCCAGAATAGAGAGAAAGGCCTAGTCCTATCGAAGACTAGCATCTTCAAACATCTTCTCAAAGCCATCATCTTGCAGCAGTAGAAGAGAGTAGAATAGCATTTTATTTAACAAACATGTTGAAGTACAGCTCAAAGATCCTTCCTCGACTCCCAGCGAGAAAGTAATCCCGAAGCTTCAATTAAGTAACAAGTATCCAGTTTAAGTAGTAGATCGGGATACACAAACTGAGCGTCCTTTACCGTAGGACCGGCTATCGATAGAAGATTCATCCCTGCAGGGGTGCACTACTGTTACCCAACACGCTCGATCAACTCTGGCCGGACATACTTGATGGGTAATGCCCGTCCTCGGAAGATCAACACGAAGCAACGCTCTACCTAGGCTCAGCAGAGAGGTCAGCACGCCGGACTAACCTATGCACCCAGGGGTCTCGGGCCATCGCCCTGGGCACCCTGCGCGTTGCGTGGCTAGCCGGGGTGCAGGCGCGACACTGAACTCGCCAGTGAAGTATCCAGCCCAATCCCGACGATCAGCCCGCACGGTGAATCGTGACGTCTGATAAGCTTTCGGCGAAACGTACATCGCAGAGGGCCCCATAACCATTATCCCGCGTGGTGGCAGTGCGTATAGGGCACGTCGTCCCACTCAGATCACACACCCAAATCCAATAGGCTCAATTAGTATCAAGCGGAGACAATCAGAGTCTCTGATGCTCCGCCACAATGTCACACTCGAGTGCCCTTCCGGCACACCCGAAATCATAGATCCCCAGCGGGTACCCACCAGGGTGGACCCGCCTGTGAAAAAGGTCAAGTAACCGTGTGGTCATAATCATCAGGGTGAACGTAAGAGGTATCACCCTCGAGGTTCACACTGAGGGGTTGCACGACAGAGTCGTATCGGACATGGAGAAGGAGGAATCACCCTCGATGACCACGACCGTACAGCTATGCTGCAGAGTATTCATCAGGAGTGCGTTACGAGGTATCACCCTCGGCACTCGATAGTTACTACGCAGAGTCGTACAACTAAGGGGGGTGTGAAGTGAGGCGTCTGTCTCTGATCGACGATCACGTTGATCGAGTCGTTGATGAACAAGCAGGGACGACAAAGTAAGGTGGTGGGGTCACAGATGGGTCATACCAACCTATACTAAACAGTTTATCATAGGAAGGTAAGATAGCAATGAACAGGTTACAACAGCAGGCTATGCATCAGAATAGGAGCATACATTAACAGTAGCGAAATCTAATGCAAGCAGGAGAATAGAATGGGCGATATCTGGAATGCTCAAGGGGGGGGCTTGCCTGGTTGCTCTGGCAAGAGAGGGAGGTCGTCAACGGGCTGCTCGTCGGTAGAGTAGTCGTAACCTGGTGCAGCGTCGTCGGTCTCGGCGTCTATCGAGAGAGAAGGAGGGGGAGAGAAACAATAAATTCACGGCAATAATGCAAACAATATGTATGACATGCCTAAATGATATGCCGGGGTGTTCTACTGCCTAACTAAACGATTTAGTTAATTTAGGAATTTATTTGGATTTATTTAATTAAAGTTGGGCACTATTCATTTACTGAAATCGGTCTAAAAGTTCAATGTTCTTATAGCTGCGGGCGTCTGACGGGAATACGGAGGGCGTATCCGGGCTCGTATCGTCGTTCTGAGCAAGTTTCATGTATAAAATATTTTCATCGGAGATACGGTTTAAAAGATATGATTTTCTAAAGTTTTTATTAATTTCTGAAATTTAATTAATTATTTAATTCAACATTATCCGAAACAGTGATTGATGACGTCAGCATGACATCATGCTGACGTCAGCAGCCACCTGACAGGGTGGGTCCCACCTATCATAGGCTGTCAGGTTAATTAGGTTTAATTAATTTAATTACTGATTAATTAACACTAATTAGTTAATTAGATTAACCTAATCAGGATTAATTAACTAATTAATTAACTAATTAATTATTTAATTAATTATTTTATTTATTTTTATTTTTATTTTCTTTTTCTCTTAAATCGTTTTTAGGGGGGTGGGCCCCATTTGTCAGCGTCACAGGGGGGGTTCGGGCCCCACTGGGCAGTGGCCCAGGGGCGGACACGTCCGGGGCGTGCCCCTTTTGGGACCGGACATGTCCGGTGCCCAAAGGGGACGCACGGGCGGGCGCGGGCGCAGCCCGAGCGGGCGCGTCCAGGGTGCGCCCGGGCGCTGGCCACGGGCGCCGGCGAGGCGCGGCCGGACGGGTCGGTGGTGAGCGCGGGGCCACGGCGAGCGATGCGGGCGAGGTGTGGGGGCGCGCGCGCGCGCGGGTGGCCGCGGCGAGCGGAGGCAGAGGCGAGAGGACGAGCGGCAGCGGCGGCTGGAGTGGGCGCGAGCGGGGCGCGCGCAGCGCGGTCGGGCGCGAGCCGGGGCGCGGCGACGCGTGAGCATGCGCGCAGCGCGGTGAGCGGCGGCACGGGGGCGCGGTGCGCGCGGCGAGGTGCGGGAGCAGAGAGGGGGGGGGAAGAGGCCCGAGGCCTCACCGTGCTCGTAGGGACGGGGCAGCGGGAGGTCGGGGTGGTCGACGGGGACGACGGCGACGGGGAGGCAGGCCGGCGGGGAGGCGCGGGCTCCGGGCGGCGGCGAGGTCGTCGCGGGCGACGGGATCGGGGATTTGCCCCGATCCGGATCCAGTCGAGGGAGGGGGCGACCGAGCGCCAGGCGGCTGGGCGGGGAAGAGGAGAGGACGGGGCGACGTCGGTGTGGCGGCGGCGTCGGCGCTAGCCGACCGGCGCGGGAGCGGGGCGGCGTCGGCGAGAGGCGTCGGCGACGGGGCCGTTCCCGCGATCCCGATCCCGATCTGGATCGGGAGGTGGGGGCTGACGAGGGGGAGGCGGCGACGGGGCGGCGTCGGCGACGGCGTAGGCGACGGGGCGGACGGGATCGGGAGATCCCGATCCAGACGCGAGGGGGGGGGAGAGGAGCGAGGGGAATGCGGGTGGGTGACGCTAGGGTTCGGGCGTCCCTGGGGGTATAGGCTAGGGGGCGCGGGTGGGCCGGCCGGCTGGGCTTCGGCCCAGTTGGGCCGGGGGGGGGGGCGTTGCTCTTTTTTTCTGTTTCATTTTTCTTTTATCTTTTTCTTTATTCTCCTTTCTCAGTTTAGTAAATAGTCAGGCCTCAAAATGGTTTTTGTAAAACATGAGACCTAGTTCATAAATAATAGTGCATTATTCCCTAACACCTAAAACTAGTTTGGACAAAACATAATTCCATATTTATTTCAGATTTAATAAATGGTTATTAAATATTATCTTTATCCACTGTTTGAGGTTGTTCGAGTCACTTATCCAATTCCAATGATGTTGGTTTCAATTTTAGAATAGCCTCGGGAATATTTGCTATATATCTGACATTTTAGCTCCTATGTTGGACAACTTTCATATTCCACTTTCATTTAAATTTTGAATTTGACTTAGGAGTTGAAATGCAATGTGATGCTAATGATGATTATGCACTGTTGATCATGCTAACATGTCATTATCAAAAGTGATTACTGTTGCTAATCACCGGGGGTGTTACAACTCTCCTCATCTATTAAGAATTCTCGTCCCGAGAATTAAGAGGAAGACTGAAAGAAAGAGGGGTATTCTTCGCGAAGACGATCCTCGCGTTCCCAAGTGGCTTCATCTTCAGAATGATTTGACCACTGAACCTTGAGGAACTTGATTGACTTTTGACGTGTTCGACGCTCAGCTTGATCAAGAATACGGATGGGATGTTCTGGATAAGACAGATCTTCCCGTAATTCAAGCACTTCATGATCCACAGCTCGAATAGGATCCTTGAAGCAGCGGCGGAGCTGGGATACATGAAAGACGTCATGTACTTGAGAAAGATTTGGCGGCAATTCCAATTGATATGCCACTTCTCCTCGACGGGCAAGAATACGGAACGGGCCAATGTAGCGTGGAGCTAACTTGCCTTTGATTCCGAACCGATGAGTGCCTTTCAATGGAGTGACACGAAGGTAAGCTTGCTCGCCAGGTTGATAGACTATTTCCTGGTGCTTACGGTCATAGTTGCTCTTCTGACGAGACTGAGCAGACTTCAAATGTTCACGAACAATACGGACTTGTTCTTCAGCTTGCCGAATAATGTCCGGTCCGACGAGTGAGCGTTCCCCAGTTTCTGACCAATTCAGAGGGGTTCGACACTTACGACCGTATAGAACTTCAAACGGTGCCATCTTCAGACTAGCTTGATAGCTATTGTTGTAAGAGAATTCGGCATACGGGAGAGATTCCTCCCATTTCTTACTGAAGGAGATGACGCAAGCTCGAAGCATATCTTCGAGCACTTGATTAACTCGTTCAACTTGACCCTGTGACTGAGGGTGAAAAGCGGTGCTGAAAGACAGATGAGTTCCCATAGCTTCTTGGAAACTATTCCAGAATCTGGAGGTGAAGAGGCTGCCACGATCAGAACTGATCTCCAACGGAACACCGTGGAGTGACACAATCCGGGAAACATACAAGTCTGCTAACTGGCTAGCAGTGATTGTCTCCTTAACAGGCAGAAAGTGGGCAACCTTAGAGAATCGGTCAATGACAACAAAAATAGCATCATGACCCTTCTGGGATTTGGGAAAACCAGTAATGAAATCCATTTGGACCTTGTCCCATTTCCATTCAGGAATTTCCAGGGGTTGCAGAGTTCCTGCGGGCCTGATGTTGAGCTTTAACGCGGCGGCAAACGTCACACTCAGAAACATAACGAGCAATGTCTCGCTTCATATTAGGCCACCAGAATCTTTGACAAATGTCACGGTACATCTTTGTGCTACCAGGGTGAATGGACAAGGGAGTGTCATGAGCTTCCTTCATAACGTTTTCCCTCTCATTCTTGAACTTGGGTACGAAGAGACGGTGTTGGAAAAATAGGATCCCATCTGCATCAAGATGGAATTCCGACGGCTTTCCTTTCTCGAGGTATCGCTTGATCTTTTCAACTTCAGTGTCATACCCTTGCATAACCTTAATGCCGTGTTCTAAATCTGGTTCGACAACCAGGGTATTGAGATAACCCTGTGGGACAATATGGAGGTTCAACTTGCAAAGCTCTTCATGGAGAAGAGGTTGTGTTTCTTGAACCATAAGATTGTTGCTATAGGACTTGCGACTTAAAGCATCGGCCATTACATTAGCCTTGCCGGGGGTATATGAAATATTCATATCATAATCGGCAATTGTTTCGAGCCATCTTTGTTGACGAAGGTTCAGATCTGGTTGAGTATATAAATACTTCAAGCTTTGGTGATCCGTGTATATCTCGCAACGGTTACCGAGAAGGTAATGTCGCCATAGCTTCAAGGCATAGATAACCGCAGAAAGTTCAAGATCATGCATGGGATAATTTTCTTCATGAGGACGCAATTGTCGGGAGGCATAAGCAATCACTTTGCGCTCTTGCATTAGGACACAGCCTAATCCTTGACGAGATGCATCACAGTATATCACGAAATCCTTTTGGGAATCCGGGGGTGCTAGTACTGGGGCAGATGTCAATTTATCTTTTAGTGTCTGAAAGCTTTCTTGACATTTTTCTGTCCACTCAAATTTAACACCTTTGTGAAGCAGATATGTCAATGGTTTTGCAATCTTGGAAAAGTTCTCAACGAATCGACGGCAATAACTAGCGAGTCCGAGAAAACTTCTGACTTGCTTAACATTCTTTGGGGGAGTCCAGTCAAGAATAGCCTGAACTCGTTCGGGGTTAACAGCAATCCCATCCTTGGAAATCACATGTCCAAGGTAAGTTACTTCAGGAAGCCAGAATTCGCATTTGGAATACTTGGCATACAACTGGTGTTCTCGGAGCCTTTCTAGAACAAGGCAGAGATGTTCAGCATGTTCCTCTTTATTCTTAGAATAGACCAGAATATCATCTAGATATACCACGACGAATTTGTCGAGGTAATCCATGAATATATAATTCATCAGACGGGAGAACGTAGCTGGGGCATTCGTTAGGCCAAATGACATGACGGTGTATTCATAGGAGCCATAACGAGTGACGAATGCAGTCTTGGGAATGTCCTCTTCACGGACACGGATCTGGTGATAACCCAACCTCAGGTCGAGTTTAGAGAACACCGATGATCCAGCAAGTTGATCATAAAGATCATTGATACGGGGCAGCGGGTATTTATTCTGGATTGTGGCTTGGTTAATGGGCCGGTAATCCTGAACCAATCGGTTAGTTCCATCCTTCTTCTTAACGAAGAGTGAAGGTGCTCCCCAAGCAGAGGAACTGGGGCGGATGAAACCACTCTTAAGTGACTTGTCGATTTCTTCCTTAAGCTCAAGGAGGTGATGCGGAGGCATCTTATAAGGTCGCTTGGCAATAGGAACGGTGCCAGGCTTCAAGTCGATGACGAACTCGACAGCCCTAGCCGGGGGTATTCCTGGAAGTTCTTCTGGAAAGACGTCTGGAAAATCTCGAACGACAGGAACGTTCTCGATCCCTTCCAGAGGTGAGGCGTTCAAAGCATTCATAACATATATCTCAGCTTCAGCGTCTCGAGTAATGCGGGCGGTATAGTTCACTATCTCATCGGTGGGGTGAAGAAGTTGGACGACTTTAGTGGCACAATTGATCGAAGCAATGTGAGCTTTCAACCAATCCATTCCGAGTATGAGGTCTATGGTGGAAGACTTCAGGATAATAGGGGAAGCTAGGAATTCAAATTCCTCGATTTCAACAGGGATTTTATGTGCCATCATAGTGGTTTGACATTGGCCTCCAGGGGTACGGACAACTATTGGCAGGTTCATCTTTTCGAATGTTATGTCATGAGATAATGCAAATGCTTCAGACATGAATGAATGCGATGCTCCTGAATCAAATAATACAGAAGCAGGTACTGAGTTAACAAGAAGGGTACCCATCACAGTAGCAGGTTGATCCTGGACTTCTTCAATGTCAATGTTGTAAGCTTGACCACGACCACGTGAAGCAGACCCAGTATTATAGTTGCGGGTCCGATTGTTGCCACGGCCATATCCACGGCCAGCACGAGGAAAATCTAACTGATTCTGAGTCTGGCGGCAGTCTTTAGCCTGGTGGCCTGGTTTGCGGCACTTGAAACACAAACCATCTTCAGGACGAAGAGGGGCATGGTTCTGAATAGCTTGAGCCTTTGACGGCCTCGGTGGTGGAGGAGGCAGACGTAGTGCAGCATTGTTCTTTGGCACAGAGGCATTGGGACGGAACGCGTTGTTGGGAATCCAAACTCTACGCTTCGGTGCTGAGCCCGAAGATGAGCCAGCATCACGATAGCGCTTCTGCGAGTCCTTGTGTTCCATCTGAACGGTCTCAACGAGAATAGCCTTGTTCACTAGAGTTGAGAAGTCATTGATGTCTTGAGCAGCTAGTGCAAGCTTGAGGTCAGGGTGTAGTCCATTACGGAACTTCTCCTGTCTGCGAGCATCTGTGGCGATGTCTTCTTCAGCATAGCGGGAGAGATCAAGAAATTCCCGCTGATAAGCTTCGACGGTTTTATTGCCCTGAGTGAGGTTGCGGAACTGGGTCTTCATGCGTTCCATAATTGCTTGAGGGATGTAACGTGTACGGAAAGCAGCCTGGAACTCATACCAAGTGATGACTGTTCCAACAGGCAGAGTACGCTTGTGTGTGTCCCACCATTGAGCAGCGGGGCCCTTTAAGAAAAAGGCCGCGAAGGTGACAAAGTTGGCGGGGGCGACATTAGCAGACTCCATCTCGTGAGTGATGTCGCGGAGCCAGTCATCGGCATCCAGGGGCTTGTCAGAGTTGCGAAACTGCGTTGGGTTGAGTCGCGTAAACTCTGTCAAAGTTACTGAAGCTGGGTTCTGGTTCTGGTTGTTCTGATGCGGAAACTGAGCCATGATTCCAACCATGAACTGGCGGTTAAGCTCGAACTGTTGCATCATAGCTGCCATATAGTCTGGCGGTGGTGGACGTTCAGGGGTACGACCACGACCACCTGGTCTAACCATCCTGCTACGTATCAACAGGGGGTAGTTTAGTAAAAGCAATTGCGAGTGTTTAGCGACAAGTATGATGTAACACGACAATACCTTAAGCAGTGTAATAGATACATAACAGTAGTCGATTAAGACATACAAATCCATACACAAAGTCGGGTACATGCGGACAGCATAACGGCACAAATTATAAGCTAGACATACTAGGCGGCGCGCAGGCACGCGGTAAGGAAGTACACAACGAGACATAGCAAAGGCTACATCAACGTCGGAGAAAACCACTGTAACGGGGTAACTGCGAGTGCGGACGACGAATATTCGTCGCGGAAGGATCCTGTGCTCCATGTGCACTCTGATGCAGAACCCGGTCTCGAACTGTAAGAAGAGGTCCACGTGTAGGTGTGTGACCTCCAACAGCAGGCCAGTCAATACCAGCATACATCTGAGTCCTGCGCGGGTAAAGGATGTGCTCCGGATGTATCCCTGCACGAACAGCGGGCATCAACTGCGTCATAGCATCGTAAAGACGTGCTCGAGTGGCAACCAACTCGACGGCAAGAGCCCGAACAGTGCGATCCAGAGCCTGAGTGCACTGAATCAGAACGCGGTGGTCATATCGGCGAGGCTCGTACGGGGCACAGATAGCTGTGTAGTATCCGGTAGCATCTCCAGCAGGGGCATACGGAATGTATCGGAACTCAGAGTCATCCAAGATACCACTGAAATGTCCTCGAAGACGTGCGACAGCAGAGTAGGCGGCATCATGTACTGCCATCTCAATCATCACGCCGATACCGTGGAAAAGGTGCAGCTCGGTGTCTGAGTCATTCTGCCGATCATAGATACGAACATCAGCATGGTACTGCTCCTGATTAAACTCGCGGTAATCCTCGTAAACCATGTACTCAGGGTACCAGCGGTAGCCAAGTCTGGTCATGAGAGCGATCAGGACAGCTGGAAACCCAGGGGTATTACGAGCCCAAGTGCGAAGCACAAGCTGTGTCGTAGGACGCGGTGGAAACAAACGGTCCATCTGAAACAGAGGAAATTCAAACTTGTCAAATGACAATGAGAAGTATAACCGATCTCGGAGAGAAAGGTTAAACAAAACAATGGAAAGGAAAATGATTATCAGACTAATCAGATCAACGACAGGGCAATCGCACAGATATCCAGCTCTCCGGGTAGACGGGAATTACGAGATCCTAAGTGTCGGCGTTAGTAAACTTTATTTAACCCGAATAGAAGAGATGTTAGAGTCCCAGAGTATAGACGAGGAATAAAAGATCCTAATACCACCCAGTTGGCGACGTGGGCCCGTAAGCCACACAGCCAAGTTAGTAAATTAGTTTCTCGGTTTCTAGACTCAACTTCGGCCAAGGAATTTGGAGGGGGCTTCCTACAGGCAGTCGGCTCTGATACCAACTTGTGACGCCCCCGGTTCAATCGTACACTAATCATACACGAAAACGTGTACGATCAAACCCAGGGACTCACGGGAAGATATCACAACACAACTCTAAACACAAATAAACGGAGGTCCACAATATTACAGACCAGGGATCCGAAGATCCGAATACATGAGTCAGTCATACAAATAATATCTGGGTACAGACATAGTTAGACAAGTTCTGCCTTAAGAAGGCTAGCACAAACAGCGACACTAGATCGAAAGGCGTTGGCCTCCTGCCTGGGAGCCTCCGATCCTACTCCTGGTCAGATGGCTCGATCCAGTAGTACGTGCCCTCTGGACCCGCCTGGTAGTAGGCTCCGGTGGTGGCGTCTGGCTCCTAGACTCCATCGTCTGGTGGATCATCAAGGTGGGGTATATGGGGGAAAAGAGAAAATAAAGCAACCGTGAGTACTCATCCGAAGTACTCAGCAAGCAAGGATCTATACTACATATGCAACATTATCAATGGAGAAAAGGCTGTATATGTGGACTGGGCTGCAGAAATGCCAGAATAGAGAGAAAGGCCTAGTCCTATCGAAGACTAGCATCTTCAAACATCTTCTCAAAGCCATCATCTTGCAGCAGTAGAAGAGAGTAGAATAGCATTTTATTTAACAAACATGTTGAAGTACAGCTCAAAGATCCTTCCTCGACTCCCAGCGAGAAAGTAATCCCGAAGCTTCAATTAAGTAACAAGTATCCAGTTTAAGTAGTAGATCGGGATACACAAACTGAGCGTCCTTTACCGTAGGACCGGCTATCGATAGAAGATTCATCCCTGCAGGGGTGCACTACTGTTACCCAACACGCTCGATCAACTTTGGTCGGACATACTTGCTGGGTAATGCCCGTCCTCGGAAGATCAACACGAAGCAGCGCTCTACCTAGGCTCAGCAGAGAGGTCAGCACGCCGGACTAACCTATGCACCCAGGGGTCTCGGGCCATCGCCCTGGGCACCCTGCGCGTTGCGTGGCTGGCCGGGGTGCAGGCGCGACACTGAACTCGCCAGTGAAGTATCCAGCCCATTCCCGACGATCAGCCCGCACGGTGAATCGTGACGTCTGATAAGCTTTCGGCGAAACGTACATCGCAGAGGGCCCCATAACCATTATCCCGCGTGGTGGCAGTGCGTATAGGGCACGTCGACCCACTCAGATCACACACCCAAATCCAATAGGCTCAATTAGTATCAAGCGGAGACAATCAGAGTCTCTGATGCTCCGCCACAATGTCACACTCGAGTGCCCTTCCGGCACACCCGAAATCATAGATCCCCAGCGGGTACCCACCAGGGTGGACCCGCCTGTGAAAAAGGTCAAGTAACCGTGTGGTCATAATCATCAGGGTGAACGTAAGAGGTATCACCCTCGAGGTTCACACTGAGGGGTTGCACAACAGAGTCGTATCGGACATGGAGAAGGAGGAATCACCCTCGATGACCACGACCGTACAGCTATGCTGCAGAGTATTCATCAGGAGTGCGTTACGAGGTATCACCCTCGGCACTCGATAGTTACTACGCAGAGTCGTACAACTAAGGGGGGTGTGAAGTGAGGCGTCTGTCTCTGATCGACGATCACGTTGATCGAGTCGTTGATGAACAAGCAGGGGCGACAAAGTAAGGTGGTGGGATCACAGATGGGTCATACCAACCTATACTAAACAGTTTATCATAGGCAGGTAAGATAGCAATGAACAGGTTACAACAGCAGGCTATGCATCAGAATAGGAGCATACATTAACAGTAGCGAAATCTAATGCAAGCAGGAGAATAGAATGGGCGATATCTGGAATGCTCAAGGGGGGGGCTTGCCTGGTTGCTCTGGCAAGAGAGGGAGGTCGTCAACGGGCTGCTCGTCGGTAGAGTAGTCGTAACCTGGTGCAGCGTCGTCGGTCTCGGCGTCTATCGAGAGAGAAGGAGGGGGAGAGAAACAATAAATTCACGGCAATAATGCAAACAATATGTATGACATGCCTAAATGATATGCCGGGGTGTTCTACTGCCTAACTAAACGATTTAGTTAATTTAGGAATTTATTTGGATTTATTTAATTAAAGTTGGGCACTATTCATTTACGGAAATCGGTCTAAAAGTTCAATGTTCTTATAGCTGCGGGCGTCTGAAGGGAATACGGAGGGCGTATCCGGGCTCGTATCGTCGTTCTGAGCAAGTTTCATGTATAAAATATTTTCATCGTAGATACGGTTTAAAAGATATGATTTTCTAAAGTTTTTATTAATTTCTGAAATTTAATTAATTATTTAATTCAACATTATCCGAAACAGTGATTGATGACGTCAGCATGACATCATGCTGACGTCAGCAGCCACCTGACAGGGTGGGTCCCACCTGTCATAGGCTGTCAGGTTAATTAGGTTTAATTAATTTAATTACTGATTAATTAACACTAATTAGTTAATTAGATTAACCTAATCAGGATTAATTAACTAATTAATTATTTAATTAATTATTTTATTTATTTTTATTTTCTTAAAATCGTTCTGGGCCGTGGGCCCCATTTGTCAGCGGCACAGGGGGCTCGGGCCCCACTGGGCAGTGGCCCAGGGGGGGGTTTCACAGGCGTGCGGGCGCGGCGCAGGCGCAGCCCGAGCGGGCGCGTCCAGGGTGCGCCCGGGCGCTGGCCACGGGCGCCGGCGAGGCGCGGCCGGACGGGTCGGTGGTGAGCGCGGGGCCACGGCGAGCGACGCGGGCGAGGTGTGGGGGCGCGCGCGCGCGCGGGTGGCCGCGGCGAGCGGAGGCAGAGGCGAGAGGACGAGCGGCAGCGGCGGCTGGAGTGGGCGCGAGCGGGGCGCGCGCAGCGCAGTCGGGCGCGAGCCGGGGCGCGGCGACGCGTGAGCATGCGCGCAGCGCGGTGAGTGGCGGCACGGGGCGCGGTGCGCGCGGCGAGGTGCGGGAGCAGAGAGGGGGGAAAGAGGCCCGAGGCCTCACCGTGCTCGTAGGGACGGGGCAGCGGGAGGTCGGGGTGGTCGACGGGGACGACGGCGACGGGGAGGCAGGCCGGCGGGGAGGCGCGGGCTCCGGGCGGCGGCGAGGTCGTCGCGGGCGACGGGATCGGGGATTTGCCCCGATCCGGATCCAGTCGAGGGAGGGGGCGACCGAGCGCCAGGCGGCTGGTCGGGGAAGAGGAGAGGACGGGGCGACGTCGGTGTGGCGGCGGCGTCGGCGCTAGCCGACCGGCGCGGGAGCGGGGCGGCGGCGGCGAGAGGCGTCGGCGACGGGGCCGTTCCCGCGATCCCGATCCCGATCTGGATCGGGAGGTGGGGGCTGACGAGGGGGAGGCGGCGACGGGGCGGCGTCGGCGACGGCGTAGGCGACGGGGCGGACGGGATCGGGAGATCCCGATCCAGACGAGGGGGGGGGAGAGGAGCGAGGGGAATGGGGGTGGGTGACGCTAGGGTTCGGGCGTCCCTGGGGGTATAGGCTAGGGGGCGCGGGTGGGCCGGCCGGCTGGGCTTCGGCCCAGTTGGGCCGGAGGGGGGGGGGTCCTTCTTCTTCTTTTCTGTTTCATTTTTCTTTTATCTTTTTCTTTATTCTCCTTTCTCAGTTTAGTAAATAGTCAGGCCTCAAAATGGTTTTTGTAAAACATGAGACCTAGTTCATAAATACTAGTGCATTATTCCCTAACACCTAAAATTAGTTTGGACAAAACATAATTCCATATTTATTTCAGATTTAATAAATGGTTATTAAATATTATCTTTATCCACTGTTTGAGGTTGTTCGAGTCACTTATCCAATTCCAATGATGTTGGTTTCAATTTTAGAATAGCCTCTGAAATATTTGCTATATATCTGACATTTTAGCTCCTATGTTGGACAACTTTCATATTCCACTTTCATTTAATTTTTGAATTTGACTTAGGAGTTGAAATGCAATGTGATGCTAATGATGATTATGCACTGTTGATCATGCTAACATGTCATTATCAAAAGTGATTACTGTTGCTAATCACCGGGGGTGTTACAAGACTCAACTTCGACCAAGGAATTGGAAGGGGGCTTCCTACAGGCAGTCGGCTCTGATACCAACTTGTGACGCCCCCGGCTTAATCGTGCACTAATCATACACGCAAATGCACACGATCAAGCCTAAGGACTCACTTGAAGGAATCACAACACAACTCTAAAACATAAATAAAGGCATACAAGCATTATATTACAAGCCAGGGCCTCAAGGGCTCGAATACATAAGCTTGATGTCAACAAGCATCAGCGGAAGCGTTAGATATCTGAGTACAGATATGAAACAGAAATAGATAAGCCTTTAGAAAGGCGGGGCAAAACAAAAGCTACGATCGAAAGGCGCAGGCCTCCTGCCTGGGACCCTCCGAACCTACTCCTGGTCGGCTGGCTCGATCCAGTAGTACGTGCCGTCTGGGCCCTCCTGGTAGTAAGCTCCTGCGGTGTCATCTGGCTCCTGAACTCCATCGTCTGAGGTAACATCAAAAGGGGTATGGGGGGAAAATAGGTAGCAAAGCAACCTTGAGTACTCATCCAAAGTACTCAGCAAGCAAGGATCTACACTACATATGCAACATTATCAAAGAATGGCTGTATATATGGAATGGGCTGCAGAAATGCCAGAATAGAGAGAAGACCTAGTCCTATCGAAGACTAGCATCTTCACGAAGCCATCATCTTGCAGCAATTAGAAGAGTACAGAAAAGCATTTTATTAAGCAAGCATGTTGAGGCAAAGCCTAGAGATCCTTCCTCGACTCCCTGCCAGAAAGCGATCCTGGAGCTTCAATTAATTAAACAAGTATCCAGTTCAAGTAATAGATCGGGATACCAAACTGAGCATCCTGTTACCGTGGACGCGGCTATTCGAATAGATCACTTCCCTGCAGGGGTGCACTACTGTTACCCAACACGCTCAATCCCCTCTGGCCGAACACACTTGCTGGGTGATGCCCGGCCTCGGGAGATCGACACGAAGCAGCGCCCTACCTAGCCTCAGCAGAGAGGTCAACACGCCGGACTAACCTATGCACCCAGGGGTCTTGGGCCATCGCCCCGGGTGCTCCTGCGCGTTGTGAGACTGGCCGGGGAGCAGGCGCGACACTGAACTCGTCAGTGAAGTATCCAGCCCAACCCCAACAATCAGCCCGCACGGTGAACTGTGACGTCTGATGAGCTTTCAGGAGAAACGTACGACGTAGAGGGCCCCATAACCATTATCCCACGTGGTGGTAGTGCGTATAGGCCATTGGCCAACTCAGATCAATTACCCAAATCCGTTAGGCGTATTTAATAACTCGCGGAGACGATCAGAGTTTCTGATGCTCCGCCACAATATCTCTCTCGGATGCCCTCCTGGCAAACCCGACTACATAATTTCCCCGCAGGTACCCCTCATGGTCGACCCGCCTGCGACAAAGGTCAAAGTAACCGTGTGGTCATAACATCAAGGGGGAAACCCCGAGGAATCACCCTCTGCGGATTCCACTCGATGAAATCATCAAGGTGAACGTAGGAGGAATCACCCTCGAGGTTCACACTTGAGGGGTTGCATGACAGAGTCGTATCAGGAGTGGTTAAGGAGGAATCACCCTCGATGAACACGACCGAACAGCTACAATGCAGAGTTATCACCAGGAGTGCGTTACGAGGTATCACCCAGGGCACTCGATAGTAACTATGCAGAGTCGTACAACAAAGGGGGGGTGAAGTGAGGTGTCGGTCTCTGGTCGTCGATCACGTTGATTGAGTCATCGATGATGAAGCAGAGGCAACAAGGACAAGGTGAGGGTCACTGATGAATCACTAACCAACCTATACTAAGCAGTTTGAAATAGGCAGGTAAGGTAGCAATAAGCAGGTTACAAAAGCAAGCTATGCATCAGAATAGGAGCAATCATTTACAGTAGCAAAATCTAATGCAAGCATGAGAGAATAGAATGGGCGATATCGGAATGTTCAATTGGGGGGGGGCTTGCCTGGAAGCTCTGCTGAGAGGGGCTGGTCGTCAGAAGGCTGCTCGTCCGGAGCGTAGTCGTACTCTGCTGCGTCGGCGTCGATCTCGGCGTCTATCGAGAGAGAAGGAGGGGGAAGAAACAATAAATTCACGGCAAAAATGCAAACAATATGAATGACATACCTAAACGATATGTAGAGGTGTTCTACTGCCTAACTAAATGACTTAGTTAATTTAAGAATTTGTTTGGATTTATTTTATAAAATCCATGCACTATTCATTTATCTGAAACATGCAAAAAGTTCCATGTTCACCTAGCTAGGAGTGTTGGACAGGCATTTGGATTAAATATTCAGAATCTTCATATTTTTCTGACATATATAAATTAGTTTCATCCGAGTTACGGTTTAAAAGATATGATTTTTCAAAGTTTTTAAAGAATTTCTGGAATTTAGTTATTTATTTAAATTTAAATTATCCAGAATAGTAAATGATGACATCATCATGACATAGATGTGACGCTAGCAGTCAACAGTGCAGCTCACCAGGTCAAACCTGACCAGTGGGTCCCACTGGTCAGTGAGACAGTGGCTTATCAGGATTAATTTTAAACAAATTAGGATTAATTCAGTGTGGGGCCTACTGGTCAGTGAGTGATTAGTGTTTTAATTAACTAATTAATTAATTTACAGATTATCTATTTATCTAAAATTATTTTAAACTGCGGGACCCATATGTCATAGACACAGGGCCGCCCAGTCAGCGTTGACCCTGGTCAACTGGGCCCAGGGGGACCCAGTGGCAGTGGCACCCGGCGGGGCCCGGTCGGCCACGTCGGCAGACGGCGCCAGAGACGCGCCGGCGAGCCCCGAGCGCGGTGGCGAGCTCCGGCGAGCTCGGGATTCGACTGTGATGCACCGTTTCGGGCGTTCTTGGTCGCGTTCGAGAGCTGGCAGTGGGCCGCATCGGACATCGGTGGTGGCGTGGCCGGGGACGCAGTGTAGCGACGGCGGCGAGCACGTCGACGGCGGAGCTCTCGGGCGGCGTTCGGGATCAGCGTAGCAGCGCGCGCGCGAGCAACCTAAGTAGCTAGGGAGGGACTACGCGAAGCGACGAGCAAAATGGGCAGCAGCACGGGGCCCAAGGGTCGCCGGAACGGCGCCGGCGAGCTCGGCCGAGAAGGGGGTGGCGCATACGGGCAGCTAGCGGCGACGAGAGAGAGAGAGGGGAGGAAGCGGGGGCTCACGTTGAGCCTGTAGAGGTGCAAAGCGGGCTCGGGGGAGGCTCGACGGCGATGAAATCGGCGATGGCGTGCGGTGGCCATGGGTTGAAGACGACGACGTAGGGGACGATGCAGAGGCGCTCCTGCTCGGGTGACTCGTCAGGGAGGAAGAGGAGGTCGCGGCGATCCTTCTTGGCGTGGAGGCGATGCGAAACGGTGGCGGTGGCCGCGTGCGTCACGGCGGCAGCGCCATGGTTGCGCTCGGGAGGGGGAAGACAGAGAGGGAGAGCGGGGGAGAATGGCGAGGGAGACGCTCGGGGGGGGGGGGGGCGCAGGGCCTTGCCCTTATCCACCGCGAAAGGGCGCGGGCGTCGCGCTGTCGTCCGGAGGGGAGAGGGGGGCCAGGGTGCGGTGCGCGCGCGCGGCGACAGCGCGCGGGGAGGAGCAGTGGGAGGTAGGGGACGGTGCCAGGCGGGCTGGGCCTCCCTGCAGCCACTTAGGCCCAGGCACATGGGCCTTTTTTTCTTTTTCTACTTTTTCTTTTCTGTTTTCTCCTTTTTTTTAGTTGCTGTTTTCCAAAATGTACGGCCCCAACTCAAGTTTTGTAAAACATGTGACTTAGCCCAATAATTACAGTGAAATATCCAGCACTGTCAGAAATTGGTTTGGTAAATAAATGATTTCATTAGAATTTTAATTAACTGAATAAGCATTAAATGGCGCTATTTGGTCACTGTTTCAGGCTGTTAGAGTCACTTAACTAATCCCATAAATGTTGATTATACTTTTAGAATTACCTGGAGATTATTTGTTATTTAATGAACATTTTTGCATCACTGTTTGAGCAACTTAATATTTCACATGCATTTGAATTTCAATTTGAATTTGGAAGTGAAATGAGATATGATGCAAATGATGATCAAGCATAGTTAACCATGATGACTTGGCATTATCATGTGAGGTTACTGTAGCTAACCACTGGGGGTGTTACACGGGCATGACGTCCTCGTGGCGCGAGGTGTGCTGCGAGTGGAGGGCTTGCTCCTGCTCAGCTGCTTCGCTCGAGCGCTTCGATTTGGATCTGGCGCGTCGGTGCTTCGTTCTGGTTGCTGCTCCTTACGATGCAGGTGGTTGTTGCGGTGGTGGTGGTCGCGGCGGTGCTGCTGTGGTGATTGGCGGCTACGGCTAGGGGGTGGTGCGTGTCTGGGCGTGGTGGATCGTGGGATCCCGCGGTCAGAGTGAGGTCGACCTCGGCTGGGATGGTGGATCGTGGGCCGAAGTCGATGGCGATTGATGGTGGACACAACTCCGGGAGAAATCCTTGTTCCGATATTCATCGGAGCCGGCGACGGCGGCGCCCGCGGGTGCCGTGACCTTTCTTGTAAGCGTAGTCTTGGAGGTGTGCTCCTCGTCTCCACGGCATTGGCTCCGGAGGGAAACCTCAGATCAGTTGGATCAGGCAATGGAGGCGTCTTCGCGTCTTTCTCCTCCTTGGGGGCATCGTCTCGGAGCCGGCTACGACTGGGAGACCGGTGGATGGCGCCATCTTCGCCGCGTGGTTTGCTGAGGCGGGGCGCTGGTTTCTGTTTTGGCAACGATGATGGCGTTGAGAGGAGCTCGGGTCGCAGCGTGGACTTCGGTAGTCGGTTCTTCCTGGCGTGTCCGAGGTACCCTTCCGTTGGTTGCTTGGTTGCATTGAAGTCGGAGCTGCGGTGGAGCGAGTCCAGGTGGTGATGATGACAGGCACTCGGTGGTCGTTTGTGGAGGGCATGTTCGGCGCAAGTCCTGCATATTTCCCTTTTGATGCTCGTCGTCAGAGTCGGAGCTGTCGGTTGCTTGCGCATGTGGCCATCCGTTGGCATGTGCCGTCGTGGCTTCGGCGGCTGTTTGCGGGTTGACTTCGATGGTGGAGCTCTAGGGTGAAGTTGGAGTCGCCCGTTCGAGGCAACAGGTGATGACGATGACGCTTGCGACTCCTCAGCGGATGTCTTTCTTCTTTGTAGCTGCGAGTTTCATGTTGGTGGCCAGGTTGGCCGGTGGTGCCCATATCATATGGGTTGAGTTGTATCGGTTTTAGCCCGGTTTTTCGCCAATTGACGGGGCCATTCTCTTCTTCTTAATCAACTAGCAAACATGCCCGTGCGTTGCAACGGTAGATAAAAAAATTACACGCTGGACTAATAAGTATGACTCAATACCCCGACATATGAGCGTCCTCTATATATTTTAACATAGTGGCTCATCATTTTGCCACTTATCTTCCTTTCGACCCTCGCTGATGATGGACGTGAAGTCTACGTGATCGCAATGCATTCAGACATGGCAAATCCAAAGGCAATGAGCTTGCCACCGCACGACACACTTGTCATTGTGTAGCGCAAGGAAATGTTTAAGACTTTAAAAATAAATCTCATCTACCACAAACTACTCCCAACGCCTAGACATATAAAGACTTTCCAAAAATTAATCAAAACCTAGACATAAAAGATTTTTCAAACGGCGAACAGTTTTTTGAATCGACAAACATTTTTAAAAAAATTGTTCATTTTAAAATTCACAAACATTTTTTTTGTAGACGAACATTTATTGAATACATGAATAGTTTTCAAATTCATGAACATTTTTTGAATCGATGATTTTTTTTTAAATTAGGCAAAAAATTGAAATTCACAAAAAAGTTGATTTTTTTGAGTATTTTCTAAAATTTCATGGACATTTTTTTAGATTCACGAATATGTTTTGAATACACGATCATTTTTTCAAAACAAGAACATGATTTTATTTCCAGACATTTTTTCCCAATTGTTATTTTTTTCTTATAATTTGCCAACATTTTTGTAAAATCACCAACATTTTTTGAAACCACTAAAATTTTATGGTTTTTCAAAAAAATTAAAATTCATAAACATTTATGATTTCTCGAACTTGTTTTGCAAAAGTCGCAACTTTTTGAAATTTGTCCATCTCGGTTAATTTAGAGAAGAAATAAAAACAGAAATAATAAAAGAAAAGACAAAAAAAGGAAATGGAAAAAATAGGGGCGCTACGCCCCGGCCCATGAACACGTACATGGGGGGAGGAAGTTGGTTAGAGAAAAAGGAGTGAGGAAGAAAGGTGGAACCCGGGGTTCTAACCGTGGTCTTTTGGGTGGGAGAGATAGGATGTAGCCACTATGTCACTATTCGTACCTATAAAAGATCTAAGGACGACGACGACTTTGAAAAAAAAAATCGAATCGTTTTCACTTATTAGTGGCATAGCGGGTAATATATAGCAACTTCAAAGGTAAATTTTAGACGTACGACCAGAAGCAATACTTGCTTTATTATTAGTAGCAAAAGGGCTCGTGCGTTACAACGTGTATATTTTTTTTTTAAAGAATCCATGTGGTAATCGAGAGTTTACCTGCCGGCAGTATCAATTTGTAGGTTCCAACACGTCTGCTTCTGCTTTATCTTCCCTTTGGTATGAAACTACTGGGAAGCCATGCCACTATCCTTAATAATCAAAAAACAATAGTATTTAGATATGTATGTGAAACTGGCCTATAAAGAATGACTTAATGATCAAGCTGATTAATCATGGCAGATTTATGCTACTTCCGGAGATTACACAAAGAATGAATTATTATATTTGATCGTTGTCCACCACTTCAGCCATTTATGCACACTAAACCTGAGCGGCAATCATCCTCCAAATCCAATCCCATCCCGCAGTTCTCCTTCAGATCCTTACACAAGGCATCTATTTTCCTATCTTTTAGGCGTCAATAATAATACCACATACTAACTCCATGCTACACTGAAAGTGTTGAATTACATTGCCTTAATTTTCAGACCCTCTAGGTGATGCTTTTTCATGTCTAGAATTGACCCTCGAGGTGATGCTTTTTTATGTGTGGAATTCAGCATGTTTGGCAAGAGCGTCAATCAATCTATACTCCTTGTGGACTAACATTGAGAAGCATAAAAAGGTAAAAGCTTTCACCAGATTAGCAGCTTAACCCACGCCACTCCTTTGTTGATTTGCAGTTATGTCGACTAAAGCATTGTCTATGTGCAATATCCTATTTATTTAAGAAATTAAGACATAATATTAGACATGCGAGACCAGTCCAATTTTTGTTGTAAAACTGCAGGATGTTTCAGGTCCTCGAAATCAAAATAGATAAAATTATAGTCTTAATTACTCAAGTCTATATGATGACCCGAAGAAGGTGTCAAGCACAGAATATAAGAATAATTTTATTGTGTGCTCCTATATCTTGGCCGAGAATAGAAGGATATATGAAAAAGAAGAGTAGGAAGACTGAAGTAAAACAATAGGATCTGCTCAAAATTTTACCATATGTGGCAGATGCCAATGAGCCTCCGTAGTAAGCAGTGCTCTGCTGACTTGCTGAGTACGCAATCTGCAGCTAGGCTGCTAGGACCTCCACGGGACTATAGTTAGCCCACTGTATTGTGTGTTTTTTGGTCCACTTGCACTCATAGTTCTTCCACGAAACAGAAGCTTCCCACTGTGGCTCTATGCATGATCAATAGAATGCAGTAGCCAGTAATTGCATGTGACGGTAATTAGTCATGGTCTCATTGACTTTCTCCATTAAATTTTCATCATTCGTGTCAAATGCCTAAGCATGAGGCCTGTCTGTCTGCACCTAGCTACGAAACAGCTGGACAAACACCCAACATCGGTCAGAGAAAATTGAAATTTTAGCAGTGTAATCTGGCTGCCATATTGATCCTTGATATTTTTTTGACTTGCATATTGATCCTTGCTTTGAAACTTTAGACATAGATAAATCAATCGCTCTCTTTCCTTCTCCTCTGTTCCAAAGAAAAGCGAAAGGGAGGCGACTGGTTTCCCCTCGGTGGACGCCGGCGAGGCCGGTGGTTCCCTCTCCCTCCGTCCGCCGCTCCGGCGACGGGAGGGGTGGGGAACCCCGGTTCTCGTCCGGTTTGTACATAGAGGTAGGGATAGGGTTTCGAGAGGTGTCGCCGATGTGGTGGTGGCGACGCTGCGTCGAATAAGTTTGCCTCGGCTCCTTTTCCACCACGGCGGTGCTCCCCAGGGCGGCGTCGAGGAACCGGAGGCCCCGTTTGCTCGCCATCCGTTCGGTGCGGTGAGAGTTGGTTTCCTAGGTGGAGTCGACGAGACGACGGCGTCGATTCCATCAGAGGATTTTGGCCTCGAGCTCCGACCTCGTCACAATGGTGTTCTCTGCGCCGCCATTGTGGAGCTGGGAGGAGTTGTACAGGAGCTGGCCGGTGGTGATGCCGGCGTGTGGGACAAGACGGAGGTTCTGGAGCAAGGTAGGAGGTGCGAGGCCGGCGGATCTGGCGTTTTCCCTCGGCGCTGTTGACGGGAATCGGTGGATCTGGGTCCTGGGCGGCACGGGGTCGTCCCCCAGCCGACGCGCCACAGTGATATGTGTCCAGCCGCGTGCGGCGGGCCCGTCCTTCGGCTCGTAAAGCCTGTTTGGCGATGGTGCTTCCCTGGACTTGGTGAAGATGGAGGCCGAGCTTCTCTTCCGGCTACGTGGGAGGTCTGCGACGGCCGATGGATTTGGTGGATGCAGGATTCCCCAGGGGCTTTCTTGTTTTTTTCGTTTTGTGGGGGTTCTTTCTGCATTTGTTCCTGGTCTTCTGTTGTTCTCCCGTTGTTTCTGCTCAGTGCCGCGTGTGTGGTTGTCTGTACTCTCGCGGTATGAATGGATGTGCGCGGTTTCTCTCCAAAAAAAAAAAAAGATCAGTTGAGGAGCTACAACTATCATCTGTCAGGCTCTTCCCACAAAAGAACTGTCAGTCAGGCTGATGCTTTGTGCGTACTACATGCACGCACGTTGTATATCTACGCCGCCCAGGAGCTCATGCGACAGACCGCACTTGGTTACGAGAGCGTATGCGTGCATGATCACCACGCGGCTGTGCAGCGCGCATCTTGTAGCGTGGCAGCTTCCATCGGCCCATCGCCATGTGAGCTTTACCCCCGAGGTGAACACAATGCACGCTGACCTGCACCTTGGTGCTCCACGGCTTCACGCACGCAGCATGCCGGCTGCCAAACCGGCCGGGTTCGATTGCGGCTCCCTTGTCCATGCACTATCGTGGCTGGCCAGGTTCAAGGATGGCAGCATGCTCCGTGGGTCGGCGCGGCATGCTCTGACCAGGTTCGATGGCGGCAGCCTCTTCTGTGCTCTCGCCCCCGTCAAGCGTCGGCACCCTCATACATGTCAGCTGTACCAGCGCCTCGCAGTGTCGGATGTAGTCTGGCATGGACCCCCTCGCGATTCATGTTCTCCAAGCTGGTGGAATCCTTCCGCCGGCGTCAGCGATGCACTCTGGTTGTGTTGAATCCGGATGAAGGCGTGGGACGCGGCCCCCGACAGGGCCACACGTCATGGATGTACTCGCGAATGATGAGCGACTTGCGAGGGTGCAGCCGTCGACGATGAGCACGGAGACCTTGCATCCATGGATGGAGTTCAGTCGTGGTCAGCCCCGATTCTATTAAGTGCATGAGATCGATCCGTCCTACTTCGCCGGGCCCGGCCTCGCCTGTGAAGTGCCCGTCTCCTTGCCGCACCAGGGAGGATGGGGCTGGATCGCGTCCGGTCTGCTTTGCCGTGCGCCCGCGCGTGACCCGACCTCGGCAGCGTCCGTCTCCCTGCCGTGTTGGGGAGCAGGGGGCTGATCGATAGAAGTACGACGTACGGCTGGGGGGCGATGTACGAAACGGACGCCACGGTCGAACAGAGGAAGGCTGCTGCCGATGGATTTGTTGGGATGCCGGTGAGGGAGACGACGACCAGCCGGCGGCAGCAGTTGTAGCATCCGCAAAGGCTTCCGGCAGCGAGCGGCGGACGTGCGTAAGACGACGCTAGGTGCTTGTGGGAGGAGGGGCTCCCCGTACGCTCACAGAGAGGCCACGGCGGTCGATGTAGTTCCCGATGGGGTCGGCCTTGGCGTACGCCTCCTTGTGACCACGTCCTCCGGTCCTCCGCCTCCGCGGGATCCACCTGTCCCCTCATCTCTATCTAAATATCAGAGGCGTTAATTAAGGCAGACTCCAAGTCAAGTCAGGGTCCACCTCTCTCGAACGAAAACAAACTGGGTTGAGGAAATTGCTTTTGGACGAAAAAATACCAGAAGACGTGCGTGCGGACCATGAAAACCGAGATTGCGGGAGAAAAAACTGATCGGGGCGAGGTGGACGGACGAAACGGACGAAATTATGGTGGTAAGGGCATGTACAATGGTGCTATATTAGGAGTGACACGTAGGATAAATGATGAGGTGGGGAAGAGAGAACTCATAAGAAAAGGCTTGTCGAGATGATCTCTTAGCACGATATGTCTCACCACATTTTTAGGAATGGCTAATTATTGAAGATAAGGCTAAGAGATGACCCATTGTAGATATCTTTTTTGTCATCTCTAAATTACATGCAAAACTTAAGATAAGACTATCTTATCAACCATTATACATGCCCTAAGAAGCAATAGCCCATTTATTATTAGGTAAAGATTAGGAATAGATGAAATGGCAAGTCTTTTGCCTCGTTTCAAAAAATAAATAAATTACATATGCCTTGTATAAACCGTGGATGGATTTTCCAACTGGTACCGTGGATCCCCTCATCAAAGCTGGTGCTTCCGTTCCGTCGGCGCGCTCACCATTATGGCATTATCCACGGGAGAAGAGTTCTCCCGCGGCCGGAGCACGGCTCCTCTCGGCATAGCGGTAATCGGCGCCCGCGGTTCGCCGCGCATCGATCCATCCGCACGGTATCGCCAGCTTCCCGTATTGGAATCGACGGATCGGACGCCCGCCGTTTCTGCACAAGGACGTAGAGACAGAGGCTCCTTTACACTTGTAGCTGTCGCACTTGCCAACTGGACGAGATGCTACATGTCCAATACCGGGTACATTTGCACTGGGATGGGAAGGTCTACGTCTACGTGTAGTGTAAACAAGAAGGGAAATTGCCTGCCCGCGTCTCGAGATATTTCTGTTACCCGTGAGTCGATTGCTGACAGCGATCGGCAAAATATCGGCATTGGACATTCAACTCCCTACAAAACTACAGTTTTGCAAAACTTGCATCCCTTGAAAAGGAAAAAAAAAAGGCAGTCGCATAAAATAATCAGCAAAGATATATTTTTCTATTTGAGAGCATGCCAGGTGCAATTCATAAAACATTCTAGAATGTATGTTTAGGGCCTCTTTGATTTATGGGATTCCGATAACGTACAAGTAGGGAAATATAGAATTACAATGCTCTGCCTATTTGAATCTTAAACGATTTTGGTTCGTTTGGTTGCATCACAAGAAAAAAAAAACGCTCGTGAATGTACCCACGATGGAAGATTATTGACTAATGAATCGTTCAAAATTGTTTCGCAATTTTTTTTTAAACTTGTGATATACTTGTACTGCAAATAGGAACTACAAGAGCACATGACATGCCTAAATCTTAATATACATGTAGGTAGATGTTTCAAAATGGTCTTTATAATTTGTCCATTGACACTGAGGTTGGACCTCATCCTGTCAAACGGATGTGAAGTTTCTTCCTAAGATTAAGAAAAAAGTATTATACCTCGAGCGTCTTATATTTAGGAATGGAAGACGGCGGTTGCTGTTCTGGTACGCTGGTCCTACGGGGCCTTAGCACAATGACTTTCCGACTGTCTACTACAACAAGTTGTGCCCGACTCTGGCGATGGAGGGGCGATGACGGCGGCGTGCCTTCGGCTCGCTTCAGTGCTTGTAGTCGTCGCTAGATGGTCTATGGATCTGAATGTAATTTTTATTATTTCTGGTATTCGTTGTACTGCCATGATTGAAGATGAATAGATAGGAAATTTTCTTGCAAAAAAAAAGAAGGAAGATGCACGACTTTGTAAGGATGCGTATGCTAAAATTCTATATTATGAGGTTATATGGCAAAAGGTCCAAATAACTGTACAATATTTTTTTCTGTGACACCTAGATCTCAGGTTCAGAACCGATCCTTATCCGTTCTGCTCTCCCCGTTCCTCCTTTATATAGAAAACTTCGAGCCAATCCACTCTCCAGTGCAGCTCCGCCGAAGTAAACCGACGAGACAAGGACCGAACACCAAAAATGCTCTCATCCACCGCTCTCCGGCCGCTGTCGCCGGCGACGGCGACGACGCCCGCGTACCACTCCACCGCCACCGCCACCGCCGCCGCCACCGTCACTCCGGTCACGCCCGGGCGGCGCTCGGTGGCGGTGCGCGTGCTGCGGGACTACGGCTCGATCCCGAAGCGGGAGCCCTTCAGCTCCAGCCGCAGCATCCTCGACGAGTTCTTCAAGCAGGAGAAGCCTCTCGTCCAGCGCACCAAGGACCAGATCACAGGTACCCTGCCATGATACTTCTTCTCTAATTCCTCTTTCAGTACCACCCGAGTTCCTAATTAATTACTGTACGTGTTATTTTTCTGAATTTTTTAGTGCGTGCGAGTGTGATGCGGCTTCCTGCCAAGGTTTAAGCCGACAGTGGTGGTTTTGTTTAGGCTTGTTAGCTTAGATCTGGTTTCGGTTCTGTAGCTTGCTTGTTTAGTGTTTCGCGTGTTCATTAATTTTTTACTGTTGAAAGCTTGTTGGTTTGGTGTAAATTCGAGTGCCCGTTTCATGGTGGTAACAAAGTGAAATATATAGAGTGCTAATGGCGGGAGCTAAATAGTTTCAGATTAATTTAGCCAGCCTGAGATGTGAATCGTGTCATTTACAGTCAGGACTCCGTTTTAAGTTTTGTGTGTGCGTGACAAATGGACCGCATAAATCAGAGGTCTAACAATTGTAATTCATACTAACAGATTTCTAAGCTCATTCGCAAAAAAAAAAAAGATTTCTAAGCTATAAGAAGTTACGGACTCTGAATTTCAACAGTGTTAATTGGATCTAAAAGAATTCTAACAGTGGTTCTTCTTATATGGGTACAGATTATTGCACGACCCTTGAAGGCGATGAGTGCTGCAGCTGCTGGGATGCCTATTTTGAACTCAACAAACTCGAGGTACGCGCCGCGGCCAAAATCATCTTTTCATAAATCAAAGTTACCAATCAAGATATTTAGTATCTTTGCGTGCTACTTGTGGCAATCCAATCCAACTAACGACTTTTCTCCATTTCCCAGCAAGAGCTACCGCAAGAAGAAATCTCGAGGATGGTGAAGGACTCGCGGTCAGACCCGAGGTACCTTATAAGCATCATCCATCACCGGTCAGACCTACGGAAGAAGATGGCCGAGAAAGCTCACAATTCAGCGCCATCAAACTCCCCGGGGCAAACAGCGAAGCCGAGGCCTTTCCCCGTCCCGGACGGGCTGCCGAAAACGCAGGAAGAGATCGACGAGGACGAGGAGGCTCTCATGCCGGAGTCTCCTTACACGAGGCTGCTGAGAAGAATGGGGAGGTTCCCCGACTGGTATACCCCTCGCCCAGACCATGAGACTGACTGAATCACGCCATGGACCAGCCTTGCCTTCCAAAATGTACAGCCTGAAGCTCTGTCTCCTGGCATCGAGCATGGAAGCTTGGATCGCTGTTGCCTGCTTAGTTGGTTTTTGCTCAGTGGATAAATGGAACTATGTAATGGTGCATGTTTCTTGTGGTGTCGAGTTCTTCTCTTTAGATTCAGATATCTGCTAATATATCTCTGTATATATATGTTTGGGAATAGAGTTCTTGACTACTAGTACTATTGTGTGTCGACTACTACTATTGTCTCTCTCTCTCTGTCTGTGTGTCTGTTTGGCTGATGAATCTGATAAGATTTCTTTGATGCCCCCCCCCCCCCCCCCCCCAAACAAAAAAAACAAATATTAGTTCTTCCACATATGCTCCATGTTGCATTTATTTTGTAGCGAACACCTGATGTATTTTCCTCATGGTATGATCTAAACTTTCAAGTGTAAGTTGAAGAGTACTCTAATTTTGTTTGGAAGCCAATCCATCCACCCCAAAACCTACAGCCTGCTGGTAAAACTTGAAGGAAGCGACATGATTGTTTAGTTTGTGATGATTGCTTTGACCTGTAAATCCATTCACATCTAAACAGAAGCAGCAAGTGGTTTTGAATTTGAAAGACACCCAATCAGATTGTCTCTGGATCCAATTCTGATGAGCAACCACTAACATCTCAAGCCAAATGTCCTTTCCCTTTTGGTGTCTTGTTACCAACAAGACATACTTGAGCCTACAGCCTGACAAGCTTAACATACTGTACAGTACTATGTTCATTCAGTCACATGAAAAAGCTCAAAAGGGATTCCATAGCCTTCCACTCCTGTCCAGCGCCCTACTTAGTCTTCCCGGTAGTTGGCAAAGCCCGATATTCAAGCACACAATCATCAGGGCTGAATGGTTTGACTGGTATCTGTGCCCTCGCTCTCTCTTTCTCCACGTAATCCGGATCATCGAGACCCTAAAGAAAATACAATGCACAAGCAAGCAGAGAACAATCAACCAAGGAACCAACATCATGTTGCTGCAAATGGTACTATGCTGCCGCATAAGAAGTGTCATTACCTGGGTCTCGTAGAAACGCCTTACCCTTCTTTCCTCCTCCTCCAACTATACAGACATGAAGTTAGTAATGAATAGAGCAACAAAATGTTAAACAACAGCTCAGCAGGAATGCATAAATCGTCGTTATACGTACACTTTCGTCGCGGACCGGCAATCCCATATTACCAAATAGAGAACATGCACACTGAGAGCTAGCTTTGGCGCCAGTATATGCAGCAGAATTGTTGGGGTGCTTCACATCACAACCATAGCAATGACCTTTATTTATTTTTCAAGGAGGAAATTGTTATTTAACTGCCACTGCCGAGTAAATCAACAAAGCACAACCAAAGGGAATGACTGACAATTGACGTGGGAAAGAAGGATATGTAAGGTAAAAGAAGAGTACACCATACCGTTGTCAGTAGGTTCAACCATGCAGAAACAGCTGACCACCAGTTCTACATATTCTCCCCCCTTGATTTTGACCTCAGCAAAGAATAGATCTTCGCCACCACACTTAGAATCATCAGCTCCTTTAGTCTTCATAGTGAAATTGGTATGATAGTACCTATGGCCATTGCTCCCAGCAACTGATTTCAAGCACACAACATCTTTGAGTTCATATGCAAGATCCTGAAATTAAGAAACATCAATCTGATCAGCAACCAACTGTTAGATGAATATGATGACACAATGCAACCTTGGAGAAAAGAATAGAAAAATGAGTGCGGGGGAGAGGGGCAGAGATCAAACCCCTGAAAGATGGTGGTAATCATTATGCTTGTCCACCAAAGTTTGAACCAACTGGCGCTTCCAATCACGCCTTTCATCCATTTGTTGCGATTCCAAAAGCTTCTTCCTTGTGCCATCAGGATAGTTAAGAGATAGCCTTACTACCCTTTCCAGTCGAGAAACACCAGCTAACCTAGTTTAAATCAGAGCATTAACATATGATTAGTAGTTTTCAGTGAAGGGGAGAATATGGAGTGATATTAAGTACTCCCTCCGTAAAGAAATATAAGAGCGTTTAGAGTAGTGATCTAAACCCTCTTATATTTCTTTACGGAGGGAGTATTATATGTCGACGTTAATCAGCTCAACATAGATTTAGAGTGAACTATAGCAGTTTGTGTGGAGGGTACTTCAGTAGGATCAAACAGCTTCCAAGTTACCTCTAAGGTAGCTTAGGGGCAGTAATAATCAGCAAAAGCAAGATACAAAACTGAACATTTGCATGCCTATGAGTTCTTGGCGCATTATCTTTTTACTATAAAAAGTTATCACCATTGTTTTCTTCATGAGGAAAGGAAGTTGTGCCAGACAATCCAGATAACATTGTACCTACATGTAAAGTGGCAGCACAGTATCGATATAAAATTTCGTAAGCTCAGCTGTGCTTAAGATTTATTCAGTATCTCGACAACTCTCTCACAAAATATCATAAGAAAATGTTTCTCCCAAAGCACAAAATAATAAATAACGTAAGATGTTTTTTTTTCTGTCAACTCGTTCTATTCCTGATCCATGGATGTACGAATTGTGATTATCTTTCAAGGACTAAATCACATAGGAAAGTCACAAGATCGCCCTGTCTGATTCACAACATCTCCCTGTTTGAATGTAATCAGCTGCAGGTGTACATACAAAACAAGATAAATAAACCAATGAAGTCTAGAATGAAGTTGAGGAAGGTTACATTGTTGGATCCTGATGTTCCTTTAGATAGCAATCGATAGCATCGTAAGCATCCTGTAAGCTCTGAAATGGCCCACCCACGTGAGGATTTGTGTGGAAAGAACCCTTCAGGTCGACCCTGGTGAAAAATATGATTCCCCAATCAAACTGCGCCAATGTCCAAATAGGTGATGATGAAAGACAGCGCCAAGGCTGAGCCTGCATCTGCACAGAGGACGAGGAAGTCGCAGTGGACGATTCCTGCAATGTTATAGTGTTGAGCAAGTCCTTCGAGGATGAGTGGTCCTGTCCATGCCATAAATCTACTTTCTTCCGCTTCCTGTTGCAAAACACTGACTTCACTGCCAAGCCCTAGTAATAGAAAATCAATAAATTCGAAGTGAAAGTGGGGCATATTCACCAAGGCGGTGTTTGTGAGCATGCAGGCGCATGATCCTCCGCCTCGCACCTGAATGGAAACAAGCAGGCAAGGTCAGCACAACAACAAATGGTTTTTGGGGATGACTGAATAATTCATATTAACATTGCGCAATGGCCAAGTAAATATATAAAAAAATCCTTATAAAAACTTATAGAGATGCCAGAAATATACAGGTAGCTTCTAATCTGCCAGAGAGAAATCCAACCATAACTCTGTACGAGAACCCCCCCTGGGCGCCCAATCAAGCATACACCGATAAACAAAGCAATTGGGTATCAAGTAGACTAGGAATAGATAACACAGAGGAGGCGTAGTGGTCATACGGCTGATCACAGGATGCTTCATAGTGGAGATGCTGGAGTTCCGAAACAGGCATCTGTGAAGATGCAGTGCCTCCCTCATATCTGAAGTGGAACAAGCAGGTTCAGTTAGCAGAAGAACGATTAATATTTCTTGGGAGATGGATAACATCTTAGGAGATGGATTTACATATTATCATCGTGCTATGGCCAGCCAAAAAAGCGGGCAGATCTGTAATCATCTACCGGGGCCTTACAACATGGATAGAAATACAGAGGGATCTATACGACAACCCTCCAGCCGCGCTTCCCAAAGCAATCAGCCCCCATATATCGATTCGCAAAACAACTCGATTTCGAGTAGATCGCAAAAAGAAAACTGACGATGAAGGCATCGGGAGGGGCATACCGAGACAGATCACAGCAGGAGGCGACGAGCAAGTGGACACTGGCCGCGTGGATGAGCTGGTCCATGCTTTCAAATGGCTCGCCAGGAATATCATGGTCCGTCAAGAAGCTCCCGTCCATATCTATGTCCACAAAGATCACTGGCCCGTCGTCCGAGCTAGAACGAGCTGCGGTGAGTAGCCCATTCGAATCGACTGAAATAATCTCTCGCCCGTTGATGATGGGAACATCAAAGTGCAGTACGCGGTGGCGCTGAAGGTGACGACTGCCGGCGCCGAGACTGGTTGGCACGGGGTTGGCGACGGGGGATCCGAGCCCGCGGCCGCGGCCGCGGCCGAGGCTGCCTGGAGGACGGGGTGGCATGGTGTCGGCTGGGATTAGGGAAACCCTGGATGAGAGGAGAGGGAAGGAAAAAGAAAACAAGCGGAATGTGCGCTTGGGTTCCTCTTCTTCTTTTTTTTCTTTGATTTGAGGGGGTTCCTTTTTTTTCTGAGTGAATGAGTTATAGAAGAACACTTTGCTTGTTATGGGCCGCCAACGTCGTAGGGCCCATTTCTTTTCGGGTTGGACATCTCTAGCACATACCGCAACCGGCCGTCCCGCAAAATTCATTGACAGCATCCCGGAAGTGTTTTAAAAAAATTTACTGTATCCCGAAAACGATTTTTGCAGTTTCAAAAAAAAAAACGATTTTTTGCAGGAGGCAAAACGCTTAGCCAGAATAGATCCCGCAACCGAAGTGCATATTCAAATTTTTACTTCGCGCTTAAACATAGATCACTAGAGTTCAAACATAGCATGTTCAACCACTTGATTGGAACTTGCCTTTTAAAATTATGTGTGATGCTAGTGACTATTCTGTTGGTGCTGTTCTAGGACAAAGAGTTGATAAGAAATTGAATGTCATTCATTATGCTAGTAAAACTCTAGACAGTACTCAAAAAAATTATGCTACTACTGAGAAATAATTTTTAGCAGTTGTATTTGCATGTGATAAATTCAAATCTTATATTGTTGATTCTAAAATAATTATTCACACTGATCATGCTGATATTAAATATCTTATGAAAAAGAAAGATGCAAAATCTAGACTCATTAGGTGGGTTTTTTGCTACAAGAATTTTATTTGCATATTATTGATAGAAAGGGAGCTAAGAATCCTGTAGCCGATAATTTGTCTAGAATGAAAAATGTTCTTGATAATCCACTACCTATTGATAGGGATGAAAATAGAGCGGAAACAGACGAAACTGAGTGCTGCCACATTTGTTTTCATATTTTTTTTGCAGAAGCGGAAACGAATACAGATACCCCATAAATGAATACGGAAACAAATACTACCAGAAACAGATACGGAGTGCATACATAGCGGACACGAAAACAGAAGTGGGCATTGACCGGAACTTAAAAACCCCTTAAATCATAGAGAAATACACACAAAAACAACCAAATTTATGAATTGCTAACATTGCTACAAAATAATAAGATTATGTTAGCAACTTACCGTAGTATTGCAGTAGTACTTGATAATTGCGTATAGGATCTAGTTGAGTACGTGTGTGGTAGTGAAAGTTGGGTTTCAAATGATCCATTCTGCTGTGCTGTTTGGTGGTTGGGCTACAAAACAGCCATATGCCTATAGCAAAAACAGAAATTCCGTATTTACGGAAACGGAAAATTCCGTTTCCACGCTGTTCCACCGGAAAACATCGTTCCGTTTTTTTTCGTTTTCACATAAAAAAACTCCATTTCCACTTCCGTTTTGCAAATTTTCATTTTCATTTCCGTTTTCATTTTTCTTCCGAAAAGGCGGAAAGTTTTCACTCCAGTTTCATCCCTACCTATTGATGATAGTTTTCCTGATGAACAATTTGCTGTTATAAATGCTTCTCGTAATACTCCTTGGTATACAGACTATGCTAATTACATTGTTTCTAAATATATACCACCTAGTTTCACATACCAACAAAAAAAAAGTTCTTCTTTGATTTAAGACATTACTTTTGGGATGACCCACATTTATATAAAGGAGTAGATAGTATTATTAGACGTTATGTACCTGAGCATGAACAGAAAATAAATCCTACGAAAGCAGCAAATGGTTATGGAGGTGACAAAGAGCTCGTCGTAAACGGTTACGTCGATGCAAGCTTTGACACTGATCCGGACGATTCTAAATCGCAAACCGGATACGTGTTTATATTGAACGGTGGAGCTGTCAGTTGGACAAGTTCTAAACAAAGCGTCGTGGCGGGATTTACGTGTGAAGCGGAGTACATAGCTGCTTCAGAAGCAGCAAATGAAGGAGTCTGGATGAAGGAGTTCATATCCGATCTAGGTGTCATACCTAGTGCATCGGGTCCAATGAAAATCTTTTGTGACAATACTGGTGCAATTGCCTTGGTAAAGGAATCCAGATTTCACAAGAGAACCAAGCACATCAAGAGACGCTTCAACTCCATCAGGGATCAAGTCCAGGTGGGAGACATAGAAATTTGCAAGATACATATGGATCTGAATATTGCAGACCCGTTGACTAAGGCTCTTCCACGAGCAAAACATGATCAGCACCAAGGCTCCATGGGTGTTAGAATCATTACTGTGTAATCTAGATTATTGACTCTAGTGCAAGTGGGAGATTGAAGGAAATATGCCCTAGAGGCAATAATAAAGTTATTATTTATTTCCTTATATCATGATAAATGTTTATTATTCATGCTAGAATTGTATTAACCGGAAACATAATACTTGTGTGAATACATAGACAAACAGAGTGTCACTAGTATGCCTCTACTTGACTAGCTCGTTAATCAAAGATGGTTATGTTTCCTAGCCATTGACATGAGTTGTCATTTGATTAACGGGATCACATCATTAGGAGAATGATGTGATTGACTTGACCCATTCCGTTAGCTTAGCACTCGATCATTTAGTATTCTGCTATTACTTTCTTCATGACTTATACATGTTCCTATGACTATGAGATTATGCAACTCCTGTTTACCGGAGGAACACTTTGTGTGCTACCAAACGTCACAACGTAACTGGGTGATTATAAAGGTGCTCTACAGGTGTCTCCGAAGGTACTTGCTGGGTTGGCGTATTTCGAGATTAGGATTTGTCACTCCGATTGTCGGAGAGGTATCTCTGGGCCCACTCGGTAATGCACATCACTATAAGCCTTGCAAGCATTGTAACTAATGAGTTAGTTGTGGGATGATGTATTATGGAACGAGTAAAGAGACTTGCCGGTAACGAGATTGAACTAGGTATTGAGATACCAACGATCGAATCTCGGGCAAGTAACATACCGATGACAAAGGGAACAACGTATGTTGTTATGCGGTTTGACCGATAAAGATCTTCGTAGAATATGTGGGAGCCAATATGAGCATCCAGGTTCCGCTATTGGTTATTGACCGAAGACGTGTCTCGGTCATGTCTACATAGTTCTCGAACCCGTAGGGTCCGCACGCTTAAAGTTCGGTGACGATTTGTATTATGAGTTTATGTGTTTTGATGTACCGAAGGTAGTTCGGAGTCCCGGATGAGATCGGGGACATGACGAGGAGTCTCGAAATGGTCGAGACATAAAGATCGATATATTGGACGACTATATTCGGACATCGGAAAGGTTCCGAGTGATTCGGATATTTTTCGGAGTACCGGAGAGTTACGGGAATTCGCCGGGGAGTATATGGGCCTTATTGGGCTTTAGGGGAAAGAGAGATGGGAGGCTGCGCGCCCCCCAAGGCCTAGTCCGAATTTGACTAGGGGGAGGGGCGGCGCCCCCTCCTTCCTTCTCTTCTCTTTTCCCTTTCCTTCCCTCCTACTCCTACTACTTGGAAGGGCTCCTAGTTCTACTAGGAAAGGGGGAATCCTACTCCCGGTGGGAGTAGGACTCCCCTAGGGCGCGCCATAGAGAGGGCCGGCCCTCCCCCTCCTCCACTCCTTTATATACGGGGGAGGGGGGCACCCCATAGACACAACAATTGATCATTGATCTCTTAGCCGTGTGCGGTGCCCCCCTCCACCATAATCCACCTCGATCATATCGTAGCGGTGCTTAGGCGAAGCCCTGCATCGGTAGCATCATCATCACCGTCACCACGCCGTCGTGCTGACGAAACTCTCCTGTGAAGCTTTGCTGGATCGGAGCTCGCGGGACGTCATCGAGTTGAACGTGTGCTGAACTCGGAGGTGCCGTGCGTTCGGTACTTGGATCGGTCGGATCGTGAAGACGTACGACTACATCAACCGCGTTGTGCTAACGCTTCCGCTTTCGGTCTACGAGGGTACGTGGACACGCTCTCCCCTCTCGTTGCTATGCATCACCATGATTCTGTGTGTGCGTAGAATTTTTTTTGAAATTACTACGTTCCCCAACAGTGGCATCCGAGCCAGGTTTTATGCGTTGATGTTATATGCACGAGTAGAACACAAGTGAGTTGTGGGCGATACAAGTCATACTGCTTACCAGCATGTCATACTTTGGTTCGGCGGTATTGTTGGATGAAGCGGCCCGGACCGACATTACGCGTACGCTTACGCGAGACTGGTTCTACCGACGTGCTTTGCACACAGGTGGCTGGCGGGTGTCAGTTTCTCCAACTTTAGTTGAACCGAGTGTGACTACGCCCGGTCCTTGAGAAGGTTAAAACAGCACTAACTTGACGAACTATCGTTGTGGTTTTGATGCGTAGGTAAGAACGGTTCTTGCTCAGCCCGTAGCAGCCACGTAAAACTTGCAACAACAAAGTAGAGGACGTCTAACTTGTTTTTGCAGGGCATGTTATGATGTGATATGGTCAAGGCATGATGCTATATTTTATTGTATGAGATGATCATGTTTTGTAACCGAGTTATCGGCAACTGGCAGGAGCCATATGGTTGTCGCTTTATTGTATGCAATGCAATCGCCCTGTAATGCTTTACTTTATCACTAAGCGGTAGCGATAGTCGTAGAAGCATAAGTTGGCGAGACGACAACGATGCTACGATGGAGATCAAGGTGTCGCGCCGGTGACAATGGTGATCATGACGGTGCTTCGGAGATGGAGATCACAAGCACAAGATGATGATGGCCATATCATATCACTTATATTGATTGCATGTGATGTTTATCTTTTATGCATCTTATCTTGCTTTGATTGACGATAGCATTATAAGATGATCTCTCACTAAATTATCAAGGTATAAGTGTTCTCCCTGAGTATGCACCGTTGCGAAAGTTCTTCGTGCTGAGACACCACGTGATGATCGGGTGTGATAGGCTCTACGTTCAAATACAACGGGTGCAAAACAGTTGCACACGCAGAATACTCAGGTTAAACTTGACGAGCCTAGCATATAACAGATATGGCCTCGGAACACTGAGACCGAAAGGTCGAGCGTGAATCATATAGTAGATATGATCAACATAGTGATGTTCACCATTGAAACTACTCCATCTCACGTGATGATCGGACATGGTTTAGTTGATTTGGATCACGTGATCACTTAGAGGATTAGAGGGATGTCTATCTAAGTGGGAGTTCTTAAGTAATATGATTAAATTGAACTTAAATTTATCATGAACTTAGTACCTGATAGTATCTTGCTTGTCTATGTTGTTGTAGATAGATGGCCCGTGCTGTTGTTCCGTTGAATTTTAATGCGTTTCTTGAGAAAGCAAAGTTGAAAGATGATGGTAGCGATTACACGGACTGGGTCCGTAACTTGAGGATTATCCTCATTGCTGCACAGAAGAATTACGTCCTGGAAGCACCGCTGGGTGCCAGGCCTGCTGCAGGAGCAACACCAGATGTTATGAATGTCTGGCAGAGCAAAGCTGATGACTACTCGATAGTTCAGTGTGCCATGCTTTACGGCTTAGAACCGGGTCTTCAACGACGTTTTGAACATCATGGAGCATATGAGATGTTCCAAGAGTTGAAGTTAATATTTCAAGCAAATGCCCGGATTGAGAGATATGAAGTCTCCAATAAGTTCTATAGCTGCAAGATGGAGGAGAATAGTTCTACCAGTGAGCATATACTCAAAATGTCTGGGTATAATAATCACTTGATTCAGCTGGGAGTTAATCTTCCGGATGATAGCGTCATTAACAGAATTCTCCAATCACTGCCACCAAGCTACAAGAGCTTCGTGATGAACTATAATATGCAAGGGATGGAAAAAACTATTCCCGAGCTCTTCGCAATGCTAAAGGCTGCGGAGGTAGAAATCAAAAAGGAGCATCAAGTGTTGATGGTTAACAAAACCACCAGTTTCAAGAAAAAGGGCAAAGGGAAGAAGAAGGGGAACTTCAAGAAGAACGGCAAAAAAGTTGCTGCTCAGGAGAAGAAACCCAAGTCTGGACCTAAGCCTGAGACTGAGTACTTCTACTGCAAGCAGACTGGTCACTGGAAGCGGAACTGCCCCAAGTATTTGGCGGATAAGAAGGATGGCAAGGTGAACAAAGGTATATGTGATATACATGTTATTGATGTGTACCTTTCTAATGCTCGCAGTAGCACCTGGGTATTTGATACCGGTTCTGTTGCTAATATTTGCAACACGAAACAGGGACTACGGATTAAGCGAAGATTGGCTAAGGACGAGGTGACGATGCGCGTGGGAAATGGTTCCAAAGTCGATGTGATCGCGGTCGGCACGCTACCTCTACATCTACCTTCGGGATTAGTTTTAGACCTAAATAATTGTTATTTGGTGCCAGCGTTGAGCATGAACATTATATCTGGATCTTGTTTGATGCGAGACAGTTATTCATTTAAATCAGAGAATAATGGTTGTTCTATTTATATGAGTAATATCTTCTATGGTCATGCACCCTTGAAGAGTGGTCTATTCTTGTTGAATCTCGATAGTAGTGATACACATATTCATAATATTGAAGCCAAAAGATGCAGAGTTGATAATGATAGTGCAACTTATTTGTGGCACTGCCGTTTAGGTCATATTGGTGTAAAGCGCATGAAGAAACTCCATACTGATGGACTTTTGGAACCACTTGATTATGAATCACTTGGTACTTGCGAACCGTGTCTCATGGGCAAGATGACTAAAACGCCGTTCTCCGGAACTATGGAGCGAGCAACTGATTTGTTGGAGATCATACATACTGATGTATGTGGTCCAATGAATGTTGAGGCTCGCGGCGGGTATCGTTATTTTCTCACCTTCACAGATGATTTGAGCAGATATGGGTATATCTACTTGATGAAGCATAAGTCTGAAACATTTGAAAAGTTCAAAAAAATTCAGAGTGAAGTGGAAAATCATCGTAACAAGAAAATAAAGTTTCTACGATCTGATCGTGGAGGAGAATATTTGAGTTATGAGTTTGGTCTTCATTTGAAACAATGCGGAATAGTTTCACAACTCATGCCACCCGGAACACCATAGCGTAATGGTGTGTCCGAACATCGTAATCGTACTTTACTAGATATGGTGCGATCTATGATGTCTCTTACTGATTTACCGCTATCGTTTTGGGGTTATGCTCTAGAGACTGCCGCATTCACGTTAAATAGGGCACCATCAAAATCCGTTGAGACGACGCCTTATGAACTGTGGTTTGGCAAGAAACCAAAGTTGTCGTTTCTTAAAGTTTGGGGTTGCGATGCTTATGTGAAAAAGCTTCAACCTGATAAGCTCGAACCCAAATCGGAGAAATGTGTCTTCATAGGATACCCAAAAGAGACTGTTGGGTACACCTTCTATCACAGATCCGAAGGAAAAAATTTTGTTGCTAAGTTTGGATCCTTTCTAGAGAAGGAGTTTCTCTCGAAAGAAGTGAGTGGGAGGAAAGTAGAACTTGATGAGGTAACTGTACCTGCTCCCTTATTGGAAAGTAGTTCATCACAGAAATCTGTTCCTGTGACTCCTACACCAATTAGTGAGGAAGTTAATGATGATGATCATAAAACTTCAGATCAAGTTGTTACTAAACCTTGTAGGTCAACCAGAGTAAGATCCGCACCAGAGTGGTACGGTAATCCTGTTCTGGAGGTTATGTTACTAGACCATGACGAACCTACGAACTATGAAGAAGCGATGGTGAGCCCAGATTCCGCAAAATGGCTTGAAGCCATGAAATCTGAGATGGGATCCATGTATGAGAACAAATTGTGGACTTTGGTTGACTTGCCCGATGATCGGCAAGCAATTGAGAATAAATGGATCTTCAAGAAGAAGACTAACGCTGACGGTAATGTTACTGTCTATAAAGCTCGACTTGTTGCAAAAGGTTTTCGACAAGTTCAAGGGATTGACTACGATGAGACTTTCTCACCCGTAGCGATGCTTAAGTCTGTCCGAATCATGTTAGCAATTGCCGCATTTTATGATTATGAAATTTGGCAAATGGATGTCAAAACTGCATTCCTGAATGGATTTCTGGAAGAAGAGTTGTATATGATGCAACCGGAAGGTTTTATCGATCCAAAGGGAGCTAACAAAGTGTGCAAGCTCCAGCGATCCATTTATGGACTGGTGCAAGCCTCTCGGAGTTGGAATAAATGTTTTGATAGTGTGATCAAAGCATATGGTTTTATACAGACTTTTGGAGAAGCCTATATTTACAAGAAAGTGAGTGGGAGCTCTGTAGCATTTCTGATATTATATGTGGATGACATATTGTTGATCGGAAATGATATAGAATTTCTGGATAGCATAAAGGGATATTTGAACAAAAGTTTTTCAATGAAGGACCTCGGTGAAGCTGCTTATATATTGGGCATCAAGATCTATAGAGATAGATCAAGACACTTAATTGGACTTTCACAAAGCACATACCTTGACAAAGTTTTGAAGAAGTTCAAAATGGATCAAGCAAAGAAAGGGTTCTTGCCTGTGTTACAAGGTGTGAAGTTGAGTAAGACTCAATGCCCGACCACAACAGAAGATAGAGAGAAGATGAAAGATGTTCCCTATGCTTCAGCCATAGGCTCTATCATGTATGCAATGCTGTGTACCAGACCTGATGTGTGCCTTGCTATTAGTTTAGCAGGGAGGTACCAAAGTAATCCAGGAGTGGATCACTGGACAGCGGTCAAGAACATCTTGAAATACCTGAAAAGGACTAAGGATATGTTTCTCGTTTATGGAGGTGACAAAGAGCTCGTCGTAAACGGTTACGTCGATGCAAGCTTTGACACTGATCCGGACGATTCTAAATCGCAAACCGGATACGTGTTTATATTGAACGGTGGAGCTGTCAGTTGGACAAGTTCTAAACAAAGCGTCGTGGCGGGATCTACGTGTGAAGCGGAGTACATAGCTGCTTCGGAAGCAGCAAATGAAGGAGTCTGGATGAAGTAGTTCATATCCGATCTAGGTGTCATACCTAGTGCATCGGGTCCAATGAAAATATTTTGTGACAATACTGGTGCAATTGCCTTGGCAAAGGAATCCAGATTTCACAAGAGAACCAAGCACATCAAGAGACACTTCAACTCCATCAGGGATCAAGTCCAGGTGGGAGACATAGAAATTTGCAAGATACATACGGATCTGAATATTGCAGACCCGTTGACTAAGGCTCTTCCACGAGCAAAACATGATCAGCACCAAGGCTCCATGCGTGTTAGAATCATTACTGTGTAATCTAGATTATTGACTCTAGTGCAAGTGGGAGACTGAAGGAAATATGCCCTAGAGGCAATAATAAAGTTACTATTTATTTCCTTATATCATGATAAATGTTTATTATTCATGCTAGAATTGTATTAACCGGAAACATAATACTTGTGTGAATACATAGACAAACAGAGTGTCACTAGTATGCCTCTACTTGACTAGCTCGTTAATCAAAGATGGTTATGTTTCCTAGCCATTGACATGAGTTGTCATTTGATTAACGGGATCACATCATTAGGAGAATGATGTGATTGACTTGACCCATTCCGTTAGCTTAGCACTCGGTCATTTAGTATTCTGCTATTGCTTTCTTCATGACTTATACATGTTCCTATGACTATGAGATTATGCAACTCCTGTTTACCGGAGGAACACTTTGTGTGCTACCAAACGTCACAACGTAACTGGGTGATTATAAAGGTGCTCTACAGGTGTCTCCGAAGGTACTTGTTGGTTGGCGTATTTCGAGATTAGGATTTGTCACTCCGATTGTCGGAGAGGTATCTCTGGGCCCACTCGGTAATGCACATCACTATAAGCCTTGCAAGCATTGTAACTAATGAGTTAGTTGCGAGATGATGTATTACGGAACGAGTAAAGAGACTTGCCGGTAACGAGATTAAACTAGGTATTGAGATACCGACGATCGAATCTCGAGCAAGTAACATACCGATGACAAAGGGAACAACGTATGTTGTTATGCGGTTTGACCGATAAAGATCTTCGTAGAATATGTGGGAGCCAATATGAGCATGCAGGTTCCGCTATTGGTTATTGACCGAAGATGTGTCTCGGTCATGTCTACATAGTTCTCGAACCCGTAGGGTCCGCACGCTTAAAGTTCGGTGACGATTTGTATTATGAGTTTATGTGTTTTGATGTACCTAAGGTAGTTCGGAGTCCCGGATGAGATCGGGGACATGACGAGGAGTCTTGAAATGGTCGAGACATAAAGATCGATATATTGGACGACTATATTCGGACATCGGAAAGGTTCCGAGTGATTCGGGTATTTTTCGGAGTACCGGAGAGTTACGGGAATTCGCCGGGGAGTATATGGGCCTTATTGGGCTTTAGGGGAAAGAGAGATGGGAGGCTCGCCCCCCCCCCCCCCCCCCAAGGCCTAGTCCGAATTGACTAGGGGGAGGGGCGGCGCCCCCTCCTTCCTTCTCTTCTCTTTTCCCTTTCCTTCCCTCTACTCCTACTACTTGGAAGGGCTCCTAGTTCTACTAGGAAAGGGGGAATCCTACTCCCGGTGGGAGTAGGACTCCCCTAGGGCGCGCCATAGAGAGGGCCGGCCCTCCCCCTCCTCCACTCCTTTATATACGGGGGAGGGGGGCACCCCATAGACACAACAATTGATCATTGATCTCTTAGCCGTGTGCGGTGCCCCCCTCCACCATAATCCACCTCGATCATATCGTAGCGGTGCTTAGGCGAAGCCCTGCGTCGGTAGCATCATCATCACCGTCACCATGCCGTCGTGCTGACGAAACTCTCCTATGAAGCTTTGCTGGATCGGAGCTCGCGGGACGTCATCGAGTTGAACGTGTGCTGAACTCGGAGGTGCCGTGCGTTCGGTACTTGGATCGGTCGGATCGTGAAGACGTATGACTACATCAACCGCGTTGTGCTAACACTTCCGCTTTCGGTCTACGAGGGTAAGTGGACACACTCTCCCCTCTCGTTGCTATGCATCACCATGATTCTGTGTGTGCGTAGGAAATTTTTTGAAATTACTACGTTCCCCAACACTAGTAGTGCTGATCATAACACATCTATTAAAATGCTTAAAGAAGTTATTTTTTCAAGGTTTGGAGTCCCTAGATATTTAATGACTGATGGTGGTTCACATTTTTTCATGGTGCATTCCGTAAAATCCTTGCTAAATATGAAGTCAACCATAGAATTGCATCACCTTATCATCCTCAGTCTAGTGGTCAAGTTGAATTGAGCAATAGAGAAATAAAGTTGATTTTACAAAAGACCGTTAATAGATCTAGAAAGAATTGGTCTAAGAAACTTGATGATGCATTGTGGGCATACAGAACTGCTTATAAAAATTCTATGGGTATGTCCCCTTATAAAATGGTCTATGGAAAAACATGTCATTTACCTCTTGAGTTAGAACATAAAGCTTGTTGGGCAATTAAAGAACTTAATTATGATTTCAAACTAACTTGCCGGTGAAAAGAGATTATTTGATATTAGTTCTCTAGATGAATGGAGGACACAAGCTTATGAAAATGCCAAGTTATTTAAAGAAAAAGTTAAAGATGGCATGATAAAATAATCCAAAAATGGGAATTCAAAGTAGGTGATCAAGTTTTACTATACAACTCTCGTTTAAGATTCTTTCCAGGAAAGCTCTCTCTAAATGGGAAGGATCGTATATCGTTGAAGAAGTTTATCATTCCGAAGCCATCAAGATAAACAACGCCGAAGGGACTAATCCGAGAGTGGTTAATGGGCAAAAAATTAAACATTATATCTCAGGTACACCAATTAATCTTGAAACCAATATTATTTAAACTATGACACCGAAAGAGCACATAAGGGAAACCTTCCGGAATGCTCCAGAACCCTGAAAAGGGGTAGGTATGTGGTACGGTAAGTAAACCGACTCCAAAAGTTCCATAAAAGTACTTTCTGTCTGTTTGGAATATATGAAAAATTAGGAAAATAATAAACAGTCCAAAAAGTGCAGAGGGAGCGACAAGCCCGAGGGGCGTGCCTCCCAGGCTTGTGGCCCCCTCGTGGACTATCCCGACCCCGTTTTTCTTCCATATTACTTGTCCTGAACAAAAAAATTCATTATATATACTTCCTGATGTTTTGACCAACGTATCGCAAGATTCTCCTCTGTTCTTGTTTCGTGTTGTTTTGCTGACAGATCTAGATCGTCATGGCGCCTCCAAGCTCGTCCAAGGACAAGTTCGTTGAGAAGGTCATCAACCCTTACCTTCCGGAGGTGATGAAACACCCTCAGGAGATCGAGATGCATGAGGGAGTGCTTCACATCCGGGACGTTCAAGGGCCTAAGAAGACTGGAAGCGAGAAGGCCAGGCTGGAAGCAGTGGAGCAGGAAATCTTCAAGTGCCAGGGGATGGTGGAGCATGGACTCAATGCTAACCACTCCATGATCGCGGAATTCACCCGTGAGCACAAGTTGGACGGCAAGGAGACACCATCTTCAAGCTCAATGACAGGATCAATTTCCTTCAGGCCCAAAATCTATGATTTGCAAAATCAGAACTTCGAGTATGAGGCCAGGTTTAAAGGTATGAGTTTAGCTACAAATTTCATGACCCCGGAGACACGTTCATCTTTTTATGATGGGGAGCATATGCCTTGGAAGCCGGAGGACAAGCCTACTACTTCATCACCACCACCATCACCAAAGAAGGAGACTTGAGTACATGGGTATGGGCACTCCCCTTGGCTTGTGCCAAGCTTGGGGGAGGTGCCCCGGTATCGTATCACCACCACCACTTTTATTATCACTATCTATTTAAGTTCAATCCTTAGTTATTTCGTGATTTAGCAGAATAAAGTTTTAGTATGATCTAATTTTGAGTGCTTGCTTAGTGATCTATCTATCTATGTAATCGTGTACGAGATATATAATAAAGAGTAGTTTGAGTTTTGCCTTGCTTTGCTTTCTTGTTTCAATCTTAGCAATGAAAAATAAATAATAAAAGAATGAAAAGATCATATGCTAATCCCATGGGGAGTGATGACTTCACATAAAAGAAGTATAGTTGATAAAATTTGTTGGAAGTTAGCATTGGTCATTGGTGCAATCTATGAAAAAAGTAATGAAGGAAGAGAGGTCTCACATATAAATATACTATCTTGGACATCTTTTATGATTGTGAGTGTTGGGGAACGTTGCATGGAAAACAAAAAAAATCTACGCACACGTAAGATCTATCCATGGAGATGCATAGCAACGAAGGGGGAGAGTGTGTCTACGTACCCTCGTAGACCGTAAGCGGAAGCGTTTAGTAACGCGATTGATGTAGTCGAACTTCTTCGCGATCCAATCGATTGAGTACCGAACGTACGGCACCTCCGCGTTCAGCACACGTTCAGCTCGGTGACGTCCTCGCCTTCTTGATCTAGCAAGACGGTGAAGTAGTGGATGAGTTTCGGCAGCACGACGGCATGGTGACGGTGGTGGTGATGCTATCTCCGCAGGGTTTCGCCTAAGCACTACGAAAATATGATCGAGGGACGAAACTATCGAGGGGGGCGCCACACACGGCTAAGAGATTGTCGTGGTTATGTGTGGCGCCCCCTCCCACATATGTATAGGTGGGGGAAGAGGGGAGAGGCCAAGGGGCGCCCCAAGTAGGCCGAATCCTACTTGGGGTCTTTCCCTAGCCGCGCCCCCCTTTCCATATTTGCCGGAGGGGGAAAGGAAAGGGGGGAGAGGGAAGGAAGGGGGAGGCTGAATCCCTCCCCCTTTCCTTTCTCCCATGGGTTGGCTGCCTTAGGGGGGGGGGCAGCCCCTTGTGGGCTGCTGTGCTCCCCTCTAATGGCCCAATAGGCCCATCACCCTCCCGGGGTGCCCGGAACCTCCTCCGGTATTCCGATGACTACACTACAAAAAAAGACACATCCGTGACATTTTGGGCCGAACGAAAATTTGTTCTGTCATGCTTATGACACTTCTATGACGATAATTATGAAAAAACCCCGTATCATCATAGATGTGGTGGGCTCCTACTTCTATGACAAAAAATCATGACAGAAAATGGGCTTTTCGTCCTGGGCGGGCCGGAGATGCACCTGCATGACATTCTTTGGGCTGTCCATGATGGAAAAAATCGTGGTAGAAGCGAGGGCGAGGAAAATTTCGGGGAGTTCTCGGTTACGGTGGGTGGTCGGGGCCGAGCGATGCATGGAGGGATCGTATGTTTCTCTCATACACGTACGCGCGTGTGTGCGAGGCGTTGGGCTCTAACTGAACCCGAGCGAGGCGTTCGCTTACTGAAACCGAGCGATTGCACTAGCTACGTTACTGAACCCGAGCGATCGATCCCTTGGCTGTTAACTGAACCCGAGCGATTTCTTCACTACTGCTGCTAACTGAACCCGAGCGATCGATCACTGCGCGCTGCTGCCTCTTGATGAATAGTGAATGTGGGGGTTGCGGTTGAACGAGTCAAGACGTACGTGGTTGGGGTTGGATGAACAGTTCCCGGTGGGGGTTGGATGAACAGTAGCCCGTGGTAGTATATATAGGCTGTTGCCGCTGGATGAACAGGACCCCGAGAGGAGGCCGCCATAGCCGAGTGGTTGGGGGTGGATGAACAGGACCCCGTGGAGGGCTGGTTGAATAGTAGCCGGTGGAGGGCTAGATGAACAGTAGCCCGTGGATGAACAGTGGCTGGTAGAGGCAGGAGGAAGACACGGTGGATGAACATTGCAGGTGGAGGCTGAAGGAAGTCGACGGTGGGTGAACAGTAGCCCGTGGAGTCCCGTTTTGCGGTACGCCACACCCCTCCGATGAACAGGACCCCCGTTTCGACCGTAGCGCTCCAACACAAGTCCGTTTTCTCCATTTTGCGGTAGGCCACACCCCTCCCGATGAACAGGACCCCATTTCGACCGTAGCGCTCCAACACAAGTTCGTTTCCTCCATTTTGCGGTACGCCACACCCCTCCAGATGAGCAGGACCCCCGTTTCGACCGTAGCGCTCCAACACAAGTTCGTTTCCTCCGTTTTGCGGTACGCCACACCCCTCCCGATGAACAGGACCCCCGTTTCGACCGTAGCCGGTCGAACAAAAGGCCGTTTCCTCCGTACTGCGATACGCTAGACCCCGTTTCGGCTATTCCGTCCAAGCCGGTTGCTCCCGTTGAACAGGACGCATTCCGACCCAGTCTGTTGCCTCCCGATGAACAGGACGCTGTTTCTCCGTTCCGACCCAGCCGGTTGGCTGCCCGATGAACAGGATGCCATTGCTGCCGTCCGTTGCCTCTCCATGTACACGAGCCGTGGCCGTACGTATGCGTGAGTACGCGTTCGAGACCCTGCCCGTATGTACGTACGTGGCCATATTTTTTAGCATGTGGCTGTATGTACGTGTACACGGTTTAGAAGGGACTGCCTGAACTGCTATGTCAGGGGCTCTACTACTACATGTGTCGCTGCTTGCTCGGCCACCGTTCATCGTTGCAGAGAGACCGATCGACCACTATGTACGTACATGTTCGCGACAACGCTATGTACGCTTCGATCAGGTGGGTCCTGGCTGTCAGGGAGGATAAGGACGCACTTCCTTGCGTGCGAAGTTATTGATGGTCGGTCCGAGCTGTCAGGGGGGGATTCATCTTTTTTCGCGCCTAATATGGAGGCACTTTTCTTGTGTCCGAAGATATAGCCGGTGGGTGCCAGCTGTCAGGGGGAAAATGTTTTTTTTGCAAAATACAGCTAAGCCAAAATACAGAGGCCCTTCCGATAGGTCCCTGCTGTCAGGTGGAGGAATCATTATTTTGCGCGTAATAAGGAGGCACTTCTTTGCTGCGCCCGTGGACCCAGCTGCCAGCCTCTCCATGTACAGTTCTCTTCCGATGTAAGTCGTTCCTTGACCACGTTGACCACGCTGCGCCAAGAGCACCAAAAGGCGGTGGACGACGGCGAGGCCTAGGAAGGGAATGACTCGGAGCCGGGGAAGACTCGGCAGTTGTTTCCCATGCGGAGGGGCGTACGAGGGTTTACTGGTTGGGCTGCAGTGTGAGGCTGGCGTCACCGGAGAATAACAACAGGTTTGGGTGAGTACAGGGATGGACAGGCCAGCGATGGGAGTAGGGTGGGGCGGTGAGGCCTGCGCGGCAGCAGAGCCGACCACGGGAGGCAGGAGCAGGCGGCGCGACCGACGCTGGTTTGGGCGGCTGGAGCAAGAAGACCAGAGGTTGAAGAAGCACTACGGCCGTTGGATGGACATCGTACGGTCACTGGAGCTAGAACCGTTCATATTGACTAAGTTGACAAAGCTCTCCGTCCGCGTCAACTTAGTAGGCCCACAAGTCAGCCTCCAACTATGGTGGGTCCCAGATAGCAGGGTGAGTATTCATTTTTTTGTGCGTAATAAGGAGTCACTTCCTTGCGTGCGAAGATATAGCTGGTGGGCCCGAGCTGTCAGCGGGAGGGATGTTTTTTCGCGAAATACAGAGGCCCTTCCGGTGGGTCCCTGCTGTCAGGTGGAGGAATCATTATTTTGCGCGTAATAAGGAGGCACTTCCTTGCGTGCGGCCGTGGACCCAGCTGTCAGCCTCTCCACGTACAGTCCTCTTCCGATGGATGTCGTTCGTTGGCCACGTTGACCACGCCGCGCCAAGAGCACCAGTGTGGTGGATGACGGCGAGGCCTAGGAAGGGAATGACCCAGAGCCGGGGAAGACTCGGCAGTGGTTTCCCACGCGGTGGGGAGTACGAGGGTTTACTCGTTCGGCTGTCGACGCCGGAAAATAACAGGAGGTGTGGGTGAGTAGAGGAATGGCCTGGCCAGCGATGGAGTAGGGTGGGGTGGTGCGGCCTGTGCGGCAGCACGGCCGGCCACGGGAGGCGGGAGTAGGCAGTCCCACCGGCGCTGGTTTGGGCGGCTGGAGCAAGAAGATCAGATATTGAAGAAGCAGCACGGCCGTTGGATTAACATCCATCGGTCACTGCTGCTAGAATCGTTTGTGGACTAAGTTGACAAAGCCTTTCGTACACGTCAACTTAGTAGACCCACAAGTCAGGCCTCCAAATCTGTCCCAAATAGCATACAGCCCGAAATTTCTAGCCAGATTCAAATTAATTTAAAAACTAAACATACCTTAATTTAAATCCAATGAAATTTTACCGGCACAAAAACAATGAAATTTAAAATATCAAAATCCGAAAGAAAAAAGTATTTTGGAACTAATTGCATGTTTGCTGTATTTTTTCATTTTACAGCCCATTTCTTATTACTTATAGCCCATTTCTTATTACTTATAGCCCATTTTCTGGGCAAGCCCGAATGCATCCCTCCTCGCCTTGAAAGATTTCTGGCCCAGCAGGGCGTAGAAAAGCAAGTAGGCCTACGTTGGTTATTCTGCAAAAAACAAAATAGATGGGCTAGCCATTTTCAGAAAGGAAAAAAAACTGGGTTGGTCATGTGGTAAACATATGAAATAAAAGCCTGGGCTAGATGGGCCACAGCTCCCGCACAACCCAGTTGATACCCTTCTCCTTCCCGAAAACAAAAAAAGTTACTACGTGCGCTGCTGGGTCCCAGGTGTCTGCCGCTCCTTGTGCAGTTATCTCGCTTATTGACTACGTTGACAGTGGCGTGCGACCCAGATGTCAGGAAACCATCAGGAGGAACCCTTTTTTTCCTTGTAATAAAGGAGGCACTTGCTTGCCTACTGCCATGATCCTGGTGGGTCCCTACTGTCATCCTTGAAGGAAATATGCCCTAGAGGCAATAATAAAGTTGCTATTTATATTTCCTTATATCATGATAAATGTTTATTATTCATGCTAGAATTGTATTAACTAGAAACTTGATACATGTGTGGATACATAGACAAAACACAGTGTCCCTAGTAAGCCTCTACTAGACTAGCTCGTTAATCAAAGATGGTTAAGTTTCCTAACCATAGACATGTGTTGTCATTTGATGAACGGGATCACATCATTAGGAGAATGATGTGATGGACAAGACCCATCCGTTAGCTTATCATAATGATCGTTAAGTTTTATTGCTATTGCTTTCTTCATGACTTATACATATTTCTTTGAATATGAGATTATGCAACTCCCGGATACCGGAGGAATACCTTGTGTGCTATCAAACGTCACAACGTAACTGGGTGATTATAAAGATGCTCTACAGGTATCTCCGAAGGTGTTTGTTGGGTTGGCATAGATCAAGATTAGGATTTGTCACTCCGAGTATCGGAGAGGTATCTCTGGGCCCTCTCGGTAATGCACATCATAAGAAGCCTTGCAAGCAATGTGACTAATGAGTTAGTTGCGGGATGATGCATTACGGAACGAGTAAAGAGACTTGCCGGTAACGAGATTGAACTAGGTATGAAGATACCGACGATCGAATCTCGGGCAAGTAACATACCGATGACAAAGGGAACAACGTATGTTGTCATTGCGGTACAACCGATAAAGATTTTCATAGAATATGTGGGAACCAATATGAGCATCCAGGTTCCGCTGTTGGTTATTGACCGGAGAGGTGTCTCGGTCATGTCTACATAGTTCTCGAACCCGTAGGGTCCGCACGCTTAATGTTCGATGACGATTTTGTATTATATGAGTTATGTGATTGGTGACCGAATGTTGTTCGGAGTCCCGGATGAGATCACGGACATGACGAGGAGTCTCAAAATGGTCAAGAGGTAAAGATTCATATATAGGACGATAGTATTCGGACATCGGAAGTGGTCCGGGGGGTACCGGGTACATATCGGGTCACCGGAAGGGGTTCCGGGCACCCCCCGGCAAAGATATGGGCCTATTGGGCCAAGAGGGGAAACGCAGCAGCCAGCATGGGCTGCTGCACCCCCCTTGCTGGCCGAATAGGAAGGGGAAGGGAAAAGGGGAAGAGAGAAGGAAGGGGAGGCAATTTGGCCTCCCCCTTCCTTCCCTCCTCTTTCCCCCTTCCTTCCCTCTCCGGAAAACATGGAAAGGGGGGGGGGGGCGAATTGGACTAGGCCCCCAAGTAGGATTCCTCCTACTTGGGGCGCCCTAGGGATGTGCCCCTCCCCCTCCCACCTATATATACATGGGGAGGGGGCGCCTAGAACACACATCAAACATTGTTAGCCGTGTGCGGCGCCCCCCTCCACAGTTTACGCCTCCGGTCATATTCACGTAGTGCTTAGGCAAAGCCCTGCGCGGATCACTTCACCATCACCATCACCACGCCGTCGTGCTGACGGAACTCTCCCTTGACACTTTGCTGGATCAAGAGTTCGAGGGACGTCATCGAGCTGAACGTGTGCAGAACTCGGAGGTGCCGTACGTTCGGTGCTTGATCGGTTGGAACAAGAAGAAGTTCGACTACATCAACCGCGTTAACAAACGCTTCCGCTTTCGGTCTACGAGGGTACGTGGACACACTCTCCCCTTCTCGTTGCTATGCATCTCCTAGATAGATCTTGCATGAGCGTAGGAATTTTTTTGAAATTGCATGCTACGTTTCCCAACAGTGGCATCCGAGCCAGGTCTATGCATAGATGATATGCACGAGTAGAACACAAAGAGTTGTGGGCGGTGATAGTCATACTGCTTACCACCAACGTCTTATTTTGGTTCGGTGGTATTGTTGGATGAAGCGGCCCGGACCAACCTTACATGACCACGTTCATGAGACCGGTTCCACCGATAGACATGCAACTAGTTTTGCATAAAGGTGGCTGGCAGGTGTCTGTTTCTCCAACTTTAGTTGAATCAAATTTGACTACGGCCGGTCCTTGTTGAAGGTTAAAACAGCAAACTTGACGAAACACCGTTGTGGTTTTGATGCGTAGGTAAGAACGGTTCTTACTAGAAGCCCGTAGCAGCCACGTAAAACTTGCAACAACAAAGTAGAGGACGTCTAACTTGTTTTTGCAGGGCATGTTGTGATGTGATATGGTCAAGACATGATGTGATATACGTTGTTGTATGAGATGATCATGTTTTGTAAAAGTTATCAGCAACTGGCAGGAGCCTTATGGTTGTCGCTTTATTGTATGAAATGCAAACGCCATGTAATTGCTTTACTTTATCACTATGCGGTAGCGATAGTTGTAGAAGCAATAGTTGGCAAGATGACAACGACACTACGATGGAGATCAAGGTGTCAAGCCGGTGACGATGGAAATCATAACGGTGCTTTGGAGATGGAGATCAAAGGCACAAGATGATGATGGCCATATCATGTCATATATTTTGATTGCATGTGATGTTTATCTTTTATGCATCTTATTTTGCTTAGTACGGCGGTAGCATTATAAGATGATCCCTTACTAAAATTTCAAGGTATAAGTGTTCTCCCTGAGTATGCACCATTGCGATAGTTCGTCGTGCTGAGACACCACGGGATGATCGGGTGTGATAAGCTCTACGTTCACATACAACGGGTGCAAGATAGTTTTGCACATGCGGAATACTCGGGTTAAACTTGACGAGCCTAGCATGTACAGACATGGCTTCGGAACACTAGAGACTGAAAGGTCGAACGTGAATCATATAGTAGATATGATCAACATAGAGATGTTCACCATTGAAAACTACTCCATCTCACGTGATGATCGGACATGGTTTAGTTGATTTGGATCACGTGATCATTTAGATGACTTGAGGGATGTCTATCTAAGTGGGAGTTCTTAAGTAATATGATTAATTGAACTTAATTTATCATGAACTTAGTCCTGATAGTTTTTGCATATCTATGTTGTAGATCAATGGCCCGTGCTACCGTTCCCTTGAATTTTAATGCGTTCCTAGAGAAAGCTAAGTTGAAAGATGATGGTAGCAACTACACGGACTAGGTCCGTAACTTGAGGATTATCCTCATTGCTGCACATAAGAATTATGTCCTTGATGCACCGCTAGGTGACAAGCCCCCTCCCGCTAATGTAGACGCTTTGAACGTCTGGCAGACGCGATCTGATGACTACTCTATAGTTCAGTGTGCCATGCTCTACGGCTTAGAACCGGGACTTCAAAGACGTTTTGAACGATGTGGACCATATGAGATGTTCCAGGAGTTGAAGTTAATATTTCAAGAAAATGCCCGAGTTGAGAGATATGAAGTCTCCAACAAGTTCTATAGCTGCAAGATGGAGGAGAACAGTTCTGTCAGTGAACACATACTCAGAATGTCTGGGTATCATAACCACTTGACTCAGCTGGGAGTTAATCTTCCGGATGATAGTGTTATTGACAGAGTTCTTCAATCACTACCACCAAGCTACAAAGGCTTCGTGATGAACTATAATATGCAAGGGATGGATAAGACAATTCCCGAGCTCTTCGCTATGCTCAAAGCTGCGGAGGTAGAAATCAAGAAAGAGCATCAAGTGTTGATGGTTAACATGACCACTAGTTTCAAGAAAAAGGGCAAGGGAAAGAAGGGGAACTTCAAGAAGAATGGCAAGCAAGTTGTCACTCCCGGGAAGAAGCCCAAGTCTGGACCCAAGCCTAAAACTGAGTGCTTCTACTGCAAAGGGACTGGTCACTGGAAACGGAACTGCCCCAAGTATTTGGCGGATAAGAAGGATGGCAAAGTGAACAAAGGTATATTTGATATACATGTTATTGATGTGTACCTTACTAATGCTCGTAGTAGCGCCTGGGTATTTGATACTGGTTCTGTTACTCATATTTGCAACTCGAAACAGGGGCTACGGATTAAACGAAGATTGGCTAAGGACGAGGTGACGATGCGCGTCGGGAATGGTTCCAAGGTCGATGTGATCGCCGTCGGCACGCTACCTCTACATCTACCTTCGGGATTAGTTTTAGACCTGAATAATTGTTATTTGATGCCAGCGTTAAGCATGAACATTATATCTGGATCTTGTTTGATGCGAGACGGTTATTCATTTAAATCAGAGAATAATGGTTGTTCTATTTATATGAGTAATATCTTTTAGGGTCATGCACCCTTGAAGAGTGGTCTATTTTTGTTGAATCTCGATCGTGGTGATACACATATTCATAATATTGATGCCAAAAGATGCAAAATTGATAATGATAGTGCAACATATTTGTGGCACTGTCGTTTAGGTCATATTGGTGTAAAGCGCATGAAGAAACTCCATGCGGATGGACTTTTGGAATCACTTGATTATGAATCATTTGGTGCTTGCGAACCATGCCTCATGGGCAAGATGACTAAGACTCCGTTCTCCGGAACAATGGAGCGAGCTACTGACTTGTTGGAAATAATACATACCGATGTATGCGGTCCGATGAGTGTTGAGGCTCGTGGCGGGTATCGTTATTTTCTAACATTCACAGATGATTTGAGCAGATATGGGTATATCTACTTAATGAAACACAAGTCTGAAACATTTGAAAAGTTCAAAGAATTTCAGAGTGAAGTGGAGAATCATCGTAACAAGAAAATAAAGTTTCTTCGATCTGATCGCGGAGGCGAATATTTGAGTTATGAGTTTGGCCTTCATTTAAAACAATGTGGAATAGTTTCACAACTCACGCCACCTGGAACACCACAGCGAAATGGTGTGTCCGAACGTCGTAACCGTACTTTATTAGATATGGTGCGATCTATGATGTCTCTTACCGATTTACCACTATCGTTTTGGGGTTATGCATTAGAGACAGCTGCATTCACGTTAAATAGGGCACCATCTAAATCTGTTGAGACGACACCGTATGAAGTGTTGTTTGGCAAGAAACCTAAGCTGTCGTTTCTTAAAGTTTGGGGTTGCGATGCTTATGTGAAAAAGCTTTAGCCTGATAAGCTTGAACCCAAATCGGAAAAGTGTGTCTTCATAGGATACCCAAAAGAAGCTGTTGGGTACACCTTTTATCACAGATCCGAAGGCAAGGTCTTTGTTGCTAAGAATGTATCCTTTCTAGAGAAGGAGTTTCTCTCGAAAGAAGTGAGTGGGAGGAAAGTAGAACTTGATGAGGTAATCGTACCTTCTCTCGAATTGGAAAGTAGCTCATCACAGAAAACTGTTCCCGTGATGCCTACACCAACTAGTGAGGAAGATAATAATAATGATCATGAAACTTCGGATCAAGTTACTACCGAACCTCGTAGGTCAACCAGAGCACGTTCCGCACCAGAGTGGTACGATAATCCTGTTCTAGAAGTCATATTACTAGACCATGACGAACCTACGAACTATGAGGAAGCGATGATGAGCCCAGATTCCGCAAAATGGCTTGAGGCCATGAAATCTGAGATGGGATCCATGTATGAGAACAAAGTATGGACTTTGGTTGACTTGCCCGATGATCAGCAAGCCATAGAGAATAAATGGATCTTCAAGAAGAAGACTGACGCTGATGGTAATGTTACTGTCTACAAAGCTCGACTTGTTGCGAAAGGTTTTTGACAAGTTCAAGGAGTTGACTACGATGAGACTTTCTCACCCGTAGCGATGCTTAAGTCTGTCCGAATCATGTTAGCAATTGCCGCATTTTATGATTATGAAATCTGGCAAATGGACGTCAAAACTGCATTCCTTAATGGATTTCTCAAAGAAGAGTTGTATATGATGCAACCAGAAGGTTTTGCCGATCCTAAAGGCGCTAACAAAGTGTGCAAGCTCCAGCGATCCATTTATGGACTGGTGCAAGCATCTCGGAGTTGGAATATACGCTTTGATGAGGTGATCAAAGCATATGGTTTTATACAGACTTTTGGAGAAGCCTGTATTTACAAGAAAGTGAGTGGGAGCTCTGTAGCATTTCTAATATTATATGTCGATGACATATTGTTGATTGGAAATGATATAGAATTTCTGGATAGCATAAAAGGATACTTGAATAAGAGTTTTTCAATGAAAGACCTCGGTGAAGCTGCTTATATATTAGGCATCAAGATCTATAGAGATAGATCAAGACGCTTAATTGGACTTTCACAAAGCACATACCTTGATAAAGTTTTGAAGAAGTTCAAAATGGATCAGTCAAAGAAAGGGTTCTTGCCTGTGTTACAAGGTGTGAAGTTGAGTCAGACTCAATGCCCGACCACTGCAGAAGATAGAGAGAAAATGAAAGTCATTCCCTATGCCTCAGCCATAGGTTCTATCATGTATGCTATGTTGTGTACCAGACCTGATGTGTGCCTTGCTATAAGTCTAGCAGAGAGGTACCAAAGTAATCCAGGAGTGGATCACTGGACAGCGATCAAGAACATCCTGAAGTACCTGAAAAGGACTAAGGATATGTTTCTCGTTTATGGAGGTGACAAAGAGCTTGTCGTAAATGGTTACGTCGATGCTAGCTTTGACACTGATCCAGATGACTCTAAGTCACAAACCGGATACGTATTTATATTGAATGGTGGACAGTTGGTGCAGTTCCAAGCAAAGCGTCGTGGCGGACCTACGTGTGAAGCGGAGTACATAACTGCTTCGGAAGCAGCAAATGAAGGAGTTCATATCTGATCTAGGTGTAATACCTAGTGCATCGGGTCCAATGAAAATCTTTTGTGACAATACTGGAGCAATTGCCTTGGCGAAGGAATCCAGATTTCATAAAAGAACCAAACACATCAAGAGATGCTTCAACTCCATCTGTGATCAAGTCAAGGAGGGAGACATAGAGATTTGCAAAATACATACGGATCTGAATGTGGCAGACCCGTTGACTAAGCCTCTTTCACGAGCAAAACATGATCAACACCAAGACTCCATGGGTGTTAGAATCATTACATTGTAATCTAGATTATTGACTCTAGTGCAAGTGGGAGACTGAAGGAAATATGCCCTAGAGGCAATAATAAAGTTGTTATTTATATTTCCTTATATCATGATAAATGTTTATTATTCATGCTAGAATTGTATTAATTGGAAACTTGATACATGTGTGGATACATAGACAAAACACAGTGTCCCTAGTAAGCCTCTACTAGACTAGCTCGTTAATCAAAGATGGTTAAGTTTCCTAACCATAGCCATGTGTTGTCATTTGATGAACAGGATCACATCATTAGGAGAATGATGTGATGGACAAGACCCATCCGTTAGCTTAGCATAATGATCGTTAAGTTTTATTGCTATTGCTTTCTTCATGACTTATACATATTCCTTTGGCTATGAGATTATGCAACTCCCGGATACCGGAGGAATACCTTGTGTGCTATCAAACGTCACAACATAACTGGGTGATTATAAAGATGCTCTACAGGTATCTCCGAAGGTGTTTGTTGGGTTGGCATAGATCAAGATTAGGATTTGTCACTCCGAGTATCGGAGAGGTATCTCTGGGCCCTCTCGGTAATGCACATCATAAGAAGCCTTGCAAGCAATGTGACTAATGAGTTAGTTGTGGGATGATGCATTACGGAACGAGTAAAGAGACTTGCCGGTAACGAGATTGAACTAGGTATGAAGATACCGACGATCGAATCTCGGGCAAGTAACATACCGATGACAAAGGGAACAACGTATGTTGTCATTGCGGTACGACCGATAAAGATCTTCGTAGAATATGTGGGAACCAATATGAGCATCCAGGTTCCGCTGTTGGTTATTGACCGGAGAGGTGTCTCGGTCATGTCTACATAGTTCTCGAACCCATAGGGTCCGCACGCTTAACGTTCGATGATGATTTTGTATTATATGAGTTATGTGATTGGTGACCGAATATTGTTCGGAGTCCCGGATGAGATCACAGACATGACGAGGAGTCTCGAAATGGTCGAGAGGTAAAGATTCATATATAGGACGATAGTATTCGGACACCGGAAGTGTTTCGGGGGTACCGGGTACATATCGGGTCACCGGAAGGGGTTCCGGGCACCCCCCGGCAAAGATATGGGCCTATTGGGCCAAGAGGGGAAACGCATCAGCCAACATGGGCTGCTGCGCCCCCCTTGCTGGCCGAATAGGAAGGGAAAGGGAAAAGGGGAAGAGAGAAGGAAGGGGAGGCAATTCGGCCTCCCCCTTCCTTCCCTCCTCTTTCCCCCTTCCTTCCCTCTCTGGAAAACATGGAAACGGGGGGGGGGGGGGGGGGCGAATTGGACTAGGCCCCCAAGTAGGATTCCTCCTACTTGGGGCGCCCTAGGGCTATGCCCCTCCCCCTCCCACCTATATATACATGGGGAGGGGGCGCCTAGAACACACATCAAACATTGTTAGCCGTGTGCGGCGCCCCCCCTCCACAGTTTACGCCTCCGGTCATATTCACATAGTGCTTAGGCGAAGCCCTGCGCGGATCACTTCACCATCACCATCACCACGCCGTCGTGCTGACGGAACTCTCCCTCGACACTTTGCTGGATCAAGAGTTCGAGGGACGTCATCGAGCTGAACATGTGCAGAACTCGGAGGTTCCGTACATTCGGTGCTTGATCGGTCGGAACGAGAAGAAGTTCGACTACATCAACCGCGTTAACAAACGCTTCCGCTTTCGGTCTACGAGGGTACGTGGACACACTCTCCCCTTCTCGTTGCTATGCATCTCCTAGATAGATCTTGCGTGAGCGTAGGAAATTTTTTGAAATTGCATGCTACGTTTCTCAACAATCCTCACCATGTACAGTCATCTCCTTATTCCTCTCGGTTGTTGACCATGTTGACAACACCAGAGGGCGGCGCCGCGGCGAGCAAACCAAGGCGGAGGACGATGGTGAGGCCTTGGATGGGAACGAACAGGAGCCGTGGAAGATGCGCAGAGTTTTAGGGTGCGATGTGGCCACAATGCATGCGCGGCAGCACAGCCAGCCATGGGAGGCGGGAGCAGGCGGTCCCGCCGGCGCTGGTTTGGCTTTGGCGGCTGGAGGAAGAAGAGACTGAAGAAACACGACAGACCTTGAATGTCAATCCAACGGTCAAGGTTGGAACAATCGTTTGTTGACTAAGCCGACACCAAGTAGCATACTTTCTTATATATAGGAAGAAAAGAAAAACTGGGCTCGTTTGCCAGATAACATTCCCGAAACTGTGACCGTTTGATCTTGCGTCGCAACTAAAACTGCGAGGAAAATGCGTTCGTTTGCCGTCCTCCTCCCAGGGAACGTTTGCCACATAAGTGACTAGCACCCTTTGTTTTCAACCGAGAGGTCTTGGGTTTGAGTCCCAGGAACCCTCAATTTTCTCCTCCTTCCTTCCTCGCAAAAAAAAAGAAAATCAAAGACTTGAGAAGGCGTACAGAACAAGCTAGTGTACTAGTAAAGATACATTGCTGAGTTTTAGAAAAAAGAGAGACGTGCTCCTGTAGCTAGTTCAAATCCAAACCTAGACTATGACTATATATGGTGCCATGCTACTCTGCAAGTAATGAAACTGACATATCCAACGTTCGCTTCTCCTCTTCTCTACTTACTCTGCCTAGCATCAGAAGCTCTGGCCGCAGCAACCATGTCCGCTGGCGGCTCGTCCACCTGCTCTTCAGCAGGCAACAACCAGATATGCGCCAAGTCGTCGCCCATACCATCGCCTGTGGGTCTCATCACACCCCCGCCGGCACACGCACCGCAACCGGTTGCTCATCACAACCCCTGCCGTTGGTGTGGTGCCACTGCTGCAAATCACGCAGAGTCATCCGTCGCGTCTCAACCACAATCCTCAACCCTCGCCGAGACTTCTACAAATGCCCGAATCATGGGGTAATAATATGTTTAAGTGTTGTTCCGCTGCTTTCAGTTGCTGATTTTTTTAATAGTTTGGTTGATGATCTTCCAATTTGATTCGTGCAGAAAAGGGAAGATTCGTGTGATTTGTATTTCTGGGAAGTTGCTGATGTGGGGGAATGCAACTACGCTGATTATTTGGTTAGCCGAGGAATCCCAATACCAGCAGGTTGGGGTGTTGGACAAGTAACTGAAGGAACGACAGAAGAGGAAGATGCAGAGCAGAAGGTTAAAGATGCAGTTCCTCTGATCATGGCCAAGCAACAGCTACTGAATGGCCTTGACAGCAATGAGGAGATGAAAGAGCTTGTGAAGATAATGGGCAAAATCGATGTGCTCTGTAGGATGATTGTCTCTTTATTTGCAGTGTATGTAGCACTCGTGATGTATTCAGTGGCTATGACAGGAACACTTTGCTGAAACTAGTAATGAATGAAACCTATTTAGCAGGCTGGGCGTAGTGTTGTGAACATCTAATGATTTCTATTAACGAAAATCGGGGGTATCCCCTTTTGCTTATAAATAAATAAATAGCAGATGCCCTTTTGCTAATAAATAAATAAATTAGCAGAGGCCCTGTCGGGTTAGCTTTGTTCCCATTCAAAGACATCGAGCAAATTGCAGTCCAACAGCAAACTATGTCATCAAATACAAGTTTCACAGCCAAATATGAGTACAACTAAACAACAATGTCATCATGTTTTTGTTGGGAATCGTTGCATGGAAAACAAAAAAAATTCTACACACATGCAATGATCTATCCATGGAGATGCATAGCAATGAGGGGGAGAGTGTGTCTACGTACCCTCGTAGACCTTAAGCGGAAGTGTTTCACAACGCGATTGATGTAGTCGAACTTCTTCGCGCGTCAACCGATCAAGTACTGAACACACGACACCTCCGCGTTCTGCACACGTTCAGCTCGGTGACGTCCCCCGCCTTCTTGATCCAGCAAGACGTCGAGGTAGTAGATGAGTTCCGTCAGCACGACGGCGTGGTGATGGTGATGGTGAAGTGATCTCCGTAGGGCTTCGCCTAAGCACTACGAAAATATGACCGGGGGTGTAAACGGTGGAAGGGGGCGCCGCACACGGCTAACAATTGATCTGGTGTGTGCTAGGGCGCCCCCCCACATATATATAGGTGGGAGGGAGAGGGGAGGCTGCTAGGAGGCGCCCCAAGTAGGCCCAAATCCTACTTGGGGTCCTCCCCAAGTGGCGCCCCCTGCCATATTTAATCGAGGGGGAAGGAAAGAGGGGGGGGGGGAGTGGGAAGGAAGGGGGAATCCTATTCCACTCTTTCCTTTCCCTTCCCCTTTTTCCTTCTCCTCCTAGGCCGGCCCATATGGGGGGCGCACCAGCCCCTTGTGGCTGGTGTGTTTCCCCTCTTGGCCCATAAGGCCCATATCTTTTGCCGGGGGTGTCCGGAACCCCTTCCGGTGACCCGATAAGTACCTGGTACCCCCCGAAACACTTCTGATGTCCGAATACCATCGTCCTATATATCAATATTTACCTCTCGACCATTTCGAGACTCCTCGTCATGTCCGTGATCTCATCCGGGACTCCGAACAACATTCGTCACCAAATCACATAACTCATATAATACTATATCGTCATCGAACGTTAAGCGTGCGGACCCTACGGGTTCGAGAACTATGTAGACATGACCGAGACACCTCTCCGGTCAATAACCAATAGCGGAACCTGGATGCGCATATTGGCTCCTACATATTCTACGAAGATCTTTATCGGTCGAACCGTTATGACAACATACGTAATTCCCTTTGTCCATCGGTATGTTACTTGCCCGAGATTCGATCGTCGGTATCTTCATACCTAGTTCAATCTCGTTACCGGCAAGTCTCTTTACTCGTTCTGTAATACATCACCTCATGACCAACTCCTTAGTCATTTGCTTGCAAGCTTATGATGTGTATTACCGAGAGGGCCCAGAGATACATCTCCAATACTCGGAGTGACAAATCCTAATCTCGATCTATGCCAACTCAACAAACACCTTTGGAGATACCTGTAGAGCATCTTTATGATCACCCAATTATGTTGTGACGTTTGATAGCACACAAGGTATTCCTCCGGTATCCGGGAGTTGTATAATCTCATAGTCGAAGGAATATGTATTTGAGATGAAGAAAGCAATAGCAATAAAACTGAACGATCATTATGCTAAGCTAACGGATGGGTCTTGTCCATCACATCATTCTCCTAATGATGTGATCCCGTTATCAAATGACAACACATGTCTATGGTTAGGAAACCTTAACCATCTTTGATCAACGAGCTAGTCTAGTAGAGGCTTACTAGGGACACGGTATTTGTTTATGTATTCACACATTGATGTCTACTACGCAACCTTCTTCTTGTAGACTCGTGTTGGGCCTCCAAGCGTAGAGTTTTGTAGGACAGTAGCAAATTTCCCTCAAGTGGATGACCTAAGGTTTATCAATCCGTGGGAGGCATAGGATGAAGATGGTCTCTCTCAAACAACCCTGCAACCAAATAACAAAGAATCTCTTATGTCCCCAACACACCCAATACAATGGTAAATTGTATAGGTGCACTAGTTCGGCGAAGAGATGGTGATACAAGTGTAATATGGATGGTAGATATAGGTTTTTGTAATCTGAAAATATAAAAACTGCAAGGTAGCAAGTAACAAAAGTGAGCAAAAACGGTATTGCAATGCTTAGAAACAAGGCCTAGGGTTCATACTTTCACTAGTGCAAGTTCTCTCAACAATGATAACATAATTAGATCATATGGCAATCCCTCAACGTGCGACAAAAGTCACTCCAAAGTTCCTATCGCGGAGAACATAAGACGAAATTGCTTGTAGGGTATGAAACCACCTCAAAGTTCTTCTTTCCGATCAATCCATTGGGCTATTCATATAAGTGTCACAAACAACCCTAGAGTTCGTAGTAAAATAACACCATATGACACACATCAATCAACCCTAATGTCACCTAGATACTCCAATGTCACCACAAGTATCCGTGGGTCAATTATACGATATGCATCAAACAACTTCAGATTCATAATATTCAATCCAACACAAAGAACCTCAAAGAGTGCCCCAAGATTCCTACCAGAGAAACAAGGACGAAAACGTGCATCAACCCCTATGCATAGATTACCCCAATGTCACCTCGGGAATCCACGAGTTGAGTGCCAAAACATACATCAAGTGAATCAATAGAATACCCCATTGTCACCACGGGTATCCCACGCAAGACATACATCAAGTGTTCTCAAATCCATAAAAGTATTCAATCCGATAATAATGAAACCTCAAAGGTAAAACTCAATTCATCACAAGAAGATAGAGGGGGGGGAAACACCATATGATCCAACTATAATAACAAAGCTCACGGTACATAAAGATCGTGCCAAATCAAGAACACGAGAGAGAGAGAGATCAAACACATAGCTACTGGTACATATCCTCAGCCCCGAGGGTGAACTACTCCCTCCTCATCATGGAGACCGCCGAGGTGATGAAGATGGCCACCGGTGATGGTTTCCCCCTCCGGCAGGGTGCTGGAACGGGATCCCGATTGGTTTTTCGTGGCTACAGAGGCTTGCGGCGGCGGAACTCCCGATCTAGGTTTATTTCTGGGGGTTTCTATATTTATAGGAATTTTTTGCGTCGGGAACAAGTCAGGGGGGTCCACGAGGCGACGACAAGACAGGGGGGCGCGCCCTCCACCCTTGTGGATGCCACATGGCTCTTCTGGACCAACTCTTTTGCTTCGAGGGTTTCTTCTGGTCCATAAAAAATCACCGTAAATTTTCAGGTCATTTGGACTCCGTTTGATATTCCTTTTCTGTAAAACTCAAAAACAAGGAAAAAACAGAAACTGGCACTGGGCTCTAAGTTAATAGGTTAGTCCCAAAATTAATATAGAATAGCATATAAATGCATATAAAACATCCAAGATGTATAATATAATAGCACGGAACAATAAAAAATTATAGATACGTTGGAGACGTATCACACATCTATTTAGGTTTCCGATCAATACAATTCTAGCATGAATAATAAACCTTTATCATGAATAAGGAAATATAAAATAACAACTTTATTATTGCCTCTAGGGCATATTTCCTTCAGTTTTAGTCATCATACAATCACCAAACACAAATCAACATACATAATAAGTGATGTTCTCATAGCAAAATACTAAACAACAACTTCATCAGGTTTCAGTTGTCATAGCAAACACAATTTCACATAGTAGATTAAAAAACGTCTTCTGACAGGCAAATACGACAAAAGCAATCTAATCGTCATTCGCAGCAGCAGTGTCAACATCTTCGCCATGTGTATCAGTTTGAATCGTAATCCCCCCCAGTGTCATCTTCTTCTTCATCCTCAATGTCCTCGAACGTTGGCGTCTTATTGATCAACTCTCATATGTCCGCAGCCCGACAGGCAATCTTTTTGCCAGCGTCATTGATGTGATGGTTCTCAAAGATATTAGGAACATCTGTGGAATCTTCTACATCAGGAGCAGTGTAAGCATCATCTTGTTGTGCAACTTCATTAAACGAATTCCTCTGCTCAAACCTTTGCAATACTCTTCAGTCATCGCTACGTGCAAATGTGTCTTCCAAGAAAAATACCTGTGTTGCTTGATTTGCCAAAATAAAAGGCTCGTAGGTCTGGTACGCCGCCTTGACATTGATGGATTTGAAATAATCATTAGCTCTGCGTTTTGCGATCCTGGAAAACAGGTTATACCAACGACAGCACAACAGAACCACACATCGATGAACCTCGAAACTGGAGATATACTACAACTGAACAATGTCTGTTATATTAGCATACATTTTAGTTGTCTCTTCGCCATACTTATCCGTGCTCATGATGGAACTGTTTTGTGTCTTCCTGCCTTCGTCGCGTGTAAGGGGTGTTGTAGTGCACATCTCCAACAACGCAAGATTCATAATGTCTTACCCGAGTATCAGGACCCATTGCTAGTGCGTAAAGGGCATCATTAACTGCCTGCCCATCATCCCGCATCTTCTTAACCTATGGTTAGAAAATAGACAAGCTGATCATCTTATGTTCTCAATATATTAAAAAAACTGATAGTGCAATTCAAAAGCTTACATGGCTCTTGAGCCATTTCGCAAATCCTGCCATAACCAGTTTGTCAATGTTTCTTGGATTTTGCAGCAGTAACTCCTTTTTGTAGATGCTGCACAACATAGTGATCGTGTCAAACATCTAAATATATAAGAATGTGCTGGAAGTTTAGTAGATTACGATGTATAAGCTGCAGTACTTAGCACTTACTCGATATAAGGTAGAATCTCAGGACAGTTATTGAACACATACCAAACCATTTGTCCAAATCTTTAGGTTTGTCATCTTGTCGACTCTTCCCTGTAACTCGAACAGAACAATCGAAAACATTGAGCTCAGGATTGTCTTCACCCACCTCTTTGCTAAGCTCATCAGCTAATTCAATGTATTTTGAGCAGAATGTCAACGCTTCTGTAGCAATGTAGGCCTCTGCAATGGAACCATCAGGTCTAGCTTTGTTCCTAACATAGCCCTTGAAAGTGCCTAGCCGCCTTTCAATAGGGTACATCCAGCCATACTGTACTAGACCTCTAAGTAGTGCCTCATCAGGTAGATGAACAGCCAAATGCACCATCACATCAAAGAAGGCTAGAGGATATATCTTCTCAAGGCCACATAGGATAGTTGGTATCTTGTCTCTAAGACGCTCCAAAGCACCTATCCTGATATTTCTACTGCAGAGTTCCCTGAAGAATTGTCCCAACTCTGCAACTGCTCTGTATAAGTCAGGGCGGCCCAATCCTCTAAGGATAACAAGTAAAACCCTTTGAAGTAGGACGTGGCAGTCATGAGTTTTCAACCCTTGTACCTTGTTTCCATCTGCACTGACTCTCCTTTCAGGGTTGGAAGCAAATCCATGTGGGAATCTCACACGTGACATGACCTTGCAGAATTCTTTTCTTTTTACCTTATCCAAGACGTACATAGCTGGTGCCATATCCCGTGGTTTACCTTCATCTTCCACCTGCAAATCCTTTCCGATACCCAGGTGTGTCAAATCAATCCTAGATTTTAAGGTATCTTTCGTCTTGCCTTCAATATTAAGAAGTGTGCCGATAATGTTGTCACATATATTTTTCTCGATGTGCATCACATCAAGATTATGCCGCAGATCCAAATCTTTCCAATACTCCAAGTCCCACATAGTGGGCCTGCGGGTAAACAATAATCTCTCTTCTGCCCTGCCACGCTTCCTTTTCTCGCTACCATTATCAGGATGGTTCCCTGGTGTAATATGCCTGACCTTCTCTAATTCCACTGGCAACTCATCATCGGTGAGCCTCTTTGGCACATCACGATTTGCATGCTTTGCATTGAACACATGTCTTCGGTATTTTGTAGGACACGGCTTGTCCTTGGCAAGGAAACAACGGTGTCCAATGTAACAGATCTTGCTAAGTATTGCGTATGACAGCGGATTCTTGTCACAGCGAACACATGCATTGTAACCATGTGTCGTTCGCCCTGACATAGTGCCCAAAGTCGGATAATCATGGATGCACCAAATTATAACAACACGCAGAAAGAAATCAGCTGGTGGGCTGCTATATAGGTCTCGAGTGAGAACACCCCTCCATAGCTGTTGAAGTTCCTCCACAAGAGGCTCCATGAATAAATCAAAATCCTTTTTCCAGGACTTTTTGGACCTGGGATGAGCAAGGCCATCATGTAGTTTGATTCTTTGGTGCAGACATTTGGAGGCATGTTATAAGGGATAACAAACAATGGCCACATGCTATATGTGGCGCTCTGGTGGCCAAATGGGTTAAATCCATATGTAGCTAAGCCAAGTCTAATGTTTCTCGGGTCAGCAGCAAAATTTTTGTGTTGCTGATTGAAGCTTTTCCAGTCACGACCATGAGATGGATGGCTCATTACATTCTGATCTCTGTACTCCTGATTCCTAGAATGCCACAATACATCCTCTCTTGTTTCAACATCATGAAACAACCTCTGCAATCTTGGTATAATTGGAAAATGTCTTAGAACATTATGAGGAATCCTCTTCACAGCATCGCCATCTTTCCATCTTGATGATTTGCATTTTGGGCATTCACTTAAGTTGGCATAATTCTTCCGGAACAGAACACAATTATTCTTACAAAAATGGATCATATCATATCCAATTCCAACTGCACGAAGGAAATTCTTCATTTTACTGTAGGTGTGTAGCAGCTCAGGCGCATCTGGGAAAGATTTGCGGAAAGCAGCCAACATCGCATCGAATGATTTGTTGGTCATCCACTCAGATGTCTTCACCTGAAGAAAGGTGACCATAGCTGAGAATACTGACAGCTTATTTCTTGGGGTGACAGCCACGTTGCATTGTTCCAACATGCGGGCCCACCGTTTTTCTTCTGCAGGTGAAAGTTCACGAAATGAGCGAGCATTTCATAGCATTGTTTCAATGTTGGTCAAACTCACTGGCTCCGCCACCACCACCTCCTCCTCCTCTTCCACCTAAGCATCAGGCAGATCAAGATGGTGATCTGCTTCTTCCACATAGTCAGTAACATTGACGTTCACAGCTTCACCATGATGAACCCACCTAGTATATGTGACCGACATCCCATACAAGTGTAGATGATTTTGCACAGTTGACTGGGGTCTTGTAACTGAATTCATACAACTGCTACACGGGCAGAGCACATCTGATTTTGGACCACCGTACTCAGCTCTGATAAAGTTCATGAAGTTTTCAACCCCCTCGACATATGCAGCGGAGAATCTTCAAGTAGAAGTTATCCAAGTTCTGTCCATCTGTTAGACATACAAATTAGTTCTTCTACTAGATAGTACAGAAAAAACATATATGCTTTTCTATGAAGTCCAGAAAAAAATACCTAGGTCGATGTCTAAAGCTATGGCAAGATATTTGGACAAGCAGATCTAAGTAATGAAATATATGTAAAGCTAATTCAGCAAACAAATTTGAGTGCTAAATTATGGCAGGCTGTTTCAGCAGTCAATGAGGCCGAGCACACAGCCATTGAAGGCCATCTCAGCAACAAAGATCGAGTATAAAATGGTGTAGAGCTATTTCACCTAACAGATTGGCTACTAGACCATGGCAATCTACGTCACAATAAATGTATGGCAGGATATTTTAGCAACTAATCAGGCGTGGCATGCCATCTCAGCTAAGCAGATTGAATGCAGAACAGGGCAAGGAAGCTTCTTAAGCAGAGCATATTGACTATAAACTATTTCGGCAAACAGTGAGATTAACAGCGTCTATCAGCTAACATTCAGTGCTACTCAGACATGCACGGGGCCTCAGTCTAGAATGCGCGTACCATGGGAGAAGCTGACCGCCGTGCTTCTCCACAAGAACGTCGCCAGTGGTGGCGGCGCGGCTAGAGGACGGCAGTCTACGTGAGCGTACTGTGGGAGCGAGAGGATCGCCGTGCGTCTCCTCGATGAATCACGGCGCCGATGTATCGGCGCGGCGGGGAGGGCGGCTTTGGCAGAGCGAATGGAGTTGAGGGGGCCGGGGGGAGGGGGGTTTGGGGAATATTATTGGCTAGTTGGCCTAAGGGCGGTTGAATTTGGGATTTGGGGGGAATTTTCGCCCGGTGGGCGGGGGAGTTTGGCGCATGGTCGGTTTCTCCAAGTGCTGTACCATGTGTCAGTGAAGAGGCAAGCCAAAGCGCGTTCCGTTTGCGTGAGCCATGTGCAGGACCGACCGTGTGAGGGGTGCAATGCGACCACGACAGGCGTGCTATGAGTGTACCGCCTTTTTTCCTTTTAAACTTGATGCTTCGCGCGATCCATCGATACTACTACTAGTAATCTGGTAATCCCGACTAAAACAGCGCGGCCGGGTCTTTTCCCGCGTGATATGCTGGGAGGTTGGCTTAGTTGGGTTTTTTAGGACGAGTAATGCTACACCTACGTAATCCAACTTACGTAATTAACGTAATGTGAAACGTGTGGGCTGTTGATTGGAGATTGGGGGAAGGGAGGGGCCCACCACCATGAAAATCAGGGGGGAGAGAGAGAAGCAATTTACGTTAACCCTTTCGTAGGTTCCCGTAGATGTAGAAAGATGTGAAATGCGTGAATGTGTAGTGGACGTACTATTGGAGTGCCTAAGATAAATTGTGTATGTAGACCCTATGTGTTTATTTACTTCGCATGTTAGCTTTGTCTCGGGTCAAACCTTCTAAGTTTATACACACAAAAACGAATCATCATTCCATATATTTTCATACTCCTACAATATATTTTACTATTATTGTGAAAGTTCATATACACCGGACGAGATTCATGCAAACACGGAAGATTTTCATTACATTTCGAACTTTTATAGGACAGAAAAATAAAAGAAACTCGACCCTAAACCTTTTCTATGGCGGTGACCGACGTCCTCCATCTACCATCTCCATGTACGGGGGCGGGGTTCAAGACCCGTGAAGTGAAGGTGCGGTCTCCGGCGAGGAAGAGTAGAACACGGGAGATGGACCGACCAGTTGGCACACCATGCCATGCCGCCTCCCATGCCCTACTCATCGTCGGAGGAGTCCCCGACCTCGGCGGTGCCGGTGGACGTGAGGTCGATGATGATGGACGTGGACGGTCCGTCGCTTCACCTGCCACATGCGCCACCGAACGTTGGACGGCGGCAAGTAGGACGCGTGGCTGACGGTGCTCCCGTTGTTGGCCGCCAGCGTGGCCACTGCTTATGCAGTCACATCCGCGTCCGGCTACGCCGCTATTGCGTTGCGAGCGGCAACTTGAGCGAGGGCGGCGACCTCGAGCTTCATCCCGAAAGACAAGCTCTCCCGCAAAGCGTTCGCGCTCGCGGTCATGGTGGATGTGGTGCCAGGTAGCAGGAGGTTGCACTATCATGTGGAGTTTAGCTGGGCATTGCCGCTTTAAGTAGCGCATTCCGGTGAGGCCAAGCGTCCGGGTGCGTCATTAAGTCGCCGGAGTTGGTTCCTCGGGCACCAAGCCTCTTAATGATGGCATACGGATAGACGGCATGAATGCGGGCAGCTGGCGCCGGCTAGGAACGCACCGCGAGACGGTGCGAGGGACGAGGGTTTTTGGTGTGCCAGGGTAGTTAGCTGCGGTCGTGGCAATGTTGGAGATGCCCTTTGCTCACATGCGATCCCCACATGTCATTGAAAAAGCAAGATGACCCGGCATGGTCTCAGGTCCTGGGGATGCAGCTAGCCGCGCTAGAACACTCCGCGGACGCGTCGCGGCGCGCGCGCACTTCGGTGCCTCGTGCATCCTTAACGAGCCGGGTGTTGATCTGCTAGTCGTGCCACAGCGCTAACACCACCCTCGGCACCCTGAAGCCGAGCGTGTCCAACGACGATGAGTGTGTCGCTCACCGCGGTCGCCGTGTCGAGAGGCGGTGCGGGAGCTGCGCCACGTTGCTGGCCCCCACGACCCACATGAACGGTTGCCGGTGGCGAGGAGGTCGTGCGCCAGCTCCTCCATTGGACTTGTCTGCGCCACGTCATCCCGACAGGTGTGCCCCACATGTCGGTTTCCCTGTTTTCCCGGCCAAATTCGAACGTCAGTGCTCCGCGTTACGCATTAGGCGCAGAACAGGTGGTTTTCGTGCCCTGGTTCAAATGTGGTACAGTACCAAGTTGTTACCCTAGCCCCAAGTGTGGTGGTTTTGGGTACGGTACCACCCTTTTCCTTTTCAACTATTGAAGCGTAACACTTGATTAAGTAGCCGGATGGTGTGCTAATGTAGGTGTCCGACTGTTTGAAGGAATAATTGAGGTGTGCCTGGTCCGTGCCCGCATTACTCGTGTGCTTCACTTATATCCTATGAGTTACTAGTCCCTGCGTACTCACTCTGTTTTTATTTACTCCGCATTTTAGCTTTGCTCAAAGTCAAACTTTGTAAACTTTGACAAAGTTTATAGACAGAAATAATAACATATACAATAACAAATCAATACCATTATATTCATTATTGAATATACTTTCACATCATATAGATTTGCTATTGTAAATGTTCATATTTTTTCTATAAATTTGGTCAAATTTTATGAAGTTTGACTTCAGTCAAACCTAATATGCAGAGTAAATAAAAACGGAGGGAGTATCTTACTCCGTGACCAAGATGGAAGGGAAAATGAGACAACTTAATGTTTATTTGAGCCGTTCAAGTATAATCATGTGGCGTTGCTTATTTCTCATTCCTCTCCAACCCTCTTCTCCATCGATCATGCCGCCCTCCGGTCGAGTCCATCCTCCCGCATGCCTCATTTGAACATTCCGCTGAGTATCATTCGCATGTGGGCCTAGACCATGCTTGTATTTCCAATGTTGTAATTTGTCCGACATGCATACAGACAAACGGTTCGTTTAAAGTTTCACTTTGCCTCCACTACGTGTCGCTTCCCATCTTAGTTTTGACATCCCATTCGGTTCATGCCCGACACATCTTGACAGATCGATTGATGTTGAGAATCAAGTGCGTGTCGTGCAAGGAGATAAAGGTTTGGTGTGTTTCTATGATAGAAATGACCCGGGGGGGGGGGGGGGTCTGTGTGGATCGGAGGGAGTATATTGTATGTTCAAAAGCAAAACAAACATACTGTACCCACCCTAGTCCTCTTTCAATCGATCTCCGGACCCTGAGATGAAACCGAGAGAGAACGAGTGGGTGCATGTGTGATACCTAAGGCGGATTCAAAAATTTTAACCGGTGATCATAGCATCAGCAAATCATATATAAAGGGTATTCAATGTTTGTTTCGCTTTTGAACGTACAATATACTCCCTCCGATCCTTTCTAGTTTACATATAAGTTTTATGTGTAGTCAAAGTATCTCTACTTTGATCAAACTTACAGAAAAAAGTATCAACATTCAACAACGCCCAATCAATATTGTTAGATTCGTACGTACTCCTAGATTTGAATTCAAACAAAGATGGTTTCCAATTTGTTTTCAAACACGTGAATGTGCTTGTTCTCGCGCATGCTCTTCCTACTAGGATTTCGCCACATATAGCCAGTTCAATAGTACCTTTTTTTAAGCTCCCTGTCCAATAGTAGTAGAAGTAGTAGTACTAGTGGAGTACTAACAACATCTGCAGTAGAGTATGCAGTGCTCATAGTACTAGTAGTATACTCCCTCCATTTCTATTTACTCCGCATAAAACGAAGGGAGTACTAGTAACACTCGGCCAACCTCTCTCTCTTCTAGTAGTATAAATGACGCGGGCGGGGGAGGGGGAGGGACGTCGGTTTGCTCTCAACTGCGGTCCCACAAGTGAGCGAAAATGCAAGACGAAGCGCGTTCCATTCGGTGAGCGACGTGGAGGGTCCAGCGTGCCAGGGTGCAACGCGAACGCGACAAGAGTGATGTACACTGTCCGTTCCTTGTGAACTTGCATACTTTGAGTACTCCTTTTTTTAACACAGTGTTGACGCCAGATTTTGGTATGGTCAAAAACATAATTAAGATCGCCTCAAATGAGAAAGATCTCAACATGTGAAAGTTCCGTATCGTCAAAATGAGAAACTTTGATGTTCGGGTCATCACCATCCGGCCTCATCTTAGGAGCTGAAACAGCGTTCAAAGTTCTAAAATTTTGTATTCAGATTACTGTTCGGCTGATTACGCCCTCAAGACGGCCCCAGATGAAAAACTATCCAACACAAATTGTCTTCGTCTCGTCGAATTGGTCGATTTTCATATAAAAATCGTCTCAATCCGAGTTCGTATGCAAAAGTTAGAGCTATCTGAATGCAGCCCTGTCAAGAGGTGAAATATGACGCGCCCCATCAGACACATGTCTGATGGGTGTCTGATGCAATGCGTGAGCATTTGGCCCTTCAAGATGGCCTCGAATCGAAAAACGTTCAACATGAAAGTTGTTCGTCTCATCGAAACGGCCAACTTTGCTTTTGGGCACATTTTCATCCGAGATCGTTTACTGCCACAAAAAGGACCCGCAAGGTGCAGCCAGAAAAGCTTGCCGGGTAAAAAGCTTGCCGGGTGAAAAGCTTGTCGGGTAAAGACCTTGCCGGGGTAAAAAGCTTGCCGGGTAAAGACCTTGCCGGGGTAAAAAGCTTACCGGGTAAAGACCTTGCCAGGGTAAAAAGCTTGCCGGGTGAAAGCTTGCCGGGTGGAAACTGTCAAGGCCAATCCGACCAGAAGCTGAAGATGGGCTCAAATTATTATCTAGAAGGCCTCGGATGAAAAAGTGTTCAACATGAAAGTTGTTCGTAACGTCGAAACAGTCAACTTTTCTTTTGGAGTAATCATCATCCGACGTAGTATGCGACCTGCAGAGACGCTACAAGAGTCAGACGGTCCAGTCAGCTATATGATCGAGTCCGACTCGAAATCAAAGATGGCCCCGTGGAGTATTCAAGATGGCTTTATTTGGAAAAGTGATCAACATAAGAGTTGTTCGTCTCATCGAAACGGTTAAATTTGCTTTTGGGCTCATCTTCATCCGAGGTCGTTTGTGGCCTGTAGGACCCCAAAATCGAACTGATGTTTCAGACTTACCTAAATCCGAGTTCAGTTAATTTTGAAAAGATTTGGACGTGATTTAGAGTCCTTTTCTTGTACGGGAAGTCCAGCCGCCTCATAAATAGATAAGAGGTGACGGCCGATTGAACAACACACAATCGAACAAATCAATATACTACTTTTCATCTACGTTTTATCTCTTCATCGTTTTTCTCTCTCGTTCTTCGTCGTTCTTCATGTTGGAGAGCTGCGAGTACCGAGGCTCTAGGGGCGAGCGAATCGACCTAGGGCAGCCCATAGCCGCCGCACTCCCTGATGGGGTCCCTCCCGGGCATGTGGGGTTTCGGGTCTCAAAAGCGCCCGCCGACTGTCTTGCGTATCGCGCTGTCGGTCGGGTCTCCTTCGACGTGAGCTGCGGTGCATCACCCCTGGCGTCGAGGGTACACGTGACGTGTTCGTGTGTCAACACACTTTTTTGGCGACTCCGCTGGGGACTGAAGATCAATCATCATCATCCACCATGTCCGATCTTTCCAAGCCATCTGAGGTAGACGCCGATAACATCATTAAGCCCAGTCTTGATGAGATATCGGCCGATCATCGCCAAGTCTATGGGGAGTACAAGAAGGCGCGTGAGGAGAAGGACTTGTAGGAGTTCCTTGCAAAGTTCAAGAAGGATCGCCAAGGCAACATCACTCCGATTGAAGAAATCAAGTTCCCTCCTCTTCAAGCCGAACAGGTTAAACCCTCTGTAAGTACTGTCTTTTCTCCCGAGCAGTGGGCTGAGATTGAGAGTCGTATTGCTGATGGTAATAATCTGGTTTATCAAACTTTCATAGAAAATACCAATGCTCAGAAAAATATGCCTCAATCATCTAGTGGTAATATTGGTGTGACTGCTAGTGTAGGAAATCCTAATATGTCTTTACCTCTTTCGTCGGCACCTCCCATGCCGATGAATTATTATCCTACCCACACCAATCAGATCGTGGCTGCACCTGCTAATCCCATCATGAGCATGCCAAGTTCGGTGGCAACGCCGAACCAAGCTTTACCTATAGGTACAAACGCTCGGCCACAGCCGAACTATGGTTCGGCATACATGCCACAGTTCCCACCTACTGCTAGTAATTCCACCCCTCCTATGCCATTACAGCAAGTTTCATCGTCTACTACAGACGATGCCCTAGCTAACTTTAGAGAAGAGATGGCTAAGATGCTTCGAGAAAATTTTGGAGTTGAGTTACCTCGGAATTGGATTTACCAAAAACCGTACCCCGAGTACTTTGACGTTGCCCAGTGCCCTCCGGGATATAAAATTCCAGATTTTGTCAAGTTCAATGGAGAGGGCACAAAAACCACATGGGAGCATGTTAGTCAATATTTAGCACAATTAGGTGAAGCAGGATCATTGAATGAGTTAAAAGTGCGTTTATTTCCTTTGTCATTAACTGGTATTGCATTTTCATGGTTTTCTTCTTTACCACACGGTTCCATCCGGGTATGGTCGCAGCTAGAGCAGAAATTTCATGATCACTTCTATAGCGGCGACAATGAACTTAAGTTGTCACATCTTACATCGGTTAAGCAGAAAAATGATGAATCGGTCTCCGATTATGTTATGAGATTTAGAGAAACAAAAAATCGGTGTTATAGTTTGGTGATAACCGAGAGAGACTTGGCAGACCTTGTGCTTAATGGTTTGAAAACTCACATTAGAGAAAAGCTAGAAGGTTATGAGTTTTTAAATATCAACCAAGTCTTGCAAAGAGCTTTGGCTCAGGAAAGCCGAAGCAAAGAACTCAAGGAGGTGCATAGATATAAAACTGATCGTCCTAAGATGAATGTGGTTGAATATGATAGTGGTCACTCGGACGATGAGGGTGATATGTATGCTACTAAATTTGTTTGGCCATCTAAGGCCAAACCATTTACTTGTCAAGATCTGAAACCGATTCATAAGAATCATGATGAGGAGATGAAGTTTACTTTTAATATTGCTAAGTGTGACAAAATATTTGATGCTTTGCTGCAAGCTAAGATCATTAGGATATCTCATACTTTACCACCGTTTGAAGAACTGAAACGGCGTGCTTATTGCAAGTATCATAATTCTTTTTCTCATGCTACTAATGATTGCAATGTTTTTCGACGACAGATACAATCGGCCATTAACGATGGACGATTGAACTTTTCTGAGATGCAAGTTGATAAGCAGCCCTTCCCAATGAACACTCTGGATTTGGAGGGGAAAAAGTTACTCATTCGGCTGGAAGTGGCCGAATCTGCTAATAAAACTAATGTCATTGTTGGTGAGCCCAGAAAAGGCAAGGAGGATAGCAAGGTCTTGGGGAGGCAGGTTGTGCTTGACAAGCAACCCGATGGCAAGGAAGTGATCAAGATCAGCATCAAGAATTCTGCACTCGGGGGGCAACCACAGGTGCAGCAAGACACTCGTGTTAAATTTGTTAAGCCCAAGAGTCCAGAAGTTGGCAAGTGGAAGACGAATGAAGCTAAGGTGCATCGCAAGAGAATCAAGCCAACTTTTGATATGTTGCTGTCCAAATATGCCAATCAAGCGACTGGTTATAGCTCTAACCGGTCATCAACTTTGAAACACTCAAGATCACCTCCGAGGCAAGAATTTCAGCATCACACAAGGCCATATGGGTCGTGGGCACCAGGACCTTGGATGGCGCCACCCCCCTATGCGCCATACTACACGGGAGGTTTCGATGGAGGATGGGGGCAGCCCCCAATGAACCCTTATGCTTTTCATCCAGGGTGGGCAGAACCAAGGAGGCCTATTCGTGAGAGGCTTTCTTATCCCACACGAGATCGTTTGAACAATGGTGTCAATCGGCCAATGCAAAACAATCAAGAAAGGATCAGCAAGCAAGTGTGGCGTGCTAAAACACCAAGTGCAGCGGTCGAGTCTGGAAAAGGCAAAGAAAAAATTGATGCCGACTCACTCATCTTGGGCACCGAAACATTCACCGCACAGCAGCCGACTGTGCATAGCAACCCGACTGGGCCGGTACTTGTTATCGCACCAAAGCACTCGGCTAATGATCATGAAGCGAGTACCAGCCAAGTAAAGCCAAGAGATCCTAAATACACTCAGCCAAGGTGGTGTCCTCTAGGACTAACAAAAACACAAAAGAGGAAACTACAGAGGTTGAGGAATCAAGAGATGGCTGAGCAAGAGGCCGAGAAGCAAAGAGACAAATTGTTCAATGACACTCGGCCCATGGTACCAGCAAAGCAAGTATGGAAGCCTAAACCAATACAAGATGCAGCAGCTTCTACATCTAACACAGCAGCTTCTGCATTGATCATAGCAACACCTACACCATCAATAGAGGATGATGCAGCTGCCATTACATCGTCCACTTCACCTATTGCTTCCTCTCCACTTGGAGATATTTCAGAGGACATGCTTGAGGAAGAAAATGATCTGTTGGACTATGAATCTACACCGCTTCATGAAGGTATGGATATCAATATGGTGTATTACTTACCCGCTGAATTTCGTGCTATAGATGAAGAAGGGGAAGTGGCTCAGCTGGATTTTGGCCCAAAAAATGCAATATTTGAGAAGCCAAAAGAACCAGTGACACACTTGAAACCATTGTACCTCAGAGGTCATATCAACGGATCACCACTCAACCGGATGCTTGTTGATGGTGGTGCTGTGGTGAATCTTATGCCTTATTCGGTCTTCAAAAAATTGGGTCTGCTAGATGAAGAATTAATCAGGACCAATATGGTGCTTAATGGTTTGAAGGCAAAGAGAAAACTGAAGCCAAAGGTGTAATGTACGTGGAGCTTACAATCGGAAGCAAAGCTTTGGCTACTGCATTCTTTGTCGCCGAGGTGCAAGGTAACTACAATGTCATACTGGGCCATGACTGGGTTCATGCAAACCAGTGCGTGCCATCTACTATGCACCAGTTTTTGATCCAGTGGGTTGATGATGAAGTGGAGATCATTCATGCGGATAATTCGGCTTGTGTTGCTTTGGCCGATGCATCAGTGGATTGGCAACATCCCAATGCTACTTGCTTGACGGGACGCGACTTATCAGAATTTGATTTTCTTAGCGCCACAAAAAGTGGTTTCATGCCCGTTTCTTTAAAGCCGGTTGGTGGTAATCGGCTCCAAGGTATGATGTATTTAAATGAATTCTAACTCAGAATGGTTGCAAAAGCGTCTTGTTGAATATCGGTCCAATGAGAACGATATGTATGAATCTATAGAGGAGTTAGATGATATGGATAAATTAGGACAAGGTTTTACGTCGGCCAATCCATTAGAAGAGATAGACATAGGAGATGGTTCAATTCCTAGGCCGACATTTGTAAACAAAAATTTAAGAGCCGATCATAAAGCTAAGTTGATCGAGCTATTGAAAGAATATGTTTGTTGCTTTGCATGGGAATATCATGAGATGCCAGGTTTAAGCCGAGAGCTAGTGGAGCATCGGTTACCTATAAAGGCTGGTTTTAAACCTTACAAGCAATCGGCCAGGAAATTTAATCCAAAAACATATGACCGGATCAAGGAGGAGATCGGTCGGTTGCTCAAAGCTAATTTCATTCAGCCTTGCAGGTATGCCGAGTGGATTTCTAATGTTGTGCCGGTGGAGAAGAAAGGATCCGGCAAGTTGAGGGTGTGCATTGATTTCAGAGATTTGAATAGAGCTACACCCAAAGATGAGTATCCTATGCCAATAGCCGACATGCTTATTAATGATGCTTCTGGACATAAGGTTATTAGTTTTCTTGATGGTAATGCTGGATACAATCAGATTTTTATGGCCGAAGAGGACATGTCCAAAACGGCTTTTCGATGTCCTGGTTTCCTTGGTTTATTTGAGTGGACAGTGATGACCTTTGGATTAAAAAATGCCGGTGGCACATATCAAAGGGCTATGAATTTAATTTTTCATGATTTACTTGGTGTTATACTTGAGGTTTATATTGATGATATCGTTGTCAAATCGGATGCTTTTGAATCTCACTTAGCCGATTTGCACTTAGCTTTTGAAAGAATGAAAAAATATGAACTGAAGATGAATCCTTTGAAGTGTGCATTTGGCATGTCGGCTGGCAAGTTTTTGGGTTTCATTATTCATGAAGATGGCATAGAGATTGATCCCAAAAAGATAGAGGCCATACAGAAAGTGGAGACTCCAACATGCAAGAGAGATATGCAAAAATTCCTTGGCAAGGTCAATTACTTGAGAAGGTTCATAGCTAATTTGTCAGGGAAGGTTGATGCATTCACTCCTATTCTTCGGTTAAAGAATGATGCTGATTTTACTTGGGGGGCAAAACAGCAAGAGGCATTCGACATGATCAAGACTTATTTGTGCACTCCTCCGGTGATGAAAGCGCCCAAGCATAAGGAACCCTTTAGGCTTTATATTGCGGCAGAGGAAGGCGTAGTTGGTGCTGTTTTGACCCAAGAGACCGAAGGAAAAGAGCATGCTATTACATATTTGAGCCGACGCTTATTGGACGCCGAGACAAGGTATACGTTTATTGAAAAATTATGCCTATGCTTATATTATGCTTGCACAAAATTGAGACATTATCTAGTGCCTAGTACTTGCATAATAGCTTGTGAGACCGATGTCATCAAATACATGTTGCATAGGCCAATTCTTAGCGGTAGAATTGGTAAGTGGGCTTATGCTTTAATTGAATATGGTTTGGCTTATGAATCTCTAAAATCCATGAAAGGCCAAATTGTTGCTGATTTTATTGTTGAACATCAGATTGATGACAAGCATGATATTGGTATAAACCTTGTCTCGTTAGTACCATGGAGATTATATTTTGATGGTTCAGTTTGTAGCAATGGCCAAGGTGTTGGTATTGTTTATATATCTCCTCATGGTGCTGTTTTTGAAGCCTCATGCCGCTTAGAATATTTTTGCACAAACAATCAAGCCGAATATGAGGCATTGTTATTCGGCCTGGAGATGTTACTTGCTATAGGTGCTACACATGTTGAGGCTTTTGGTGATTCGTTATTAGTAGTGCAGCAAGTGTCCAAAGTCTTTCAATGTTTAGACGAATCACTTAACGTTTATCTTGATAAATGTCTAGATACAATTTCTACTTTGGATTATTTTAGCATTGCTCATATATCTAGACATGACAATTGGAGAGCAAATGAGTTGGCACAACAAGCATCCGGCTATCATGTTGATCATGGCATGTTTCATATTTCTCAGAAGCCGATGTCTTGTCTTGCAAATATGGGAGAGGCCGAACCAGAGCCCATTGATTCGGCCACTAACAAAAAATCTAGTGCAGGTGAAAATCATGACTGGAGGAAGCCCATTATGGATTACTTGCGCGATCCGAGTGAAAGGGTGGACAGGACTGTTCGGCGTATGGCTTTCAAATATACAATAAGAGATGGTGGTCTTTATCGCCGAACGGTTGAAGATGTTCTTTTGAAGTGCTTGGACGAGGACCAAGCAAGAGTTGCTATGGGAGAGGTACATGAAGGCATTTGTGGTACTCATCAGTCGGCTCCCAAGATGAAGTGGTTATTGCGACGTACTAGATTTTATTGGCCGACTATGATCAATGATTGCTTCAAGTATTATAAAGGGTGTGAAGCTTGTCAAAAATTTGGTGATATTCAATTGGCTCCTGCTGCTATGTTACATCCTATTATCAAGCCGTGGCCTTTTAGAGGATGGGGCTTAGATTTCATTGGGCAAATTCATCCATCTTCCTCGAAGGGGCATCGGTTCGTGTTGGTGGCAACCGATTATTTCACCAAGTGGTCTGAAGCAGTACCTCTCAAGAACATGACACATACGGAGGTAATTCAATTCATAACAGAGCACATTATTCATAGATTCGGTATTCCTCAGACTTTGACTACAGATCAAGGTTCGTCTTTCATGTCACATCAAGTTAGAGAATTTACCGAATCATATAACATAAAGTTGCTCAATTCATCTCCGTATTATGCCCAAGCTAATGGACAAGCTGAGTCTAGCAATAAGATATTGATCAAGCTCATCAAAAAGAAGATTGAGGATAATCCAAGAAAATGGCATGAGTTATTGTCTGAAGCTTTATGGGCACATAGAATCTCAAGGCATGGTGCTACAAAGGTAACTCCGTATGAGCTAGTATATGGTCAAGAGGCTGTTTTACCAGTGGAAGTGAATTTGAATGCTTTGAGAATAGCCAAACAAAATGATTTATCGGCAGTAGACTTTTACAATTTGATGATGGACAACATTGATGAAGTTGCCGATAAACGTTTGGCTGCTTTGAAGGCCATAGAGAGGGACAAGCTGAGGGTAGCAAGAGCTTACAATAAAAAGGTCAAGTTGAAGAATTTTCAGGTTGGCGATCTTGTGTGGAAAGTGATTCTGCCGATTGGTTCTAGAGATAGAAAATTCGGGAAGTGGTCTCCAAACTGGGAAGGTCCTTTTAGGATTGCAAGGATAGTTCCTGGAAATTCATATTTGGTGGAATCCATACAAGGAGTATTATTACCTCGAGCTCTCAATGGCAGATATCTGAAGAAGTACCACCCGAGTGTGTGGCAAGAAGCATAGTTAGGCAATGGCCGATATATGATTATTGCCCTTAGCATAAACATGGCCGATACATAATTATCGCCCTGAGAAATATAGATGGCCGATGGAGTGTTGGCATCGTCCTTAGAACAAACATGGTGCAAATTATTTTTCGGCATGCAAGCTTTGCCGAAAAACAGGGGGGCATGTGTTGACACCAGATTTTGGCATGGTCAAAAACATAATTAAGATCGCCTCAAATGAGAAAGTTCTCAACATGTGAAAGTTCCGTATCATCAAAATGAGAAACTTTGATGTTCGGGTCATCACCATCCGGCCTCATCTTAGGAGCTGAAACAGCGTTCAAAGTTCTAAAATTTTGTGTTCAGATCACTGTTCGGCTGATTACGCCCTCAAGACGGCCCCAGATGAAAAACTATCCAACACGAATTGTCTTCATCTCGATTTTCATATAAAAATTGTCTCAATCCGAGTTCGTATGCAAAAGTTAGAGCTATCTGAATGCAGCCCTGTCAAGAGGTGAAATATGACGCGCCCCATCAGACACATGTCTGATGGGTGTCTGATGCAATGCGTGAGCATTTGGCCCTTCAAGATGAACTCGAATCGAAAAACATTCAACATGAAAGTTGTTCATCTCGTCTAAACGGTCAACTTTGCTTTTGGGCACATTTTCATCCGAGGTCGTTTACTGCCACAAAAAGGACCCGCAAGGTGCAGCCAGAAAAGCTTGCCGGGCAAAAAGCTTGCCGGGTGAAAAGCTTGCCGGGTAAAGACCTTGCCGGGGTAAAAAGCTTGCCGGGTAAAGACCTTGCCGGGGTAAAAAGCTTACCGAGTAAAGACCTTGCCGGGGTAAAAGCTTGCCGGGTGAAAGCTTGCCGGGTGGAAGCTTGCCGGGTGAAAGCTTGCCGGGTGGAAACTGTCAAGGCCAATCCGACCAGAAGCTAAAGATGGGCTCAAATTATTATCTAGAAGGCCTCGGATGAAAAAGTGTTCAACATGAAAGTTGTTCGTAACGTCGAAACGGTAAACTTTGCTTTTGGAGTCATCATTATCCGACATAGTATGCGACCTGCAGAGACGCTACAAGAGTCGGACGGTCCAGTCAGCTATATGACCGAGTCCGACTCGAAATCAAAGATGGCCCCGTGGAGTATTCAAGATGGCTTTATTTGGAAAAGTGATCAACAGAAGAGTTGTTCGTCTCGTCGAAACGGTTAAATTTTCTTTTGGGCTCATCTTCATCCGAGGTCGTTTGTGGCTTGTAGGACCCCAAAATCTAACTGATGTTTCAGACTTACCTAAATCCGAGTTCGGTTAATATTGGAAAGATTTGGACGTGATTTAGAGTCATTTTCTTGTACGGGAAGTCCAGCCGCCTCATAAATAGATAAGAGGTGATGGCCGATTGAACAACACACAATCGAACAAATCAATATACTACTTTTCATCTATGTTTTATCTCTCCATCGTTTTTCTCTCTCGTTCTTCGTTGTTCTTCGTGTTGGAGAGCTGCGAGTACCGAGGCTCTAGGGGCGAGCGAATCGACCTAGGGCAGCCCATAGACGCCGCACTCCCTGACGGGGTCCCTCCCGGGCGTGTGGGGTTTCGGGTCTCAAAAGCGCCCGCCGACTATCTTGCGTATCGCGCTGTCGGTCGGGTCTCCTTCGACGTGAGCTGCGGTGCATCACCCCCGGCGTCGAGGGTACACGTGACGTGTTCGTGTGTCAACACACAGTACAGACGCAAGCGCTCATACATGCGCGCATACACTCACCCCTATGAACGCACACACGCACACCCTACCCCTATGAGCACCTTCGAGAGACTGAGCCGTCATACCTCTATCTATACTCTTATCTCTACTCTCGGTGATGATGGTGTGCCTGCCATCTTGCAATATAGACCGTCCGATCTATATCTGACGGATAGAAAGCAAACTATGGCAATTTTGCAAAAGGATACCCGCACCTCTATCGTTCATCCTTATCTCCCACAACTTCATTGTTGAGTAATTAAAAAAGGTAGCCTCTAGAACAATCTGGCATGGTGGCTGCTGCCGACGTCGTCCATCCCCATGCCTCCGCTAAGTCCGACCACCAATCACCACCGCGCCCCACTCCTTCTCACCTTATCTCTCATCTTTCTCGGGATATCATTTTTCGATGAAATTCTCGAGATACCATTTTTCTATGAAATTCTCGAGATATCATAAAAAAATGCATCCTGATGTTTCGTGCAATGCACGGGCATCTTGCTAGTCATCTTGAGATTTACGAAGTCACCGCCTCGTCGTCGACAGGAACGGTGGGGAGGTCCGGATGTCTACCACGTGAAACTCCGAAACTTTGGTCCCATCCCACCCCACAACTCTCCAGGCTCCAGCCGTCCGGCTTTACAAACTCCGCACAGTCAAAACCGATTGACCGGTCATCACCAAAACCACTATTCACACCAGAACCTTCGCTGCTCGACCTATGCCAGCTGCATGCCGGCCGGTCACCACTGCCTCAAAACCACACCTCCTCTCCAGCCCAATCCCCCACCTTTCGATCCTCTAGCCCGCATCAACCATCCCCTAGTTCACCGGAAAGCCATGGTGCGCCGCAAGATCATGTACTACAAGATGCTGACGCTGGAGCGCCGCGCAAAATCACGGCGGTGGTCGGTGATACGTCTCCAATGTATCTATAATTTTTTATTATTCCATGCTATTATATTATCTATCTTGGATGTTTTATATGCATTTATATGCTATTTTATATGATTTTTGGGACTAACCTATTAACCTAGAGCCCAGTGCCAGTTTCTGTTTTTTCCTTGTTTTTGAGCTTCGCAGAAAAGGAATATCAAACGGAGTCCAATTGACCTGAAAATCCACGAAGAATATTTTTGGAAAATATAAAAAATACTGGAACGAAAAGATTTCAGAGAAGAGTCCCGAGGCCACCACAAGCGTGGAGGGCGCGCCCCCCGTCCTTGTCGTCGCCTTGTGGGCCCCCTGACTTGTCCCCGACACCAACACCTCCTATAAATCCCAAAACCTCCAGAACATAACCTAGATCGCGAGTTCCGCCGCCGCAAGCCTCTGTAGCCACCAAAAACCAATCGGGACCCTGATACGTCTCCAACGTATCTATAATTTTTTATTGTTCCATGCTGTTATATTATCATTCTTGGATGTTTTACAATCATTTTATAGTCATTTTATATCATTTTTTGGTACTAACCTATTGACATAGTGCCAAGTGCCAGTTGCTGTTTTTTGCATGTTTTTTACATCGCAGGAAATCAATACCAAACGGAGTCCAAACACAGCGAAACTTTTTGTGGATTTTTTTTGGACCAGAAGACATCCAATGGGCCGGAGAAGCGCCTGGGGGGTGCTCCGAGGGGAGCACAACCCACCAGGGCACGCCTGGAGGCCCAGGCGCGCCCTGGTGGGTTATGCCCACCTCGGGTGCCTCCCGAACCACCTCTTTACTCTATAAATACCCCAATATTCCAGAAACCCTACAGGAGTCGACGAAAATCAATTCCAGCCGCTGCAAGTTCCAGAAACCACAGATCCAATCAAGACACCATCACGGAGGGGTTCACCACTTCCATTGGTGCCTCTCCGATGATGCGTGAGTAGTTCTTTGTTGACCTATGGGTCCGTAGTTAGTAGCTAGATAGCTTTCTCTCTGTCGTTTGATTCTCAATACAATGATCTCTTGGAGATCCATATGATGTAACTCTTTTTGCGGTGTGTTTGTTGGGATCCGATGAACTTTGAGTTTATGATCAGATCTATATTTTTATCCATGAAAGTTATTTAAGTCTTCTTTGATCTCTTATATGCATGACTGCTTATAGCCTCGTATTTCTTCTACGATATTTGGGTTTTGTTTGGCCAACTTGATCTATTTATCTTGCAATGGGAAGAGGTGCTTTGTAGTGGGTTCGATCTTACGGTGTTTGATCCCAGTGACAGAAGGGGAACCGACACATATGTATTGTTGCTACTAAGGATAAAACGATGGGGTCTATTTCTACATAAATAGATCTTGTCTACATCATGTCATCATTCTTATTGCATTACTCCGTTTCTCCATGAACTTAATACACTAGATGCATGCTGGATAGCGGTCGATGTGTGGAGTAATAGTAGTAGATGCAGGCAGGAGTCGATCTACTAATCTTGGACGTGATGTCTATATAATGATCATTGCCTGGATATCATCATGATTATTTGAAGTTCTATCAATTGCCCAACAGTAATTTGTTCACGCACCGTTTGCTATTTTTCTCGAGAGAAGCCACTAGTGAAACCTACGGCCCCCGGGTCTCTTTTCCAATATATTTGCTTTCAAGATCTGTTTTGCTATTCGCTCTTTTCTTTATTTGCAACTTTTATTTTCAGATCTATATTTCCAAAAACCCAAAAATATCTTGCTGCAATTTATTCTTATTTATTTTATTTGGCGTTCGATCAATCAAATTATTACAACTCTCTCACGTCCATTTGCCAATTTCTGGGCCGTTACCCGAAAGGGATTGACAACCCCTTTAATACGTCGGGTTGCGAGTATTTGTTATTTGTGTGCAGGTGCTGTTTATGTTGTGTTGCTTGGTTCTCCTACTGGCTCGATAACCTTGGTCTCATCACTGAGGGAAATACCTGCCGCTGCTGTGCTGCATCATCCCTTCCTCTTTGGGGAAATACCGACATAGTTCAAGCCGCTATCAAAAGGAATTTCTGGCGCCGTTGCCGGGGAGGATCTTCAACATATACCAGGTTCCTAATCACAAATCTCATCTCCTCACAATTTACATTATTTGCCATTTGCCTCTCATTTTCCTCTCCCCCACTTCACAAAAATTTGCTGTTTTATTCGCCCTCTTTTTCGGTCGTCGTTTTCTCGTCAGATCTATCTTTTTGCTTGCAATCACGAGTGATTTTGGTATGGCAGAAACAGATGATGGCCTAACTCCTAAAATGGAGCGTACGGGTAATCTGGATGCCAAAACTTTTGTTTTGGGGCAAGGGAATGTTATAGGAAAAGAACGTATCCAAGAATTTTTCAATTGTGTTGGAAATTTAAGTCTTGATGATGTTCCTATACTTAAGAGGACTAAATCTTATGCGGAAGCTATTTCAGCACTAGTTCTGAAACTTGAAAATAAATTTAACCGTACTCATCCTACTTTGCAAAGATTGTTTTTTGAGTTACCCGTTATAAAGAATCCCAAGGCTAAAAAGTTGGCCACCCTTGTTCTTATGAATGAATTTGATTACATAGTATGGGAAGCTAGGGAAATTTTTGATTTCTATGGAATGAATCGTGAAAAACCGGTGATAGATGAAATTCTTTATAATAGTGATTATGTGCTAAGACATTTGCTTGGGGATAATAAAATCTTTGACGAGAATCTTAAAAAGGAAGTCCCTATTTTAGATATAATCCAACAAGTTTTCAATGATGTTAATCAACACTATTCTTGGATTGTTGCCGGAAATCAAAGGGTATATGATGATAAGCAACTTGATAGTGCTAAAGTCTCTATGGATAAGGTGTTCTATGTTGTTTTTGCAAAACCTCCTGACAAAGACACCTCTAAGGAAAATGAAACTAAAGATGACAAAACTTAGATCCTTGCTTTATGCCTAGCTAGGGGCGTGAAACAATAGCGCTTGTTGGGAGGCAACCCAATGAATAAAATTTATTTTTGCTTTTTGCTTTCTGTTCTTGAGTGTTTGCACAATTATGCTACTGTTATAATTGTGTTTTTTGTGTGTTTTAATTAGTGTTTGTGCCGAGTAAAGCCTTTAGGATTATGTTTGGTGATAGTTGATTTGATCTTGTTGGAAAACAGAAACTTTTGCGTCCAGGAAAATAATTGTTTAGAATTACAGAAGTGACAAAAAATTCTGAATTTTTTACAAAAGATTGATATACAAATTTCCTCTATTTTCCTAATTTTTCACAATTTTTGGAGTTTCAAAAGTATTCGAAATATTCAGATTTCTACAGACTGTTCTGTTTTTGACAGATTCTGTTTTCTTTGCGTTGTGTGCTTGTTTTGATGATTCTATGGTTTTCTTTGATGAGTTTTTGCCATAGAAAAGTTGGGATACAGTAGATATAATGCAAAAATAAAATATGAATTGGTTTGATACAGTACTTATAGTAGTGATTTGCTTTCTTATACTAACGGATCTCACGAAGGTTTTGTTGAGTTTTGTGTGATTGAAGTTTTCAAGTTTTGGGTTATCTTACGATGGATGAAGGAATAAGGAGTAAGAAGAGACTAAGCTTGGGGATGACCATGGCATCCCAAGCTATTATCCAAAGAGAAGCAAGCAACTAAGATTGGGGATGCCCCGAGTGGCATCCCCTCTTTCTTCTAACGACCATCGGTATTTTACTCGAAGCTATATTTTTATTCGTCACATACTATGAGTTTTGCTTGGAGCGTCTTGTATGATATGAGTCTTTGCTTGTTTTGCTTTATGTTCTAAGTCATGAATCCTGGCTGGACACATCTATTTGAGAGAGCCAAAATTATGCCATGACTTGTTAAAATTGCTCTCTATGCTTCACTTAAATCTTTATGAGCTATGGAATTGCTCTAGTGCTTCACTTATATCTTTTTGAGCACGGTGTGCTTTGTTATTTTTGAAGAAATGCTCTCATGCTTCACTTAGATTTGTTTGAGAGTTAGTAATTTTTTTAAGAAATTCTCTCTTGCTTCACTTAAATTAATTTGAGAGAAAGAAATATTATGCTCATGATCTTCACTTATATTTGTTTGAGCTTATCAAAAGCAACACATGAAAATTAGTCCCAAAATGATAGATATCCAAGAAGGATATAATAAAAACTTTCATGAAGATCATTGGACAAAATAAACTTGGTTCTTTGTAATAGTTTTGAGATATGATGATGTGATATGTGAGTTATGTTGATGAGTAATTGTGCTTTAGTAAGAATATTGGTGTTAAGGTTTGTGATTCCCTATGCAAGCACGAAAGTCAATAGTTATGCAATGAAATTATATCCTACTTGTGGTGCATTATTCGGTGTTAATTATGCTTAATGCTCGCTTATGAGATTATTCGTTTTTTGGTTGGTCGCTTCTCAATCTTTTGCTAGCCTTCATTTTGCACTAAGTATGATCACTACTTGTGCATCCAAAACCCTTTAAACCAGTTTTGCCACATGAGTCCACTATATCTACCTATATGCGGTATTCTCTTGCCGTTCTAAGCAAATTTGTATGTGCCATCTCTAATTTTCAAAATAAACTTCTCTTTTGTGTGTTTGTACTGCTCGCGAGGCGGTAAGGGGTGGCTAATATTTTCCATGCTAGATGTGTTATTCTCACGGTGAGTGTTTATTCACTTGTCATTGCACGAGAGTAAGGCAAAGGTATTAGGGATGCCCAGTCCCGAAATAAAAAATGAATTTACTTTATGTTGTCAAATAATAAATTCCTTGGAAAGTGTTGGTATGGAGGGCACCCGTGGATACGGCTAGCCATGGAAAGTGAAAGAAATGGTGGAAAAAGGAATAAACTTTATTTTCTGTTTGGGAACCGCCTATGATATATCTAGCATGGAAAGTGTTGGGAGCTCTAAGTCGTTTTCGTTCGTGGGAAAAGCACACCTCCCAAAATATTTTTTATCTCTAAGTTTTTCGCTTTGAGCTCTGGCACCTCTACAAATCCCTACTTCCCTCTGCGAAGGGCCTTTCTTTACTTTATGCAATTTTTATTTTTATTTTGAGTCTCCATCTTCTCTTATAAAGCACCAACTAAGGGGCACTATGATTGTCCTTGAGCATTGGGTGTAGCTAATATGCGAGTGTGTTTCATGAATGGATCAATGATTGAGCATAATGGGCTAGGGATAACTTATTTTAGCGTTGATATTTTGAAAGACATGGTTGCTTGTTGATATGCTTGAGTATTTAAGTTATCATGTCAAAACTAAACTATTGCTTTGAAACATATAAAAGTCCAAATGTCCATGCTATAAAGAAAAGAATATGTGATGACATGTTAGGCAGCATTCCACATCAAAAATTCTGTTTTTATCATTTACCTACTCGAGGACGAGCAGGAATTAAGCTTGGGGATGCTGATACGTCTCCAACGTATCTATAATTTTTTATTGTTCCATGCTGTTATATTATCATTCTTGGATGTTTTACAATCATTTTATATAATTTTTTGGTACTAACCTACTGACATAGTGCCAAGTGCCAGTTGCTATTTTTTGCTTGTTTTTTACATCGCAGGAAATCAATACCAAACGGAGTCCAAACACAGCGAAACTTTTTATGGATTTTTTGGACCAGAAGACATCCAATGGGCCGGAGAAGTGCCTGGGGGAGGGGGTGCTCCGAGGGGAGCACAACCCACCAGGGCGCGCCTGGAGGGCGCGCCCTGGTGGGTTGTGCCCACCTCGGGTGCTTCCCGAACCGCCTCTTTACTCTATAAATACCCCAATATTCCAGAAACCCTAGAGGAGTCGACGAAAATCAATTCCAGCCACCGCAAGTTCCAGAAACCACAGATCCAATCTAGACACCATCACGGAGGGGTTCACCACTTCCATTGGTGCCTCTCCGATGATGCGTGAGTAGTTCTTTGTAGACCTATGGGTCCGTAGTTAGTAGCTAGATGGCTTTCTCTCTCTCTTTTGATTCTCAATACAATGATCTCTTCGAGATCCATATGATGTAACTCTTTTTGCGGTGTGTTTATTGGGATCCGATGAACTTTGAGTTTATGATCAGATCTATCTTTTTACCCATGAAAGTTATTTGAGTCTTCTTTGATCTCTTATATGCATGATTGCTTATAGCCTCGTATTTCTTCTCCGATATTTGGGTTTTGTTTGGCTAACTTGATCTATTTATCTTGCAATGGGAAGAGGTGCTTTATAGTGGGTTCGATCTTACGGTGCTTGATCCCAGTGACAGAAGGGGAACCGACACGTATGTATCGTTGCTACTAAGGATAAAATGATGGGGTCTATTTCTACATAAATAGATCTTGTCTACATCATGTCATCGTTCTTATTGCATTACTCCGTTTCTCCATGAACTTAATACACTAGATGCATGCTGGATAGCGGTCGATGTGTGGAGTAATAGTAGTAGATGCAGGCAGGAGTCGGTCTACTAATCTTGGACGTGATGCCTATATAATGATCATTGCGTGAACATCGTCATGATTATTTGAAGTTTTATCAATTGCCCAACAGTAATTTGTTCACCCACCGTTTGCTATTTTTCTCGAGAGAAGCCACTAGTGAAACCTACGGTCCCCGGGTCTCTTTTCCAATATATTTGCTTTCAAGATCTGTTTTGCTATTCGCTCTTTTCTTTATTTGCAACTTTTATTTTCAGATCTATATTTCCAAAAACCCAAAAATACCTTGCTGCAATTTATTCTTATTTATTTTATTTGGCGTTCGATCTATCAAATTATTACAACTCTCTCACGTCCGTTTGCCAATTTCTGGCGCCGTTACCTGAAAGGGATTGACAACCCCTTTAATACGTCGGGTTGCGAGTATTTGTTATTTGTGTGCAGGTGTTGTTTACATTGTGTTGCTTGGTTCTCCTACTGGTTCAATAACCTTGGTCTCATCACTGAGGGAAATACCTACCACTGCTGTGCTGCATCATCCCTTCCTCTTTGGGGAAATACCGACGTAGTTCAAGCCGCTATCAGTATCATGCATGAATGAATTCTGAAGAGTGAATTTTATTGCTTTTTCTTGTCTGTTTTACTTGACAATTCAAAATCAATAAAGTGGAAGGAAATTAGCAAGGCAGTGGATAAAGGTGCTCCTTCCAAACGGAGGGCCTCTACAGATTCTACTCCGCCACCCCCACCCCCCCCAAGAAGATTTGCAAGACAACACATGCATAGACACTCAACGTAGCTGTGTTGATGATGAGCACGTCTCCCCTAGTCCACCATCACAGGTGCTCCCTCTAACTTGGCACTGTTATATGTGGTTGCATGTTATGTATGATGTCTAGCTTGTATTGCTTCTAATTTTGTTGAATTCCATCTGCTTACTTTACACATTATACTTGTGAATAAGACACGTGTTCCTGTTTCTAGAACATACAATATCTGTCTATCACACCATGTTCTTACATCAAAGTACTACTGTTGTGTAACCTGCAACAATCACTTATCATAAGACACGTTTAACTTGGGAGTGTGATATAGGTTACATCTCGCATTCTTTTCTAGCTTGTACTACATCTAATTTGTTGAAATGGCACTTATGACGAGACAATTTTAACTTGGTAGAGTGATATTCGTTGCATCTTTCATATGGTGTCTAGCTTTCATTGCTTCTAATTTGTTGAAATGCCTTCTGCTTAGTTTACACATCATAGCTGTGAATATGCAATGTTGTCCTTTTTTCTTACACATTCAATCGTCCTATCATGTAGTCGCCTTACATTAAGGGTGTGTTTGGTAGGGTGTATGAAGGGTGCATGAGAGCAAAAGTTCCCTTCTCGACCCACTTTTGGGTGTTTGGTAGAGTGTATGAAGGGTGCATGAGTCCACACTAGCTCAACACAAATACACTAGAAGCATGCATGATGAGAGCATGCATGAAGAGGGGTGGTGAGATGAGCATGCATGAAGAGAGAACAACTATGCTAAGATGAGAATGCAACCAAACACACCCTAAAGTAGTGCTCGTCAGCATCCTGCATCAATGAGTTCTAAAAAGTGAATTTTTATTCATTTTTCTTGTGGGTTTGACTTGACAAGGCAATACAATTAAGAAAGAGGAAGGAAAAAAATAAGGCAGGGACAGATGGCGGTCTTCCGGCGAAACCGGCATCCCAGGTGCTTTCTCTAGCTTGGCAGTGTGATATTGTCTTACATGTTGCATACGGTGTCTAGCTTGTATTGCTTGTAATTTAACTAAATTACTTCTTCTTAGTTTACATAAATAGTTGTGAATATGCCATGCCGTCCTATTTTTCGTACATATTCCATCCTCGTATCATGTGTTTGCCTTACATCAAGGTAGTGATTGTCAGTATCATGCATGAATGAGTTCTGAAGAGTGAATTTTATTGCTTTTTCTTGTCGGTTTTACTTGACAATGCAAAATCAATAAAGCAGAAGGAAATTAGCAAGGCAGTGGATAAAGGTGCTCCTTCCAAACGGAGGGCCTCTACACATTATACTCCGCCATCCCCCCAACAAGATTTGGAAGACAACACATGCATAGACACTCAATGTAGCTGTGTTGATGATGAGCACGTCCCCCTTTGTCCACCATCACAGGTGCTCCCTCTAACATGGCACTGTTATATGTGGTTGCATGTTATGTATGATGTCTAGCTTGTATTGCTTCTAATTTTGTTGAATTCCATCTGCTTACTTTACACATTATACTTGTGAATAAGACACGTGTTCCTGTTTCTAGAACATACAATATCTGTCTATCACATCATGTTCTTACATCAAAGTACTACTGTTGTATAACCTGCAACAATCACTTTTCACAAGACACGTTTAACTTGGGAGTCTGATATAGTTTACATCTCGCATTATTTTCTAGCTTGTACTACTAATTTGTTGAAATGGCACTAATGACGAGACAATTTTAACTTGGTAGAGTGATATTCGTTGCGTCTTACATATGGTGTCTAGCTTTCATTGCTTCTAATTTGTTGAAATTCCTTATACTTAGTTTACACATCATAAGCTGTGAATATGCAATGCTGTGAATATGCAATGGCACTAATGACGAGAGACCTTTAACTTGGTAGTGTGATGTTGCTTGCATCTTGCATATGATTTATTTCTTGTACTGCTTCACATTTGTTTAAATGCCAGTTATGACGAGGCACTGTTAACTTGGCAGAGCGATATTTGTAGCATCTTTCATATGGTGTCTACCTTCCATTGCATTGCTTCTAATTTATTGAAATGCCTTCTGCTTAGTTTACACATCATAGTTCTGATTATCTCATGACGTCTTGTTTTTCGTACATATTACATCCTCCTATCATGCGGTTGTCTAACATCAAAGTTCAGTTCGTCTGTATCACGCATCAATTTGTTCTGAAGAACTAAATTTTTATTCCTTTTTCTTGTCGGCTTGACTTGATATGGCACAGAGAAAGAGGAAGGAACACAGAATGGCAGGGGATGGTGTTAGTACTCAGGACACACAGGAACGGAAGTGGAAGAATTATGCAGATTCTGCTGGTACTGATGGTACAATAGAAGGTCAAAGTCCACCGGAAAATTGTACAAACGCGATATCCCGTGCTACACGAGCTGCAAAACAAGCCAAACAGAAACTAATAGCTGCCACCAAACAAGCAGCGACAGCCCTAGTTGTTGCAACACCTTCCACAGTTCCACCAGTTGCATGAGTTACTCATTTGTCAACTCAGCTAGCAGCACGTTCCCAAGCTCCCTTGCCACCTGACACTACTTCCGAAGCACTCTTGACACAAGACTAGTTGGCAAGATCAAATGAACCTTGTGAGCTTCAACAACAAGAAGGTAGTTGCTGGAGTCAAGTTACAGTTCCATGCTTCTTTATATGTAGTCTCATAGTTTGATGTACACTAACACTTCCTATGTTCGTTGTTGGACTAGCACCTAGGCGCAAGAGGAAACAGATATCAGGGATAATTTTTGATAGGTTAACCAAATCTAGAGGACAAAGAATGGAGATCCATTTTGAGGCAGGTTTAAAAAGGCCACGTGATGCTACAGAGTCAGCCAAGTTAGTATCAGAGGCAGCGGTTGCCGTTAGGTGTCATGCACGTATCCTCCCAACATGTATTCATTACAGGAATGACAAAGACAAAACCCAGTTCAACACCTTCCTCGACCATTTATCTGGTAGTATGGTTATGTATGGAAACTAGTAATATCGTCTTGCTCTGTCCCATACTTTCTAGGTTGCTGATAATGAGACTCCCACAATTTTCAACAGATGAGGTTCAAGTTGGATAGCCAAGATGATGCAACCAGACAAGCTTGCACCCATGTTTTCAAGTCTGCTCTGCGACAGTATCGGTATAACTTGAGGAAAACTCACTTTGAAGGCAAGGCTAATAGTGAACTTGCCCAAACATCTCCAGTGGAAAATATATCGGATGAAGACTGGAGAGGCCTTGTTAAACACTGGTCTGATCCAAAGTATCAAGTACGTTATATATATGTGATCAGATCACATGTTGAACTCCTATTTACGCATGTGCCTCACAAATCTATCTTCTTGTAGGCCAACTATTCAAAGAACAAGGCCAACCGTACGAAAGTGAAATTCCAACAGACGACAGGATCTCGTAGCTATATTGCACACTGCGAGGCTCTTGTAATTAGCTGTTGTTTCACTCTTTTCGCTGTGCCATATTATCAGATCTATATTGACTTGTTCCAAATGTAGAGGAAAGCCTGCAAGGACCAAAAAGTACCTAAACCAAATGTTGTGGAAATCTTCAAGGACTGTCACACCAGTAAGACGAACGGCATGACTACACCAGTCAAAGCCGCTGTTGTAAGTCCTTAATCCTCATGCCTTTTAACTACTACTTACTCTGACTTGTGCATTGAACTGCACGGTTTGCAGCCAATGTCTATTACTCTTTTCAATTTTATACACAATTGTCTTAGCGTATCATTGCACCTTACAAGGTTTAAAAGAGAGGAGTGATGTTCCTTTCATCTTGATCTATAATCTAGTTCCGTGCTGGACTTGCCCACACAACGTTACAATTGCCTGTTTGTCTGTTCTCAGTTGTTTTGTGATATGAATGATGTCATACTATGCTTACCGTATTATAAACTTTGTCTCTTTATCTTTAGCTGTCAATACAATGTGAAGAAATAGACAATACATTAGCCATGGTACATGGTCATATGTTTGGAACCTGGTTTTATTATGTAATTTGCAGTAAAATACAACTAATATTTTACACGGGTTCACCAGAATAAGTTCTATATATACACCAAAGCTATTTTGTTTGGTTTTGTTGCCTCCTTAATATCTTCTGTTCTGGTACTACTAATGTAAAAACTTAACTTTTCAGCAAGCTATGGAACAAATGGTGGAACCGCCACCTTCTGAAGGTGACGAGGCAACTATAACCACAATGTCACCTCTTGCTGCAGTGGGTCAGTACCTGTCCACTAACAGTGCCAAAAGCATGTTCCTGCGTAATACTGGGTTGGTTGTTAAGGCAATCTCGTCCAAACTGCCTCATGATCAAGATATGCAAGCTCAAAACAATGTTATATCTGCGCTCCAGACACAAGTCCATTCCCTAACAGAGACCCTTTGTGAAACAAGGACAGCCATTGTTCGATGTCGTCAAGATATGCATGGTTTTGAAACCAGACTGTCAGACATTTGCTATGTTGTTCAGGAGCCTAGGAGAAATGAAGGCGAAGGTTATGGTGCTCCATCGGACAGTACAGCATGAAAACATAACAGTCAGGTCAAATGAACTGAGCTTCTGAACTTTTGGTGGTGCATTTATCTGCCGGACTATTAACTTTTATGCCAACCTTCCTTTTGTTTTGTGGTTGTAATTTGTTTTGTTGCGATACAAAATTTGTTCTTAACGTGCAGCCACCGGCTCAAGAAAACAGCAAGCCATTTTTGTATAGTGTAGGGTGTTCCCTATATTTGCACTGGTGGCGAACTTTGATGCCCAGTGGATGTAATCTGTGCAATCGCCTTAATAGCCTAGCGTTAGTTTCTGGCTTATTTATTTCCTAGTCTTCTTTTTCCTTGGTTTGCTAGTTGCCGCAACAACCATGGGCCATATACGGACCGTGCTAACCTTGAGCCTGCTACAGGCCGTAGGATCCATCGGCCTCCTACGGGCCGTCGGATAAATGGGCCTCCAACGGGCTGTAGAATCAGTGGGTGTGACGCCCCCGGTTCAATCGTACACTAATCATACACGCAAACGTGTACGATCAAGCCCAGGGACTCACGGGAAGATATCACAACACAACTCTAAACACAAATAAACGGAGGTCCACAATATTACAGACCAGGGATCCGAAGATCCAAATACATAAGTCAGTCATACAAATAATATCTGAGTACAGACAAAGTTAGACAAGTTTTGCCTTAAGAAGGCTAGCACAAACAGCGACACTAGATCGAAAGGCGTTGGCCTCCTGCCTGGGAGCCTCCGATCCTACTCCTGGTCAGCTGGCTCGATCCAGTAGTACGTGCCCTCTGGACCCGCCTGGTAGTAGGCTCCGGTGGTGGCGTCTGGCTCCTGGACTCCATCGTCTGGTGTATCATCAAGGTGGGGTATATGGGGGAAAAGAGAAAATAAAGCAACCGTGAGTACTCATCCGAAGTACTCAGCAAGCAAGGATCTATACTACATATGCAACATTATCAATGGAGAAAAGGCTGTATATGTGGACTGGGCTGCAGAAATGCCAGAATAGAGAGAAAGGCCTAGTCCTATCGAAGACTAGCATCTTCAAACATCTTCTCAAAGCCATCATCTTGCAGCAGTAGAAGAGAGTAGAATAGCATTTTATTTAGCAAACATGTTGAAGTACAGCTCAAAGATCCTTCCTCGACTCCCAGCGAGAAAGTAATCCCGAAGCTTCAATTAAGTAACATGTATCCAGTTTAAGTAGTAGATCGGGATACACAAACTGAGCGTCCTTTACCGTAGGACCGACTATCGATAGAAGATTCATCCCTGCAGGGGTGCACTACTGTTACCCAACACGCTCGATCAACTCTGGCCGGACATACTTGCTGGGTAATGCCCGTCCTCGGAAGATCAACACGAAGCAGCGCTCTACCTAGGCTCAGCAGAGAGGTCAGCACGCCGGACTAACCTATGCACCCAGGGGTCTCGGGCCATCGCCCTGGGCACCCTGCGCGTTGCGTGGCTGGCCGGGGTGCAGGCGCGACACTGAACTCGCCAGTGAAGTATCCAGCCCAATCCCGACGATCAGCCCGCACGGTGAATCGTGACGTCTGATAAGCTTTCGGCGAAACGTACATCGCAGAGGGCCCCATAACCATTATCCCGCGTGGTGGCAGTGCGTATAGGGCACGTCGACCCACTCAGATCACACACCCAAATCCAATAGGCTCAATTAGTATCAAGCGGAGACAATCAGAGTCTCTGATGCTCCGCCACAATGTCACACTCGAGTGCCCTTCCGGCACACCCGAAATCATAGATCCCCAGCGGGTACCCACCAGGGTGGACCCGCCCGTGAAAAAGGTCAAGTAACCGTGTGGTCATAATCATCAGGGTGAACGTAAGAGGTATCACCCTCGAGGTTCACACTGAGGGGTTGCACGACAGAGTCGTATCGGACATGGAGAAGGAGGAATCACCCTCGATGACCACGACCGTACAGCTATGCTGCAGAGTATTCATCAGGAGTGCGTTACGAGGTATCACCCTCGGCACTCGATAGTTACTACGCAGAGTCGTACAACTAAGGGGGTGTGAAGTGAGGCGTCTATCTCTGATCGACGATCACGTTGATCGAGTCGTCGATGAACAAGCAGGGGCGACAAAGTAAGGTGGTGGGGTCACAGATGGGTCATACCAACCTATACTAAACAGTTTATCATAGGCAGGTAAGATAGCAATGAACAGGTTACAACAGCAGGCTATGCATCAGAATAGCAGCATACATTAACAGTAGCGAAATCTAATGCAAGCAGGAGAATAGAATGGGCGATATCTGGAATGCTCAAGGGGGGGGGCTTGCCTGGTTGCTCTGGCAAGAGAGGGAGGTCGTCAACGGGCTGCTCGTCGGTAGAGTAGCCGTAACCTGGTGCAGCGTCGTCGGTCTCGGCGTCTATCGAGAGAGAAGGAGGGGGAGAGAAACAATAAATTCACGGCAATAATGCAAACAATATGTATGACATGCCTAAATGATATGCCGGGGTGTTCTACTGCCTAACTAAATGATTTAGTTAATTTAGGAATTTATTCGGATTTATTTAATTAAAGTTGGACACTATTCATTTATTGAAATCGGTCTAATTGTTCAACGTTCTCATAGCTGCGGGCGTCTGACGGGAATACCGAGGGCGTATCCGGGTTCGTATCGTCGTTCTGAGCAAGTTTCATGTATAAAATATTTTCATCGGAGTTACGGTTTAAAAGATATGATTTTCTAAAGTTTTTATTAATTTCTGAAATTTTAATTAATTATTTAATTCAACATTATCCGAAACAGTGATTGATGACGTCAGCATGACATCATGCTGACGTCAGCAGCCACCTGACAGGGTGGGTCCCACCTGTCATAGGCTGTTAGGTTAATTAGGTTTAATTAATTTAATTACTGATTAATTAACACTAATTAGTTAATTAGATTAACCTAATCAGGATTAATTAACTAATTAATTAATTAATTATTTTATTTATTTCTATTTTTATTTTCTATTTCTTTTAAATCGTTTTTAGGGGGGTGGGCCCCATCTGTCAGCGGCACAGGGGGGGCAGGGCCCACCGGGCAGTGGCCCATACGGCCACACGGGGCGGGCGTGGGCGCAGCCCGAGCGGGCGCGTCCAGGGTGCGCCCGGGCGCCGGCGAGGCGCGGCTGGACGGGGCGGCGGTGAGCGCGGGGCCACGGCGAGCGATGCGGGCGAGCGCGCGGGCGAGGTGTGGGGGCGCGCGCGCGTGCGGGTGGCCGCGGCGAGCGGAGGCAGAGGCGAGAGGACGAGCGGCAGCGGCGGCTGGAGTGGGCGCGAGCGGGGCGCGCGCAGCGCGGTCGGGCGCGAGCCGGGGCGCGGCGACGCGTGAGCATGCGCGCAGCGCGGTGAGCGGCGGCACGGGGGCGCGGTGCGCGCGGCGAGGTGCGGGAGCAGAGAGGGGGAGGCCTGGGGCCTCACCGTGCTCGTAGGGACGGGGCAGCGGGGGGTCGGGGCGGTCGACGGGGACGACGGCGACGGAGACGAGGTGCAGGCCGGCGGGGAGGCGCGGGCTCCGGGCGGCGGCGAGGTCGTCGCGGCGTCGGGCGACGGGATCGGGGGTTTGCCCCGATCCAGATCCAGTCGAGGGAGGGGGCGACCGAGCGATAGGCGGCTGGTCGGGGAAGAGGAGAGGACAGGGCGACGTCGGCGTGGCGGCGGCGTCGGCGCTGGCCGATCGGCGCGGGAGCGGGGTGGCGTCGGCGAGCGGCGTCGGCCCGATCCAGTTTCTGGATCGGGGGGGGGGGCGAACGAGTGAGGAGGGGGTGTCGGTGAGGCTAGGGTTTGGCCGGGGGCCTTATAGGCCAGGGGCGACGCAGGTGGGCCGGCCGGCTGGGCTTCGGCCCAGTTGGGCCGGGGGGGGCGTTGCTCTTTTTTCCTTTTCTGTTTCTTTTTCCTTTTTCTTTATTCTCTTTTCTCCACTGTTAAATGTTTAGGCCCCAAATGGTTTTTGTAAAAAGTGTGACCTATTTCATAAATACCAGTGCATTATTCCCTAACACCTAAAATTAGTTTGGACAAAACATAATTCCATATTTATTTCAGATTTAATAAATGGTTATTAAATATTATCTTTATCCACTGTTTGAGGTTGTTCGAGTCACTTATCCAATTCCAATGATGTTGGTTTCAATTTTAGAATAGCCTCTGGAATATTTGTTATTTATCTGACATTTTAGCTCCTATGTTGGACAACTTTCATATTCCACTTTCATTTAAACTTGAATTTGACTTAGGAGTTGAAATGCAATGTGATGCTAATGATGATTATGCACTGTTGATCATGCTAACATGTCATTATCAAAAGTGATTACTGTTGCTAATCACCGGGGGTGTTACAACTCTCCTCATCTATTAAGAATTCTCGTCCCGAGAATTAAGATGAAGACTGAAAGAAAGAGGGGTATTCTTCGCGAAGACGATCCTCGCGTTCCCAAGTGGCTTCATCTTCAGAATGATTTGACCACTGAACCTTGAGGAACTTGATTGACTTTTGACGTGTTCGACGCTCAGCTTGATCAAGAATACGGATGGGATATTCTGGATATGACAGATCTTCCCGTAATTCAAGCACTTCATGATCCACAGCTCGAATAGGATCCTTGAAGCAGCGGCGGAGTTGGGATACATGAAAGACGTCATGTACTTGAGAAAGATTTGGCGGCAATTGCAACTGATATGCCACTTCTCCTCGACGGGCAAGAATACGGAACGGGCCAATGTAGCGAGGGGCTAACTTGCCTTTGATTCCGAACCGATGAGTGCCTTTCAACGGAGTGACGCGGAGGTAAGCTTGCTCGCCAGGTTGATAGACTATTACCTGGTGCTTTCGGTCATAGTTGCTCTTCTGACGAGACTGAGCAGCTTTCAAATGTTCACGAACAATATGGACTTGTTCTTCAGCTTGCCGAATAATGTCCGGTCCGACGAGTGAGCGTTCCCCAGTTTCTGACCAATTCAGAGGGGTTCGACACTTACGACCGTATAGAACTTCAAACGGTGCCATCTTCAGACTAGCTTGATAGCTATTGTTGTAAGAGAATTCGGCATACGGGAGAGATTCCTCCCATTTCTTACCGAGGGAGATGACGCAAGCTCGAAGCATATCTTCGAGCACTTGATTCACTCGTTCCACTTGACCCTGTGACTGAGGGTGAAAAGCGGTGCTGAAAGACAGATGAGTTCCCATAGCTTCTTGGAAACTATTCCAGAATCTGGAGGTGAAGAGGCTGCCACGATCAGAACTGATCTCCAACGGAACACCGTGGAGTGACACAATTCGGGAAACATACAAGTCTGCTAACTGGCTAGCAGTGATTGTCTCCTTAACAGGCAGAAAGTGGGCAACCTTAGAGAATCGGTCAATGACGACAAATATAGCATCATTACCCTTCTGGGATTTGGGAAAACCAGTAATGAAATCCATTTGGACCTTGTCCCATTTCCATTCAGGAATTTCCAGGGGTTGCAGAGTTCCTGCGGGCCTTTGATGTTGAGCTTTAACGCGGCGGCAAACGTCACACTCAGAAACATAACGAGCAATGTCTCGCTTCATATTAGGCCACCAGAATCTTTGACAAATGTCACGGTACATCTTTGTGCTACCAGGGTGAATGGACAAGGGAGTGTCATGAGCTTCCTTCATAACGTTTTCCCTCTCATTCTTGAACTTGGGTACGAAGAGACGGTGTTGGAAAAATAGGATCCCATCTGCATCAAGATGGAATTCCGACGGCTTTCCTTTCTCGAGGTATCGCTTGATCTTTTCAACTTCAGTGTCATACCTTTGCATAACCTTAATGCCGTGTTCTAAATCTGGTTCGACAACCAGGGTATTGAGATAACCCTGTGGAACAATATGGAGGTTCAACTTGCAAAGCTCTTCATGGAGAGGAGGTTGTGTTTCTTGAACCATAAGATTGTTACTATAGGACTTGCGACTCAAAGCATCGGCCATTACATTAGCCTTGCCGGGGGTGTATGAGATATTCATATCGTAATCGGCAATTGTTTCGAGCCATCTTTGTTGACGAAGGTTCAGATCTGGTTGAGTATATAAATACTTCAAGCTTTGGTGATCCGTGTATATCTCGCAACGGTTACCGAGAAGGTAATGTCGCCATAGCTTCAAGGCATAGATAACCGCAGAAAGTTCAAGATCATGCACGGGATAATTTTCTTCATGAGGACGCAATTGTCGGGAGGCATAAGCAATCACTTTGCGCTCTTGCATTAGGACACAGCCTAATCCTTGACGAGATGCATCACAGTATATCACGAAATCCTTTTGGGAATCCGGGGGTGCTAGTACTGGGGCAGATGTCAATTTATCTTTTAGTGTCTGAAAGCTTTCTTGACATTTTTCTGTCCACTCAAATTTAACACCTTTGTGAAGCAGATATGTCAATGGTTTTGCAATCTTGGAAAAGTTCTCAACGAATCGACGGCAATAACTAGCGAGTCCGAGAAAACTTCTGACTTGCTTAACATTCTTTGGGGGAGTCCAGTCGAGAATGGCCTGAACTCGTTCGGGGTTAACAGCAATCCCATCCTTGGAAATCACATGTCCAAGGTAAGTTACTTCAGGAAGCCAAAATTCGCATTTGGAATACTTGGCATACAACTGGTGTTCTCGGAGCTTTTCTAGAACAAGGCAGAGATGTTCAGCATGTTCCTCTTTATTCTTAGAATAGACCAGAATATCATCTAGATATACCACGACGAATTTGTCGAGGTAATCCATGAATATATAATTCATCAGACGGGAGAACGTAGCTGGGGCATTCGTTAGGCCAAATGACATGACGGTGTATTCATAGGAGCCATAACGAGTGACGAATGCAGTCTTGGGAATGTCCTCTTCACGGACACGGATCTGGTGATAACCCAACCTCAAGTCGAGTTTAGAGAACACCGATGATCCGGCAAGTTGATCATAAAGATCATTGATACGGGGCAGTGGGTATTTATTCTGGATTGTGGCTTGGTTAATGGGCCGGTAATCCTGAACCAATCGGTTAGTTCCATCCTTCTTCTTAACGAAGAGTGAAGGTGCTCCCCAAGCAGAGGAACTGGGGCGGATGAAACCACTCTTAAGTGACTTGTCGATTTCTTCCTTAAGCTCAAGAAGGTGATGCGGAGGCATCTTATAAGGTCGTTTGGCAATAGGAACGGTGCCAGGCTTCAAGTCAATGACAAACTCGACAGCTCTAGCCGGGGGTATGCCTGGAAGTTCTTCTGGAAAGACGGCTGGAAAATCTCGAACGACAGGTACGTTCTCGATCCCTTCCAGAGGTGAGGCGTTCAAAGCATTCATAACATATACCTCAGCTTCAGCGTCTCGAGTAATTTGGGCAGTGTAGTTCACTATCTCATCGGAGGGGTGAAGAAGTTGGATAATTTTAGTGGCACAATTGATCGAAGCAATGTGAGCTTTCAACCAATCCATTCCAAGTATGAGGTCTATGGTGGAAGACTTCAGGATAATAGGGGAAGCTAGGAATTCAAATTCCTCGATTCCAACAGGGACATTATGTGCCATCATAGTGGTTTGACATTGGCCTCCAGGGGTACGGACAACTATTGGCAGGTTCATCTTTTCGAATGCAATGTCATGAGATAATGCAAATGCTTCAGACATGAATGAATGCGATGCTCCTGAATCAAATAATACAGAAGCAGGTACTGAGTCAACAAGAAGGGTACCCATCACAGTAGCAGGTTGATCCTGGACTTCTTCAATGTCAATGTTGTAAGCCTGACCACGACCACGTGAAGCAGACCCAGTATTATAGTTGCGGGTCTGATTGTTGCCACGGCCATATCCACGGCCAGCACGAGGAAAATCTAACTGATTCTGAGTCTGGCGGCAGTCTTTAGCCTGGTGGCCTGGTTTGCGGCACTTGAAACACAAACCATCTTCAGGACGAAGAGGGGCATTGTTCTGAATAGCTTGAGCCTTTGACGGCCTCGGTGGTGGAGGAGGCAGACGTCGTGCAGCATTGTTCTTTGGCGCAGAGGTATTGGGACGGAACGCGTTGTTGGGAATCCAAACTCTACGCTTCGGTGCTGAGCCCGAAGATGAGCCAGCATCACGATAGCGCTTCTGCGAGTCCTTGTGTTCCATCTGAGCGGTCTCAACGAGAATAGCCTTGTTCACTAGAGTTGAGAAGTCATTGATGTCTTGAGCAGCTAGGGCAAGCTTGAGGTCAGGGTGTAGTCCATTACGGAACTTCTCCTGTCTGCGAGCATCTGTGGCGATGTCTTCTTCAGCATAGCGGGAGAGATCAAGAAATTCCCGCTGATAAGCTTCGACGGTTTTATTGCCCTGAGTGAGGTTGCGGAACTAGGTCTTCATGCGTTCCATAATTGCTTGAGGGATGTAACGTGTACGGAAAGCAGCCTGGAACTCATACCAGGTGATGACTGTTCCAACAGGCAGAGTACGCTTGTGTGTGTCCCACCATTGAGCAGCGGGGCCCTTTAAGAAAAAGGCCGCGAAGGTGACAAAGTTGGCGGGGGCGACATTAGCAGACTCCATCTCATGAGTGATGTCGCGGAGCCAGTCATCGGCATCCAGGGGCTTGTCAGAGTTGCGAAACTGCGTTGGGTTGAGTCGCGTAAACTCTGTCAAAGTTACTGAAGCTGGGTTCTGGTTCTGGTTATTCTGATGCGGAAACTGAGCCATGATTCCAACCATGAACTGGCGGTTAAGCTCGAACTGTTGCATCATAGCTGCCATATAGTCTGGCGGTGGTGGACGTTCAGGGGCACGACCACGACCACGACCACCTGGTCTAACCATCCTGCTACGTATCAACAGGGGGTAGTTTAGTAAAAGCAATTGCGAGTGTTTAGCGACAAGTATGATGTAACACGACAATACCTTAAGCAGTGTAATAGATACATAACAGTAGTCGATTAAGACATACAGATCCATACACAAAGTCGGGTACATGCGGACAGCATAACAGCGCAAATTAAAAGCTAGACATACTAGGCGGCGCGCAGGCACGCGGTAAGGAAGTACGCAACGAGACATAGCAAAGACTACATCAACGTCGGAGAAAACCACTGTAACGGGGTAACTGCGAGTGCGGACGACGAATATTCGTCGCGGAAGGATCCTGTGCTCCATGTGCACTCTGATGCAGAACCCGGTCTCGAACTGTAAGAAGAGGTCCACGTGTAGGTGTGTGACCTCCAACAGCAGGCCAGTCAATACCAGCATACAACTGAGTCCTGCGCGGGTAAAGGATGTGCTCCGGATGTATCCCTGCACGAACAGCGGGCATCAACTGCGTCATAGCATCGTAGAGACGTGCTCGAGTGGCAACCAACTCGACGGCAAGAGCCCGAACAGTGCGATCCAGAGCCTGAGTGCACTGAATCAGAACGCGGTGGTCATATCGGCGAGGCTCGTACGGGGCACAGATAGCTGTGTAGTATCCGGTAGCATCTCCAGCAAGGGCATACGGAATGTATCGGAACTCAGAGTCATCCAAGATATCACTGAACTGTCCTCGAAGACGTGCGACAGCAGAGTAGGCGGCATCATGTACTGCCATCTCAATCGTCACGCCGATACCGTGGAAAAGGTGCAGCTCGGTGTCTGAGTCATTCTGCCGATCATAGATACGAACATCAGCATGGTACTGCTCCTGATTAAACTCGCGGTAATCCTCGTAAACCATGTACTCAGGGTACCAGCGGTAGCCAAGTCTGGTCATGAGAGCGATCAGGACAGCTGGAAACCCAGGGGTATTACGAGCCCAAGTGCGAAGCACAAGCTGTGTCGTAGGACGCGGTGGAAACAAACGGTCCATCTGAAACAGAGGAAATTCAGATTTGTCAAATGACAATGAGAAGTTTAACACAACTCGAAGAGAAAGGTTAAACAAAACAATGGAAAGGAAAATGATTATCAGACTAATCAGATCAACGACAGGGAAATCGCACAGATATCCAGCTCTCCGGGTAGACGGGATTTACGAGATCCTAAGTGTCGGCGTTAGTAAACTTTATTTAACCCGAATAGAAGAGATATTAGAGTCCCAGAGTATAGACGAGGAATAAAAGATCCTAATACCACCCAGTTGGCGACGTGGGCCCGTAAGCCACACAGCCAAGTTAGTAAATTAGTTTTTCGGTTTCTAGACTCAACTTCGGCCAAGGAATTTGGAAGGGGGGCTTCCTACAGGCAGTCGGCTCTGATACCAACTTGTGACGCCCCCGGTTCAATCGTACACTAATCATACACGCAAACGTGTACGATCAAGCCCAGGGACTCACGGGAAGATATCACAACACAACTCTAAACACAAATAAACAGAGGTCCACAATATTACAGACCAGGGATTCGAAGATCCAAATACATAAGTCAGTCATACAAATAATATCTGAGTACAGACAAAGTTAGACAAGTTTTGCCTTAAGAAGGCTAGCACAAACAGCGACACTAGATCGAAAGGCGTTGGCCTCCTGCCTGGGAGCCTCCGATCCTACTCCTGGTCAGCTGGCTCGATCCAGTAGTACGTGCCCTCTGGACCCGCCTGGTAGTAGGCTCCGGTGGTGGCGTCTGGCTCCTGGACTCCATCGTCTGGTGTATCATCAAGGTGGGGTATATGGGGGAAAAGAGAAAATAAAGCAACCATGAGTACTCATCCGAAGTACTCAGCAAGCAAGGATCTATACTACATATGCAACATTATCAATGGAGAAAAGGCTGTATATGTGGACTGGGCTGCAGAAATGCCAGAATAGAGAGAAAGGCCTAGTCCTATCGAAGACTAGCATCTTCAAACATCTTCTCAAAGCCATCATCTTGCAGCAGTAGAAGAGAGTAGAATAGCATTTTATTTAGCAAACATGTTGAAGTACAGCTCAAAGATCCTTCCTCGACTCCCAGCGAGAAAGTAATCCCGAAGCTTCAATTAAGTAACAAGTATCCAGTTTAAGTAGGTAGATCGGGATACACAAACTGAGCGTCCTTTACCGTAGGACCGGCTATCGATAGAAGATTCATCCTTGCAGGGGTGCACTACTGTTACCCAACACGCTCGATCAACTCTGGCCGGACATACTTGCTGGGTAATGCCCGTCCTCGGAAGATCAACACGAAGCAGCGCTCTACCTAGGCTCAGCAGAGAGGTCAGCACGCCGGACTAACCTATGCACCCAGGGGTCTCGGGCCATCGCCCTGGGCACCCTGCGCGTTGCGTGGCTGGCCGGGGTGCAGGCGCGACACTGAACTCGCCAGTGAAGTATCCAGCCCAATCCCGACGATCAGCCCGCACGGTGAATCGTGACGTCTGATAAGCTTTCGGCGAAACGTACATCGCAGAGGGCCCCATAACCATTATCCCGCGTGGTGGTAGTGCGTATAGGGCACGTCGACCCACTCAGATCACACACCCAAATCCAATAGGCTCAATTAGTATCAAGCGGAGACAATCAGAGTCTCTGATGCTCCGCCACAATGTCACAATCGAGTGCCCTTCCGGCACACCCGAAATCATAGATCCCCAGCGGGTACCCACCAGGGTGGACCCGCCTGTGAAAAAGGTCAAGTAACCGTGTGGTCATAATCATCAGGGTGAACGTAAGAGGTATCACCCTCGAGGTTCACACTGAGGGGTTGCACGACAGAGTCGTATCGGACATGGAGAAGGAGGAATCACCCTCGATGACCACGACCGTACAGCTATGCTGCAGAGTATTCATCGTGAGTGCGTTGCGAGGTATCACCCTCGGCACTCGATAGTTACTACGCAGAGTCGTACAACTAAGGGGGGGTGTGAAGTGAGGCGTCTGTCTCTGATCGACGATCACGTTGATCGAGTCGTCGATGAACAAGCAGGGGCGACGAAGTAAGGTGGTGGGGTCACAGATGGTTCATACCAACCTATACTAAACAGTTTATCATAGGCAGGTAAAGTAGCAATGAACAGGTTACAACAGCAGGCTATGCATCAGAATAGGAGCATACATTAACAGTAGCGAAATCTAATGCAAGCAGGAGAATAGAATGGGCGATATCTGGAATGCTCAAGGGGGGGGGCTTGCCTGGTTGCTCTGGCAAGAGGGGAAGGTCGTCAACGGGCTGCTCGTCGGTAGAGTAGTCGTATCCTGGTGCAGCGTCGTCGGTCTCGGCGTCTATCGAGAGAGAAGGAGGGGGAGAGAAACAATAAATTCCACGGCAAATATGCAAACAATATGTATGACATGCCTAAATGATATGCCGGGGTGTTCTACTGCCTAACTAAATGATTTAGTTAATTTAGGAATTTATTCGGATTTATTTAATTAAAGTTGGACACTATTCATTTATCGAAATCGGTCTAATTGTTCAACGTTCTTATAGCTGCGGGCGTCTGACGGAGATACCGAGGGCGTATCCGGGTTCGTATCGTCGTTCTGAGCAAGTTTCATGTACAAAGTATTTTCATCGGAGTTACGGTTTATTTAATATGATTTTCTAAAGTTTTTATTAATTTCTGAAATTTAATTAATTATTTAATTCAACATTATCCGAAACAGTGATTGATGACGTCAGCATGACATCATGCTGACGTCAGCAGCCACCTGACAGGGTGGGTCCCACCTGTCATAGGCTGTTAGGTTAATTAGGTTTAATTAATTTAATTACTGATTAATTAACACTTAACTAGTTAATTAAATTAACCTAATCAGGATTAATTAACTAATTTGCTAATTATTATTTTTTTTTTATAATTTTTTTTTTTTTTTACTTTTATTTGGGTCATGGGCCCCACTGGTCAGTGGACCAGGGGCGGACACGTCCGGGGCGTGCCCCTTTTGGGACCGGACATGTCCGGTGCCCAAAGGGGACGCACGGGCGGGCGCGGGCGGTCGGGGGCGCGGCGAAGCGCGGGCGCAGGCGAGCGCACGCGGGGCCGGAGGCGGGGCGGCGGCGCGGTGGCTGGAGCGGCAGCGGGCGGCGGTCGCGCGGAGGCGAAGCGGGGCAAGATCCGCGAGCAGTAGCGAGGCAGGGCACGCGCGCGCGTGTGCGAGG